>QVRM01003249.1:10000-100323 GCA_003439945.1 Dermanyssus gallinae | reverse complement strand
TGCGAGCGCGAAATGGCCGGGTTAGAAAAATTCGTATATTAAATGTGTATATCAAAGTTTACGAAGTGCACTAATAGGCATTTGTTCAGCGCTACAGTCGGTTTTTGCTAACATGTGTGGAGTAAGTAAGCCTTGTTGTTTCTGACTCTTATTGTGGTTGGTTCGGGCACTCATTTTTGCGTCAGAGTCGTTCTAGTGGAGCTCCGTTTTTACTGTGGGACGCTCCTGAGAGTCCATTGTCATCCGAGGTCGAATAGAGATTTTTATAGTTGAAGTATCAAATACCTGGAAGATACGAGGAGCTGAGCTAGAGCACGTGCGTTGATTGAACCGATTCGGTTGGTTTCAGCGTAGCAGTTCAGTCGATTATTGGACTGGACTGTATGAGGTAAGTAATCTGACGGTCTAAGTGGTTTTGACTTAGCCTGTTTAGTTTATAAATAAATATATATAATATATATAATATATTACATGGCTGCACGTGCGGTCATTGTCGTTACATTCTAGGTTCTTCTATCGACTTAGAGAAGCTCAGTGAGTTATCCGAAGTCGAATGAGATTGGCGTTTCGTTTTCACGAACTAGCTCCTACATATAGCCTCCACTCGACTGGAACGTTACTAATCCTCGTTTTGTTTGTGCTTATTTTGTTCGGCTTGTTTGCAGGTAATTTTGCACTTTTCCATTACTGGATAGGCTGCGTGTTGTGCTGCGTGAAACTCGCTTGATTTCAAACGACGAGGACGACGAAAACCAAAACCCGTATGTAAGCTTAGTTCTACGAGGGTTGCTGCTACCACCCTGTTTACCACTTTGATTGGTACAGCAACAACAATACTACTAGTCGTTTGTTGTTGTAGTTTTCATTATTGCTCTATTGCTGCTATTACTATCGCTCTATATTGTTGCGTCTTGTTTAGATTTGGACCCGCCGACCACCTGCTGTGAGGCTAATAGCGATTACTGCTGTAATAATACAATAATAATCGCAAACCATATTCAGCAGTAATACACTGATACTGTTGTAGTAACAGTAACAGTGGCGTGAGCCGAAGGCTGTCTCGAAAGGTGCCCTATGCCCATGCGTCGTCAACAACCAGCCGCAGACGACAGCAGCTTTTCAATGGACAGACAGCTTTGCGGTTTACTCAATTGGCGGAACATAGTGTCGTACGGACGTACGCATCCAGAGCACACAAACACACATGCACGTAGCGCCAAAACATCATTAACGTCTCCCATAGAACTTCGCTGTATGCGCGCGATAGCGTTGCACGTTGCGGACGCGGAGAGAGGCATGATGATTCTATGTGATGATGTCCGGCATCTTCTCCGCAGCACCGCTGAGCCCTTGTCCGACTTTGCGCCACTCGCTACTCCGACTCGTGGCTCGGCTAGACGTCGGCTAGCGGAGCTTTCTTTATTGGCACTGACGACCCCAGCAACAACGGTAACCGCAACAACAACAGCAGCAGCAAGAACAACGCCAGCAGCACCAACAACAATAGCAACAACAACAACAACAACAACAACAGCAACAACAACAACAACACAGCAACAGCAACAACAACAACAACAACAACAACAACAACAACAACAACAACAACAAACAACAACAACAACAACAACAACAACAACAACAACAACAACAACACACAACAACAACAACAACAACAACGACGACGACGACGACGACGACAACAACCCAACAACAACAGCAACAAACACACAACAACAACAACAGCGAAGACAAACACCTTGATTGTCCGTCACGCAGTTTGACAAATCGCTTCACCGAACAGCTTGACATACCGCCTAACCAACAACTAAGTGACGAACTAGTTGGCTAACTGGCTGGCTGTCTGACTGGTTGAAATAGCCCGCTGGTTCTCGTAATGCTGAATCGTTCGTTGGCTTTGCAAGTCGTGATTTGGTGGTATACGATGACGACGACGACTCTTGGAATCGTGATGATGGCGCTGGGTTGCGGGCGATGAGACTGATGCTGACAATGATGAATGGTTGGACCGGGGGGGGGGTGGGGAGGGGGTGCAGGCGGCGGCGCGGGGGGTGTCAAGGGTGACAGTGATGATGCTGATGATAATTATAATAACGATGATGATGACGGTAGTAATGAGGGTGACGATGGGCTGCTGACAACTATGATGCGATGCTGTTGATGATGATGGCACGGGGCTGGTGAGGTGACAACGTTGATGATGACATTGATGGTGGTATTGACAATTATCATGGCGATGATGATGATGATGACACTGCTGGGTGGGTGGTGGCGATGGGTGATGGGAATGATGGTGATGATGATTGATGATGACTGACAATTATGGTGGATGCGCATGGACTATGTCATCACACTATGTGCCGTCGGAAAGTGATCTTTGTCGTTGTCGTCGTCGCCGCTGCCACCGGGTTTGTTAATCGACAACAATGTGACAACGTAACGGAGCCGCCGATGTGAAGGGAAGCCGAGCAGAAGCCACCGAGACAGAAAACAAGAGAAAGTTGATGAAATGAAAAAGAGTCCAATAACAAAACAGCAAGAGAGATGCGACAATGACGGCCGGACATGATGCTGCTGATGATGATGACATGATGAACGATTTTGACGACAAAGAAAACAAACGAGAAGAAATGATGGAAAGCGAAGACAAGCTATCAAGCAGTAGCCGACCACGAAGCATACGAAGATGATTACAAGGACGTGGTGAAGGTCGCCGCCGTGACCTTCTAGCTGTGCGGCGGCCCCCACGGCTTGACCGTCCCTAGGCTAGGAGACGTTCACATTGCGAAATAATAAACTGCTGTTTCGCGACATTTCAGTCAATTATGGTTGAGCAAAAAATGATAAGCTTGCTTAGGGGTGAGGGAGAGAGATCGACAAATTAGCAAACAGGCTCATATGCTAGAGAAGCGTTGTGCCATGGTTTGTCATGGACTCGGGCTTGAAGACCGCTCGACAGCAGCAACAGTAGCAGCAGTAACAATAACCATGCTATAAGCCGATATGGAGTATCAATGATGTACTCGTACATGATCGTCCGCTGAGGCCAAAATGCTTTTGTGGCGTACGCATTCTTGGTAACGTGCCACGTTCCTCTTATTGGCCCACCGACATACATTATGTACATACTTGTTCGCTCGACGACTAGAAGATTGTCGACGATGGCGCTAAAAATATACAGAGTTGCAGATTGTATCAACATTGTTATCACTGTACAGTGGCCATTGTTGTTGTTTGTTGTTGTTGTTGTTGTTGCTGCTGCTGCTGTTGTTTTTATTGTTGTTGTTGTGTTGTTGCTGTTGTTGTAGTATTGGTCTAGCCTTAGTTCAGGCAAACCGATCCTAACTTAACCAACGTGCTACGTGAAGCGCACACGTGGAGGGAAGACTACCCCAAGTAAACGAGGTTTGTCCTTCGTCCCACATTCGGAGAGTTGTGGGCGTCGTAGCCGTTAAGGAAAGGAAACCTCAGGAGACTATTTATCGTGTCCGCTGCATCACTGAAGCACAGCTGCTCCGGATATGTGCGATGGTTGTTGCTACTGTCATGATTGTTGTTGTTTGCGAGCTGTGTGGCAAATTCTCCTTATGTTGTCATGGCTCGCTGGATTCGCTGTCTGTACAGTCTTCCGCCCCCATCTGTGCTTTGTTGCTGCTGTATTCGTGTCTTCTTTGCTAGTAGTAGTCTGTGCTTAATCGATACTCGTTCGGTTGGTATGGCGGTGGTGCGGTATCGTATTATCCATCGTTTCTGACGCTGGTGAGGCTTTCCGTGGGCGAGTCGAAGCTGTTAGTTGACCGAGACCGTAGGGTTTGCTCTGCTGTTACCGTTGCTACTATTCTTACTGCCACCGACGTAACCCAGGGATCTGCAACTAACTAGTTTATATATATATATATATATATATATATATATATATATATATATATAGCAGGGACAACAGACGGATAAAGACAGCACTTACGTACACATAGACACAGAGGAGCAAACATACACACACACACACACACAGTCCGGTGTGATCTCGACACCTCGTAGCGGGAATGGTCAGGCTGAGCCAAGTCCGGCGATGTTTCATCACATCACTCTTCGTTCACCCCCGCGGCCACCTGCACCCCATCTCACACACCAGCCTAGACTAACCCGAGAACACGGTGTCGCTGAATGTCCCCGAACGAGGTCGCTCCACAGAATTGGCGGCAGCAGCAGGAGCAGCATTGTCTTAGGCCGGCAACCGTTAGGTTTCTGGTCTAGGTTCTGACGTGGCTAGCATGGCATGATTTGACTATTCGACCTAGAGTCCTTCCGGTCTATCATCGTGCTGTGTAGATCGTAGCCGTATCAATATCATTGTCACGTCACGTTCAGCCACGTTCAGTCACGCTCAGCGAGTCAACAATAAACGAACCTAGTCCGAGGGTTAGATATGAAGACAACGGCGAAGATGTTGACGACGTGAATTAGGCGGCCACCTGCCCCGGACGCGATATGCTCTGGTAGCGGTAAGAAAAAAGTCGCCTCAAATGCTTGCTGGGGTCGAAGGAGTGCGAGTAGTTACAGAATTGGTTTTTTTTCCGTTCTTGTATATATATGTTTATTTTATTTAATAATGTTTATTTCACTCAAATTGAGTATAATATATATATATATATATATATATATATATATATATATATATATATATATATATATATATATATATTAATAATGTTTATTTCACTCAAATTGAGTATAATATACATTTAAGATGTTTCTTCATGAAGCTCTATCTTCTTCGCGTTTCCGACGAGTGAAGTAGTGCAACGATTTTCGGTCCAACGCTGTGCATTCCACTGCATGATACTTGGCACACCTCTGCAGGCAGAACCGGCAGGTGTACAACTCGTACTCCTCGTGAAAGGTTGCGTGTGAACATACCAGGCAGTGATAACCATGCACTATGTACCTAGTGTATACGTGGCGATTGTCACATGCAGGATCAGACCAAAGGTGCAAGGCATTGAAAACGTCCAAAGCACCGACCTATATTCGACTTATGCCACGAACGCACATTTGTAGAAGATAGAGTACTGAACTAAATACCATTTAATACAGAGACCTTAGAAGCCTACAGACAATTTAGAGCAAACCGCAACATGAAATTTGTAATGGACCTATATGTCGAGGGATTGATTTTTTGCAGTAATAGATGGAAACTGTCATCAAAGATGAAAAACAGATTTTATTATGTGTCAACGATAGCGTTAGCCTACAAAATTATATATCAACGATTGTACTATACTACTATACAAACCTGAAAAAATAACAAATATCCTTAACATATTTGGTTTCTCTTGAAACTAAATGTATATTACTGAGTGGCACAGTTTACTCTCAGCTAAGCAGTCGTTTATGCTAAGACATTTGGCAGGCATTGCCTAAGAATAAGTCTCAGAGGTACATCCTGTAGTAGTAGCACCATCCAGCGACTCCGATTGTTAGAGTGGTCTTCCATCCCCACTCTGGTCGATCCACTTTACCACACAGATATGTATTTGCACGAATGCACGTGTATACAGGTTCTTCAGTGATCTGCCATGGGGCAATATCCGTTCTTTAATCAGTTTGCCAGGACAAAGACGATTAGATGATTTTTATACACGCATACCGCACACATATATATATATATATATATATATATATATATATATATATATATATATATATATATATATATATATCGCAACGTTTGCGTTTTGCTTTTGTGTTCGTAGGATTCGGTCTTATCGGCTTTCGATCGATGTCTCGAATAACAAATATATTTCAAGTTATCAATGCACATCCCTGTACCGGATCAAAGAGATAATAGAACAGGAATCCGTCGCTACATCAATACGTGCATGGTTGTACATAATAACTAGACGATCGGTGCGTTTTGTCTATTTGCAATTCTGCTCGTTAAGAGGAGAGATGCAGTATTGAATTGTGTACTTTTTCCGAATTATGTACGGATCGCTTTTGTTGTTTGTTTACTGTAAAATTATTTTCAGTGTTATTTGTTTACTTTTTTAAAATTAAAATATATAATTGTGCCTTGGCACCCACTTGTCATTATTATTATTATTATTATTATTATTATTATTATTATTATTATTATTATTATTATTATTATTATTATTATTATTGTTTCCATTACTGCTTATTCTATTGACCCTGTCCTCTACGATGTGTGTGTTTTCATATTACCGGATAGCGCGATATGATGAAATGGCCGGCCATCGGTCCGGCCGGCGATCTCATGCGGACGCCGTAACGTCGACGCTGTCACCGCGCTTGAACCGGGGGCGTGCAATAAATAGATCGATGCGATGTGGCCAAGGTCAGGCTTGCAAGATTTGTCTCTAGCAAATCGCGTAGCTACATAGGTTCATGTTGTATGACTATTATTACTAGTTGAGTAAATGGCGCTTTCCGACGGCGAACGTTTTGCGAACGCTGTTGTTTTGACGATTGACAACGATTTATTGCGATGAGCTGCTGCTGCCGCTGCTGCAGTGCCGCGTTCCAAATCGTGTGAATGAGATGAAGAGCCGATAGGCCGCCGGCAGTCCAGTTTCAAATGGCGGCTCATGGTGCCGCCCACAGCCTACGCGCATCGTATAGCAGCCGAGCCTGTAACATTTTTTGTTTTTTTATTTCTTTTATTTTTTGTTTAGCTCGCGCGTGTAAAATTGAGGCATGAGATAGAAAGAAAAGACGCACAGTAAACACGAATTAGGCATGGATTGTTTGTTTTATGGAATTGCCTTTTGAACTTTTATACATTTTTGCTTTCAAGAGTCTCCCTTTGACAGCGTAGTAGGGTAAGCTTCGCTACGCTCATAGCGTTGTTGTTGATGTTGCTGTTTTGCTGTTGTTGCTGTTGCTGTTGTTGATGTTGTTGCTGTTGTTGTTGTAGTTATAGTTGTTGTTGTTTATGTTGTTGCTGTTGTTGTAGTTATAGTTGTTGTTGTAGTTTCTGTTTTGCTGCTGCTGTCGTTATTGTGGTGTCTTTTGTTGTTTTTTTTATGATTGTTGTTGCTGCAGCTTCAGCTTTAGCTGTGTGTGTGTGTGAAGCTGTAGAGGAGAGTTTCGAATGTTGCTTTCGTTCTATGCCATATCAATGCCGAAATCCGATTTTGCAGCGATGAAATGTGTTGTATCGAAAACTGTCTCATGAACGCGCACCCCTGCTGTGTCACTACAATTAGTGGTGATGATGATAACGATGGTGGTGGTGGTGATGGGGGGTAACCGTAATAGTACTTGTTAAGGTGTGTCCGCTGTTGCTGTTATAATATTTACTCTACATGGTGAAGCCGTTGTTGTCTGCACTGGCCGCGTGACTGAGTTCGTTTCGATCACTTGCCCTTGTTCTCGTTGCGTTTGGGTGGGCGTCCCACATGTAAATGAGAAAACTAATAGAACATTCTATATGCTCGTCGTGTCTTTGTTGATATTTTATATCTTGAAAGTGTATTGGATTTTTTCTTCATACTAAAGCGTTGAGGAATGCAAGTTGTCCAAAACACGTGTGGAGGAGTAGCAGTAATAATAATAATAATATCGTGTTATAACCACAGCCTAACATAAGTGTTCTCGATTTAACGTCGGCATTTGCGATGATAGATACGATTATCATCATAGCGGGGGTTTCCTGCGTCCTAAGCGTAGGTTGAGTTCACACGAGCGTGGGAACAAGATTGGCGTTGTCTTGCGTACGTCATGTCTACAAATTTACCCAGGCATCGGCGACGATGACGACGACATCAATGATGCTAGGTTAGCACATGAATTTAAAGAAAAAAATTAAAAATAGCAGCTGTTACTGGCAGTGCAACGGGGGGGGCGCGGTGTTGTGAAATTTGTTCAGGTGGAGCTATGACCGGATCTCGAATCCCTAACGATGCTCTCTCTATTGATATATATATATATATATATATATATATATATATATATATATATATATATATATATATATATATATAATGATTTATTATTCGCCTGGCATGTATACCTAAACACACATGTCACCCTTTTATATCAGGGGCACTTAGAGCGGCAGCATAATGTATATATGTGTTTGCATAAATGCCAAGAGGGAGTACAATATTTTGGATAATACCAATGGTCAAGGCAGACATAGGTCCGGTAAGATAGTGGTAGTATATATATATATATATATAATATTTGTATTCACATACCCAAACAAGGTGCATTTTTAATAAATAAAGAGATCGCGTTGGGGCCTGATGAGGGTCGTTAATGCAACGCGAAAAAAACGCACGTGCAAAGCACTATGAGTTGAGAAACTGTAGTATCAGTCCTCGTAGTTTTCCTTTGCGTTTGCACAGGCGACGCATGCGACCTAACGTCTTATCCTATATGGTCAAACATCGAGTCGGCTCGATCGCAGCGATCTCAAAGGTGTCCGCTACTAACATTTCGAAGATTTCAACGTTGGTATCTTTTTGCTGCGACTCCGGCAGAGAGACACTATTGTTTGCTATACATATGTGTTCTTTTCTTCGCTTTTTATCTCTAGTTGACAACGAGCGGAAGGGCGGGGGGGGGGGGGGGGGTCATTTTTTGTCACCCTTTCACGCTACCATACAAGTTGTGTTCTTTGGTTTGGCGAGAAGCCAGTTCGCGAGAAGTATTATTATTATTATTACTTTGATGTACCTAATCGTTGTAGTACGAGCCCATATTCGTTATTGCACAAATGCTGATAGTGACAACAAGAGTGACCGTAATCATTGCCGTCTTGTGCCGACAACACATCACGCTGTATCGTGCTCACCGTTGTCGTTGGTATAGTTTTAGTATTAGCTGTTGTTGTTAGGTTTGGGGTTGCCATTATTACAGTTGATGAGTTGTTGTTGTCGTCGGTATTGTTGTCGTCCTTGTAGGTGGCATCATCTTCCCGACGAGGTCTGCATCTTCGTTCGCCGGTCGTGGTGCCTGGTCTTGTGCCTGATATAGAATGAGCAGTTTGCTTCGATGTTAACCGTTTCATATCGGGTAGACGTGCTATTCATGATAGTGTAGGCATAGTCGTTGGCAGTCGTTATCGTCGTAGTTATATATATATATATATATATATATATATATAGCAGCTTGTGCTAAGCCTTCATTGAAATCGATGCTGCCATGAATTGGTTGTCGTAGGTCAACGTCGTAATCGTAATCGTTATTGTTGTTGTTGTTGTTGTTGCTTGCTGCTGCTGCTGCTGTTTTCATGGTTGTCTCCTGCATCGTTTTTCTCGTCGATATTGTTCATCGGCGTTGCGTGTCTCCATGTGCGTGTGATAGATACAGCACACGGGGGGCAACAGTGGCTTCTAATTGTTTTTGCGGCGATTTGTCGCCAAACAGGCGAAATTGCCTTTAGTGTTTCGTGTCGCCGGCGCTACCTTGATCACCATGACCTGCATTAGCATCTTCACCATTACCACCATCACCAGCAAAATCTATTGCGACGAGGCTTTTTTTTGCCTCAGATGTCAGATCGGTTTGGAATTCTCAAAAGATTGGCCTTAAAATGTCACTGCCAGTCGACAATCGATACATCTGCTTGTTGAGCGGTGTTGCCGACGAAATAAATTCGTAATTGTTTTCCGTTGTTGTCACCGTTGTCATCGTGGTCGTCGTCGTCGTCGTAATAGAAATGGCAAATCGGGTGCTAGTTATCCGACTTGTTCCCGAATTTGTAGATTTGTCACACACATCAATCAAGTGCGTTAATTTCTGCCTTGATCGTCCGTCCGTCTCCGGTGTTACTTACCTTGCTTCAAACGCAGGTAAGCAAACAGCCTGCAGGTCCTGCTACTAGCAGAGCTAGGTCTGGACGTCTGTTATGCTTTGCAATATCAGAATCGTATTGCTTGATTGAATCGTAGTGGTTTCCTTGCGTTTTTTTCTTCTTGATTTGTATTTGCTTATTCTTTAAATTACTTTTCTGGTGTGATCTTTGGGGATCTTTTCCGGTTGAACAAGCAAACGAGTTATACCATCTTGTATTGGTGACTCTTGGTTCAACCTTGACGTTTCTGGCTTACGTTAGCTGACGTAGTTATGCTCACACACATACCTCAGTAATATATAAAGTGTGTGCGAAGCTATAGTTGTGCATTTTCCTTACTGAACTGTAAACAGAACGCAAAGTGCGGGGAAGACTATTGAAATTATCAAACATTTATACATGTCGACGGGTCAATATAAACGAATAAAATGGTTTCGTTATCCGTGGTCGCGTGCTGAGGTGCTAAACAACAACAGGCATGGAGGCAAAGTTTCAACATCAGATTCCAGGATTCTTCTTTTTTGTCCAGTTCAGCCTATGAGGGCACTACTATCCTACAGTTGAAAGAGAATCCAGTTTTCAGATACACTTTCCACGAGTGCTATTTGGTAGCTAGCTAAATTGAGGTAGTGCAGTTACCGTAATGAACAGGGTCAATGACGAAGGGCGTATTGGTAATAGCTTGAGCTTGCGTATAGTCTACAGTGCTTTGCGGACCGTCTGGTTCTAAAACAAAGTCTGAACTAAATAAGTTTGACTTATTCATTAATAACACCTGCTAGAGCTGTGATTGCGGTCAAACGTGGCCAAATAATACAGCGAGTGGCGATAGCTAATTTCGGCCTAACTAACGAGTGGCCATTAATTTGCGCCTAATGAAGTAGTGCCACCCGCTGGAATGTTAATGTAGGTTCCTCCTCTATCCGACTCCCGGGATATGAGCCCAGAGACATCGCTATCTCCGAGCTCACCATGGCCCAATAGAAGAACGGCACGCGAGATACGTTTTAGGTAGGCGAGACGCCAATAAGCTAGGATGGGTTTAAAGATAACGGAAAATTAGTGCGCTATTAGAGAGACGATATATGTTCCGACTCGATTCAGTAGCAGAGACAAAGGGGGAAGAAATAATCGATTTCTGTTGACTCTTTGTAAATATGGCATTACATCTATGATAATCGGTATTGCTTTTGTCTTTGGTCTGCGGCGGGACGTTTCCTTCGTATGGACACATCAGAAGGGATGGCCGTAAGTAAGAAAAAAAAACTCACGGCGTAAACTGACTTATCGCAATGATTATTCACTGCGTTTTCAGTGACCAGTAATGCCACTGCAAGCTAATTTCGAATTCTAATACTCGATCGGTATAAACTTTTCTCTCACATTTTCTGTCTTGCATTCTTTGTTCTCTTTGGCTCTTGAATTTCTCAGCGGGTTTAACTCGGTCTCTCGAATCTCTGAACGGGCCAGTGCCCCGGTTATTGTGGGCCCGGGATATAATTAGAGCAGACACTGTTTAGAGTATACGTTGTTTCTTCTTCTATTGCTGTTGTGGCCACCCGTGCTACGATGCCGCGCAGACACACCACGGTAGCATTTCATTGCTTCTACACCATCGACAGTACCTCACGGTGTGACAACAACAACAATACCACAAACAACAACGACAACAACAACAACAACACCACAAATAACAACAACAAAAACAGCAAAACGGGTAACATTCAGATGTACAATCGCAGGAGCGCACCGACTTTCGGTCTCGAAGCTCGCCTCGCCAGAGTATAGGCTGAGCTGGACTAAATGTACAAGTCTATTCACTGCGCGCTCGGTAACACGCGGCCACAAACACGGCTTACTACTTGCGAAAGAGAAGAGGCCAGCTATCGAACTGGTTTTCCAAAAGGGAAAAAGCTCGACCATGCAATCTGCGCGTGGACAACTTCGTCACGAGGCCGCAGGATCACCTCCTCATTTTCGCTCTCTTCTTCGCTGCGCTTTTCTGTGCGCTGGGGTTGTCGGCCGCTGAGGCGTTGGGGAAACAGAGCCGGCGCAGAAAGACGCAGGTTTGCTGTGCTTAGGTAGGGCAGCAGTATGTTAGAATTAAAAAAAAAACATTTTAAGAAGGTTTTTTAATTTTAAATCATCCTCCGTCCTCTACGGGCTTGGGACTCAACCAGGGGCGTATCTTCAATGCACCGAGGGCCGGTCTAACAGTGCTTGTGGCAGCATGGCCGCTGACTCTCAGCGGAATGGTTTACCATCGTTTCTCAATGAGCATTGCTCAAAGAAAGTTCGATCAACAAAACAGAGATTGAACTGGCGGTTGTTGTTGTTACATATGATCGAATGGTTTAAGTTTCTCTTGGTGACCCTCGAAATTGTCGCGTGTATAGACAAATTGTCGGTGAGACACAGTTGCTAAGTTGGCCCTACGGCTGTCACCCTGTTTTTCCGCTTCATTTGCAATCATGGCGCTTTCTATTCTATTTCACCCGCGTCTAGTGGTGATGGCAGCATAGTTCATTACATATAGTAGTGTTGTACCGTAGTTGTAGTAGAAGCCGTAGAAATTCGAGTAGCAAGGCACAGCTCAATAGATTGTTTAGAACCCAAGATGATCAACGAAGGAATATAAAAATCGCATTTGAACAGGTGTAAGTTAGTTACTGTACTATTTCCACAAACAGCAGTATGACTATTAAATATAGAACACACTACAGTTACTAGTGAGCCTGTGGTAAACAGCCTATTTTGACAGAGATGTCTGCGAAAAACGGAAGCGGTTACGGTCTACATTTTGGCCGTAGACAGTTCTGAGAACTGAGCATTTAAGAGGAATCAAACGTCAAACGTACATTTATGCGCCTTTGGCGTCAATTATCTGTAAAATACTTATCTGAATGCGTCGACTGCTCAATGGTCTCCAAAAAACACCCGCATTGAAAAACGAATTGAATAGTTAAGTTTTGTTCTAGTTTTTTCGATTGTTCTAATGTATATGCTTCTGCAAAATACAAATCTGTTGGGGTGAAAATGAAACAATTTAGTAGGATTATTTCTTTATATTATACGCAGTACACTTGTATTACAAAATTAGATCAACCCCGGTAAACCACTGCCTGAGGGCAGCGAGCTTAGCACCGCGGCCGCATTTCCACGTTGCACTACAATGGATATTCTCTGCAGCAGAAATTCTCCCGCCTTTTTCTCATCTTTCTCACTTGCCGCTCTTTTCCCAATTTCTCTCAGAAAACATACTGTAGATTCGCCCATGGCCCCCATTGTTTCTATCGAAACTGGCTGTACTAGAAAAGTTGCCTCCAGCTTACGATACTTTAGACTGCTGCGGTGCTCCACTAAATTAGCAACAGCACCTGCTGATCTCGAAACTCGACTCCTGTAATACGGCGCCAGCGTGTCCCACACGGTTGCGTCCCACACAAGGGCCTGTCCGGAGGACCAGGCAACCAAGTCATCCCGTCTGGGCGTAGGGCTGAGTCCGTTGCCAGTGCGACTGGCTCTTTTCTGCAGGGCACGTTAGCAGAATGCAGCGCCTTTGAAATAACTTCGTTAAGCGCGGTGTAGCGTGAGTGTCTTCCGCAGCTCCTAGAACAGCTGAGACCATGCTCTCCCGCCGGCGACACCGGTGTGCGCAAAGGGAGCAAGTATGAGGTGCGCATACGGCCACCCCTTACAGCAGGCCAGCAACGATGCGGAGTGTTGTATTGTCCAGCGTCGTCCCCAGCTGTGGCGAGGGAATGGCTTGAAGCCATTCGGCGCTTGCTTCATTGAGCGCTGCTAGAAGGCGTGCCTTACCAAGTGCATCGGCTGCGTTGTCCAGGATTTTCTTCTGAGTGGCTTCGACTACAACGGCGTCCTGGCGTGCGTCACGCAGTCACCACGCGGTGGCGGGCGGCGAGTTCCTCCGTTTCAGGAATGGCTTGGCGTTCGGAGAATATATAGATAAAATCAGCTCGTGAAGAGTATTGATTGAACCCAAGAATGTAGTCTGGGCCAAATCCGTTGCACGTTGGACTCCCAGATCTCCGGCTGAGGTAGAAGGGGCAGCCTGGTAACATCCGTTTCAGGCATTATCGTAGCTTCTCGTCAAATTGTTGCAGAATGTCTCTGCTGGGCTGACGCGTCCGTGCAGCGGAGGATATAAATAAGTTTTGGTGTCGAAAGACTAGAATTAAAAACATTTTTTAAGGAGGTTGTTTTTAATTCTAGACTATCCTCCGTCCCCTACGGGCTTGGAACTTAACCTGAGGTATATCTTCAATGCACCGAGGGCCGGACATGTTAAGATATCTAGGGTTTCCCTAACAGTCCTTGTGGCAGCATGGCCGCTGACTCTCAGCGGTATGGTTTATCATCTATTCTCAATGAGCATCGCTCAAAGAAAATTCGATCAACAACAGGGATCGAACCAGCGACACCCCGGTAAATGACAACCATGACTAGCGCACTAGTCCCCTAGACCACGCCGCCAATGGTGTCGAAAGACTAGTGCGCGCTAAGTATAGTGCGGGATGCGCATTCAGGGATCCCAACCTAGAACCCCAGAGATCTAGAAGCTTGCAGTTCCTGTTCGGGGCGAGTCTTGCCGGACATTGTGAGGGGAGCTCTAAGAAGCTCGATGTATTTATCGGTACATAGCTTTATGTCAGGAAGCAGGTCCTTATTCCAAGTCTAAGAACCACGGCTTAAATGCCGATTCTAGAGCGGAAAGCAGTTGGCAAATTGTCAGACAAAAGAGGGCCGCGAGAGTCTCCTTGCTGTACCCCACATTTAGAAAGTATTGTCTCTGTCCCCCCAAAAGAGATTAAATTGACTTCTCTACATCGGGTAGACTGCCGGGTAGATTGCTGGAAAGTTTGATCTGACAGCGTCGAGAATCACATCTCTTCTCAGGGAATTAAAGGCATTTTTAAAATCGAGTTTTATCAACACCTCATTTGCAGCCGAGTATTTAGTAGGATGTAGCACCAGTTCCACTTAGTTCAACCATAGTGGTAGCCTATATCAGAGGTTTATATGTGTTTGAAATTTGTATTTTTGTTTTTGAACATTGGTGAGCATTTATTTTATCAAAAGTATAATCCGCCGTGATATAAGCTTACATTTGTAATGTACTGACTATGAGCCGATCGATAAATATTCAGTTACTTAACTTATCCAAATAAAAAGGATGCATCTTATAGCACCACTTATGATTTAGGTTCTATGCAAATATATACGTGTTTTGTATGCTTTAAGCCTTTTTATGTATATATATATATATATATATATATATATATATATATATATAACGAAGTTACGATCGTGCCAGAAACGTTAACGTATCTGTGTTGTCCTTGTGGCTACCTCTCTCTCTCTCTCTCTCTCTCTCTCTCTCTCTCTCTCTATATATATATATATATATATATATAGTGTTTAAGCCCAGTTTGGCCAGACATTAAGATTTCTTAATGTAATGAGGGCGAGGGTGTCTCGTTATGAGTGACAGTGGTAAAATTACAAATTTCAAAAATGTTTGTTATATCGATGTGGCTGGTTGGACATATCTACACGAAACGTGCAAGAGAACGAATTCTGCGTTGTCTGGAAGACATTCAACGCGGCGGGGAAAAAGAATAGTCGGATTTACAACTGTTTCCGAAAACCGAGATACTGTAATCCATCATATGTTTTCTTTCGGGTCCTCTTTAATCGTGTTTGATCCCTATAGGTGTCCATGCTACTGTCGGTATCTGATGGCCGCTAACGTCATATATATATATATATATATATATATATATATATATATATATATATATATATATATATATATATATTATTCGATTTGATGCGGTTTGTTTATGTTTGCTTGTTCTTTCTATGGCTGGGGCCGCTCTGTTCTTTTTGACAAAACTCTTTTTAGCTGTCATTGCTGTCATTTCGGCCAATCATTTGTCTGGGTCGTTGAGACAGCTGATCGGTTACCATTGTATCCATTTCGCTGCGTTACATAACAGCATTTGTTTTGTCCGAGGAGCAAAGACACAGAATTATGTTGGCTATTTGGCTTGCCTTAACCAATTGTTCCACGCATTATATATATATATATAATATATATATATATATATATATATATATATATATATATATATATATATATATATAATATATATACCTAATATACAAAAGATTTCCATATATGCTGTATTGTGTACATAGGTATGTATACAGCCATTTTGTTTTTGGGTTGGTTTTTAGTATCTAATCATATAGTTTTTTTTGTTACAACAGGATATCAATCGAATGAAATAAGGAGAGAGAGAGTCACAGAGAGAGATAGAGAGCGAGTGAGAATAATAGTTGGTCTACTTACATTGCTTAGATATCCAGACTGTGGTGGGAACTATTAGATCGTTTTCTAGGAAGGTCGGTTTGCTCCCAAGGTTTGTGAAGTATGGTTCACGGCATGCCACGGTCTCGGGACTTTGACCGGCCTTGGGACGGCCACTATGCCGTCTGTCTTGTCTGACACTTGCACCCCTACAACTGGTGCGGCGGTCTATTGTCGAGTGTGGCAACTTCGATCTTCCCAGCCACAGAGCTTCGTTCGGTTCCCCGACCGCCTTATACTATATCTAAACACTTCCTAAACTTTTAAAGATTTACGAGCCCGTTGCCCCTCCCATTACCCCATATAGGCGTACGGCGATAACGGCGTACTCTTTCTTGCTGGTGCTACTTTGTCAGTGTTATTCGTTGGCAGTTCGTTGCGCTTGGCAAAAATGTTTCTGTTCTATCGATACGAGTGCAACTTGACATCATTGTATTTCGACATTTTTAGAACGGCGGTTGATCTTCTCTACGAATGGACTACACCTGGGTGGCCCGATGTAGTTATTGGACTCGCGGAATGTTGTCCAGCGACAGCTTTCTAAAAATGCCTTTAGCTTTTTTTACACTTGAATTTATTGATGATTTTTGCGCTGCTCAGCACAGCGCTGCGTAACAGAAAAATAATCATGCTCTGTTAGACTTTCATTTTGAAGACTTTTGTTTGAGCGTCAATACATATCTGATCATATATAATTATTGTTGTGTGCCTTTTGTTAGAAAAATACAAATATTAAGATATCAGTTGAGAAAGAAGCCTTCTTATTTTAATTTACTTTAAATAGAATACTATAATCAGTGATATCGTATAAGCGATCTATGCAGTTGACAAGTTGTGCTATTTATCATAAAGATGCACGCATATGGTGACAAAAAGCTACTAATAGTTTGTCGGTAATACTGTCGATTTTTTAAAATAGCGGTATTGCGAAAATTGTATGAAACTGAAATGACATAACTGAGACATATAGGCTCTATGCTTCGGAGTCTTTTGCAAATAAAGTCGAGCTTATTTCACATGATGGGTCTAGAAGAACTCGTTTATGGAACAGTTGTGCAAAAATCCTCTTGCATATTGTTTTTGCTTTTAAGGATAGAATAGAAAGGACGTTACCTTAAAAACAAGCAAACGTGTATGACATCACGTATCGCATATACTTCAGACACTTTTCCTAAATCGACAGTTTAATTTTAGCTAGACAAATTTATTATCAGCCTATTAACCCTAGACGTCGTACGTTAATGTCACACCTGTGTGATCTTCGACATCACAATTGTGTTGCTTGTGCAGCTCTTTAGCTAACTAGGAATGTCATCTGGTTTATCTGGGTTATTCGGCGTATTTTTATTTAGAGTTCCAAACTACGACATTTGCGTATGGTTTAGAAATATAGTCGAATTAGGGTGTTTGCGATGCTAAATATGTGCCTCGTTTTCGGACAGTCTTCAAATGGAGACGCGCTTCGGGTGTCGCAGCCCTGTTTTTTTTTAGACTCAGCTCACACAGTGCAAGTGCTCTGTGTGTACAATATCGTCTGGTCATACTGGACATCGTTTTTTAATTACTAAATAGCACGCGCGTTCTCTGCATGTTGTCAACCACCTAAGCGCGGCAGAGTGCCTGAGGCAGAATGATGTCGCGCGATATGACGATATGGTGGTGCTACGCGCTCAGCGGCGCCCGCATTTGCCATCGAGCCGGCGTGCATCGTAATCAGTAACCTGTCCGCTGTCCTCCGTGATGCGCTGTTGGCGCTATTATAATAATTAATGAACTAATTAATAATGAACATCTTATGCTATACACTTTGCGTTGGTAGCGTTGAGCACGGTATGCATAGGCATATGTTTGACTCGCGCATTTGTGCGCTTACCTCACCGCTCCTGTGTCCGTTTATTATCCACGCTATCATCACTAGTCTACAGTGGCTACGGTGGCACTGTGGACTACTAGAACGGGTTCCTCGACAACAACAACAACAACAACAGCAACAGTAACATTAAGTACAGCAACAACAATAACATTAAGTACAGCAACAACAACAACAATGACATTAAATACAACAGAAACAACGTTAAACAGCAGCGCGTTAAACACGAGAACGCTTCGAAGTCAGCGCCGGCGGGGCAAGAGAAGCTTGTGCTACAGAGCAGGGCGCCTTGTCCATTGGAGCATTGTGTCAGCCGTGTTATCATGGCGGCCAACTACGACATCACTTGTATGCTATCTCGGTTGGGTGTAGAAGAGATTCGGTGCCGGCCGGCGCTACACCGCCGGCTTCATAGCAACAGCAAAGCAGCCATATCAGTCAGCGCCGCTTTTCAGCAGGCGATAGCTGACGACGTTTGAGGGGCAGATGAGCCCAGGATTTCACCCCGTATAAGTGTGTGCACGTATGTTCACGTGTGTAAACATGTATATATATACATATTTACACACGTATATATATATATATATATATAATCTATAGATATATATATATATATATACATATATATAAATATATATATATATATATGTATATATATATATATATATATATATATATATATATATATATATATATATATATATATATACATATAATATATATATATATATATATATATATATATATATTTTTTTTTTTTTTTTTTTTTTTTTTTTTTTTTTTTTTTTTTTTTTTTTTTTGGAGGAGGATTTAAATGCTTTAGGCACTAACGCATAGGGCAAGTAGATAGAGACACAGACCCTATGCAGTGTGGGACTCACCCCCGACGGTTGGATATTATTCCGCCGAGATCATACCCACTAACGCACCTCCCCCTTAAACTTCACTCTCTGTCAGCCCGGCTCTCCTTTTAATAGTACTACGAGCCGACAGGAGGAGTGGTGAGTGTTCTTCGAATCAATTGGCCGAAGACCTCTCAAGGTTTGGCCCTATAGCCATAATACTGCATTCCTCTACCTGCGAAACGATTCCTCTAGAGGCACGGGCGTATTCTGTCCGTTCTGTTGCAAATCTGGCTCTCCTGAGGCGCTCCAGGTTCCCCTTTCTAACCAGTACCTCTCGTGCCACTGCAGTTCCTATATGCCAGTTAGAGGTGCTTTCACAAATGAATTGCACAAACTGTGCAATTCCCTGAGTAGGCAGGTCCGGAGAGTTCGTACAATTCAGCTTTCCGCCCAATTTCAGTCGGTCCAGAACTTTTATTTTAGTCTCTATTCTGACTTGCGCAAAGACCGGACAGACCAACAGAGTATGGGCAGGGTCGTCTACGACACCTAGGTCACAGAGTACGCATATGTCCGAGGAGGCTTTTCCTATTCTTGACAGATATGCCTGAAAGTTGCCATGACCCGTTATAACCTGCGTCAGAAAGTGATCAACCTCTCCTCCGGGTCGATTTAACCACTTCTTTATGTCAGGAATAAGGTCGCGCACGCGCGCACCCGGTGCACCATCTGGAATGGCATCCCATTCGTTCTGCCATGCAGTTAGGGTGCCTTCTCTTTCATCCTCTCTGACTTTCCTATTAGAGCTTTCTGGGCCCCTATCCCATAATCTTTGCCTTTCCTCTGCCTTTAGGTCCAAGGGAGGAGTGCCAGCAAGGACAAGTGCAGCGGAGGTGCTAACAGTCCTATAGGCCTGAGTAATCCGTAAGGCCGCGATCCTTTGTGTTCTTCTTAACATATGTTTTAGCCCTTGAGACTTTTTTGCTGCTGTGAACCACACCGGTGCTCCAAACAACGCTATAGATTCGACAGCCGACATAATAAGTCTCCTGCGTCCTGTTTTACTTGGCCCATGAATGTTAGGAAGGATCTTGGCTATTGTGTTGGCCACCTTCTCCGCTTTCTTCACAGCGTTTCTAGCATGGTGCATACCCCTCATTCCTCTGTCTAGATATATGCCCAAATACCTGGCTACACTAACCATCCTTATCTGGACCTCATTTAGGACAAGGTTGATAGGTCGCACTTGCTTCTTTCCTATTAGCAGAATACCTTCACTCTTCTCCGGAGCAAGAGCCAACCCAGCCTCCTTCATCCATTCCTCTACAAGTTTTAGGGCTTTGTTGGCATATAATTCTACCTCCGTAGTCGTCTTAGCCTGCACCGTCACAGCCAAGTCGTCTGCGTATGCCAAAAGCTCAACTCCGACAGGGAGGTTACGTAGTCGGAGTACATCGTCGTACGCTATGTTCCACAGTAGGGGCCCGAGGATGGAACCCTGTGGGACACCCGCCGTCATAGGCATCTTCTTGCCCTCACAAGTGATGACACGATTTTTCAAGTAGTCCGAGGTTAGCCTTACCAGATATTGTGGAACCTTTCTCTTGACTAGTGTATCCAAAATAACCTTCCAAGGCAGACTGTTAAAAGCATTTTTCACGTCCAGCAGCACTGCAAGGTATAACTTGCGGGTGTTAGGCGTGGAGCTGTGCAGCGATTCTGCCTTGGTCACCACTTTGTTAATAGCCGTTAAAACCGACCTGTTTCTTCGGAATCCGTATTGTGCATCGGACAGTAGGCCGTTTTCTTCGGCGAAGACTCGAAGCCTCTCTGCTACAATAGCCTCCACGCCCTTTGCTAACGAACTAGTCAGGCAGATAGGCCTATAACCTCCATTTCCTTTAGGCACAAGGACTACCTCCGCTGTTTTCCATGCTTTCGGGATTTTTCCTTCTTTTATAAGCTTAGTCGTCACCTTTGCTACAACCTCAGGGAACTCCTCGAACAGAGCTTTCACAGCCATTGGAGGAATGCCGTCAGGCCCTGGCGCTTTACCTTGTTTAATTCTCTCAGCTGCTTGTAGTACTTCTACAACAGAAACCTCAGATGCGTACATTTCTAACCCTTCCTCTAATTGGTTATTCTCGTAGATTCCTCTAGGAAAGTCCGCGTGCTGGGGAAACAATCTCATCAGTAGACTCGTCCTCTCTGGATCTTTCAGAATAGTCTTTGGAGCTCGGATTTGCAGCTTGCCTCTAACCATTTTGTACGGCTTTCCCCACGGGTCGTCGTCGAGGGTCGCGAGGAATTCTCTCCACCTATTGCTTTTGCTGTCGACAATTTTGTTTTTAAGTAAAGCTCTACAGTTTCGGTACTCCATTACCAGATGGGGGAGTATGTCCGCATTCCCTCTAGCTCTCTTTATAGCCCTCCTTGCTCTTAAACACTCTTTTCGGGTTTTCTCAATGTCCCTGTTCCACCAGTGTTTCCCCAGCACCGGCTTTCTTCTTTTAGGATGTGTTCTTGACCTGCAGGCCCTAAGGCAAGCCTTCCTCAAAGCCTTCTCTAACTCTATGGCATCCCTTGGGAGCCCGTCTATCTCGAAGATATTTCGTATTGCGTCTTTAATAACCCCACTATTCTTGATAGCGAACCGCTGCCGAGGCACGGGAGGTATTTGTCTGGTGTTCCTTGTTATTGTATACTCGATGCAGTGATGATCACTCAGATTCTCCTCCTCAGTGAGTACTCTCCAATCGGTGACCAATACAGCCATCATCTCACTGCAGATCGTCAAGTCTACGCTTGACTCCTGTCCTGCTCTATGAAACGTCGGATCAACTCCATCATTTAAGACAACCATGTTTTTGGACGCCATCCAGTCCATCAGCAGTAAACCTCTTCTATCTGCACGGGAGGAGCCCCACACCTCTGACGCTGCATTGAAGTCTCCTGCTAGGAGCACCCTATCCGGAGTAGGAGCTTCGCCAATTGATATTGCTAGCTCGTCTAGAAAATCCTCAAAGGCCTCTAGTTCAATGTTTGGGCTTATGTAGCAAGAGTATATCCTGCCTATGCCTGCCACATCTATCCATGAATAGCCACTACCTGTCCCATGACCCAATTCTTCTATGATGCAATTTCGAACTATGCAGGTATCTGCGCGAACGTCCGCAACCCATTCGCTTCTATCTTGCACTAGTTTTTTGTTTGGCTCGCTAATTAATGTGAGCGTCGTCTCCCGTCTGCTCGTTATCTCTTCTACTAGCATATGAGCAGGCCGACTGCGGTTGCAATTGACCTGTATCAATTTAAACGGATGTGCGCTATTCTGATTCATTGGTTGGGATGGGGTTTGCACCAGTTTATATATATATATAGATATATATATATATATACATATAAATATATATATATATATATATATATATACATATTTACACACGTATATATATATATATATATATAATTCGAGAATACTGTGGTAATGCATAGTGGTAAAACTGAGTGTTACACAGAAAGTGCGGAGGTGTTCTTCGGTGATATCCAGTGTTTCTGGAGGGGGGGGAGAGGCTTCTGTTGCGGTACTGAAGTCCTATTTATCTTCGTCAACCTGGCTGGCCTCTTGTGCAGGCTCATTTCCTATATTTCTGCTCAACTCAGATAGAACTACATCGGGCAAGGCTGTACATACTTTGCGGTTTGCGCGTTATCAAGCATTGTACAGCTTAAGCGAGTTAGTTTTTTCCCAAATGGACCACCTTAGTGGCAATGCCTTGTCGAACTTTCTGGATCTTTTTTGGTTCTGAAAGATTTCGAAATGCATTCTGCGTGACTAGTGTGAGACTCACAATCCCACTAAACACGGATTTCTTCCCACCTTTGCAGGCTCAGCAATACTTAGCATTTCTTCGATGCGGTGAGAGAGGCGTTTCTGCCATTTTGTCGATTCAGCCTTGTCTCCGTCTACCTTTCTGCATATTTACATGCCGTCAGGTAGGGACCTTATGCAAAGGTATGCCCCCGTCCTGTGGGGCTGCGTCAAGTCCTGTAAAGACGGGCTGTTTCTCCCTTCCCACTTCCACCTGCATCGGCTTCTTGACTCGATGACTCTCCTGAGGGTGTCCGGGGAGCCGGAAAGCTCCTTGTCTTCTTGTGTTTAGATTTCTGCTACTGTTTCAGTGTCCCAGAGAGTAGACTCCGTTTAGTGCTCTCTTAGCTCTTTGTATTTATTCCCTCTATTATACATAACACAGGGAATAGTCATTCACCATCAATTGTATTCGTGTTCCCCGTGAATTCACTGCGGCACTTACCTTACGAAAGTTACAAGCCACGATAACCTTTGTCACCAATCGTCGGTCTTGGGACCCACAACGTTCCCAGTGCAAGGCAATTATGGCTTTGCCGTTAAGTCGTCATGACCGGCAAACTGAATCTCCTCATTTTTTCATATCCAGGCTGGATCGCGTCTGTCGTTGACACTTAGCTGCACAGAGTTTATGACTCTGCTTACCGAATTATGCCGAGCTGCTGACAGAACCATCCGGGACTCTCCCAGTGGCGCCCCTAGAAGCATAGTCTGTCTGGCTGAATCTGGAATGTATCTTGATAAACTTCGACTCACCATACGTAGTCGTTTAGCTTGCCTCTCCCTCGATTTAAAGCGGAAACATTTTAAAAATACATTTATATGCTGATCCTCTCATAGCGGAAAAGGATGCTACCCGGTATGAACATTAACTACACGATAGCGGTACCCAAACGAAATAATTTAACTTTTTTAATGCTAAAATTTAAATGCAATTAACATTCAAATACACATAAAATGTTAATAAAAATAAATACACATGTTGTTGAGAAGAGTTTTTGTTTGTTGAGAAGAGATTTGGTTCTACAAAACCAAATGATTCAAATTAGAAACGGGGCGACGGAACGGCGGTGAACTTCTTCATGTCTGCAAGCGGTCCAGGTTGCTCACACGATTTAAGGACGTTACTTTGTATCTTATTATTATTATTACACCTGGGAGAAGTAATCCCAAGCTTGCTTAAAGCGCTGAAAATTGTTGTGTGATAAACTTAGAGCTCTTACGAGAGTTCTGGCATGGAAACCCTTGGGTTTGGCTACACTTGCAGGCGTTCGGCTCGATAAGATAGGGTTAGGGGGGCACGTCTTTTAACCACCTGGAACACACGGTTTCTTCGGCAGCGAATCGTTTCTGTGAGGTGGTAGCGTTGTATCGATGAGATTAAGCGGCTTCAAGTAGTTACCGCATTGCAGAATAATACGATACGATCCGCCCATAGTAGAATGAACCCAGATCCCGAATCTGGAATGAATATATATAAATATACTTTTTATTGTTGTATCTTTGTCATGTATCCTTACTTTATTTGTGTTTATTTGTAACTGCTGACGATTTTGTTATTTGAGACTCAAAATCTCTTCTATCATCTTTTGTAGCGTGAACATGCTTACGAAACATGGCCAAAGACAGTATTTCTTCGCCGACTGTTGGTAGCATGCATTATCGTCGCCTCGTGTTGCTACTATTGCTCTGTTCACTATTGTTGTTGTTTTTGTTGTTGTTGTTGTTTTTGTCGTCATTGTTGTTGTCGTCGTTGTAGCGTTGTCGTTGTTGTTGTTGTTGTTGTTGCTGCTGTTGCTGTCGCCATAGTCGTTGTTGTTTTCATCTTAGTAATCGTTGGTGGTGCTTTGCGACGCTACTAATATTGCCGGTTTTATTTCTTCTCCATCTTTCTGCCACCGAGCCACCGCACACGCGAGTAGTCGCCTGAGCTGCATAATGGCGGCAGCATCTGAGCGACCGTGCTCATCTTGCTCGTTTTGTTCTACGCATTCCTTTGATAGAAAGGCGGTGACATGATTGTTGTGTTCGAGTTATACCAGCCGTCGCGGGCGATTTCAGCCAGCGACGATAACGATGACGCGGACAACTCCGCAGCATGAATGAATGAATGAACAAATGGACGAACGAGCGAACGGACGCCTAACTCGAGATGATGACCAACAGATGATGATGAAGCTCTAGGGCGGCCCCTGGTACGTGGAAACTGTCAACGACACATCTTAACATCTGCTGAGCTGAACTGTCCTCGCCACTGTGTGCGCCACAACAGAAACAGCGGCCCCCTGCTGTCTGGCTAAAGCAGCCTTCAGCAGCATAGAGCTCTTGTACAGTTGGTGCCACCAAGGGCCCTACAAAATGGCCTTAACCATCCATTTACAGCAACACATAACACGACGATGGCTGGCGGGCCATAGACATGAAACATGCGGCCATGTGGTCGCGTTCGACAAAGTGATGCGAATGAGTGAGTGAAGTGCTCTACCTGGTATTCGAGACCCGCTGAAGCCGGTGGTGATGAAGTCGTTTGAGTTGTTTTTTTGGGGGGGGGGGGGTTCAGGATGGTGTAGAAATGTTGCTGCTAATTCTTTGTCTTTTTTTAGTCGCTTATTTGATCTCTCTCTCTCTCGCCCTCTTTCTTTATTTCGTTTTCTCCCTCTCTGTGCCTCTCTGGACCCCTCTTTCCTATTTTTCTTTTCGTGTCGCTCTCTCTCTTGCTTTTTCTGGTGAACTTTTTCTGTTCTTTTCTTCTATTTGGCCTTTCATTGCCTACTAGTCGCCTGCTACTGACCCCGCGCTTACCTCATCGGCGTACCGGTGACTCACTGACTAACCATCGGTGTTGATGTCTGTCCATGTGAAGTAAGCGATGAAGTCTTCCCGCCGTTGCAGTGGCAGCGCCACCGATGACGAGGACGACGCATACATGCAGCCGCGAGGAACTCGACCTCGACGCGTCATTCGATGTCGTCTCCTTGCACCTACCTGTTTTCTGGTGCTGCTCGCGATCTTAGCATTCTTGCTTGTCAGACAGATAGACAGACGGACAGATAAACAGACAGACTCAAGATAAACTGGCAGTCAACCATATAAGTACTCTCTTCTAAGCCGAAATTGTTCACCATCTTGGCCTGTAACGGCCTGTCGGACATGGATACGCGCCGCGGTGGGCATAAAGGCAACAACAGTCTAAAAAAAATTGTGATGGATTATATTGCCCGAGCCTGGAACACACGAGCTGACGTTATATTGGCTCTGTTTGCCAATGTTAGTGAGCCTGTCTCGGAGCCTTAGGTGCAGCGTCTTCAATTTGGTGCGATAACTTAATTTGCGAAGGATATATATATATATATATATATATATATATGAATTGTCAAATGGAAACGAGGTAATGGACATCGATATATGTCTAGACGGATGTCGGAAGTTCGACGCGCTAGTAGCAGCCACCCTCTCGAAGCAAATTTGAAGTCAAACCGTTTTCTGTGTGTGTTTTCTGCCATTTTGCCGGTCGATTTGGTGCACGAATCAACGTAGGGGCGTGGTCGACCAATTGATGTTACTTTTTCTTTTGGCGAAAACCCCGCGTCGCGGTTCGAGCGGTCACGTCCTTCATACACCATTAGTTACATCAACTGTATGTATACCAGTTACATGAACCGTTTCCGTTTTAGAAGGGTGCGGTGAAGAATGAAACGAATTGCCACACTGCATGGTGAATGTCCGCCTAACTATTTTACTACGACGACCTGTGGTTGGTGTCGGTGGGTGATGATGCGCTACTTTTAGTGGCCTGGTGACGCTCAAACAGAGCAGACCTTCTGTTTGACCTTCTGATACTTTCAGGATCACGGCTGGCAGAGCAACTTTAAGCGCCGGCGTGAGCGCCGTCCACGCACATGTGCGGCATCAACTTCGATGCGTGCCTCTAGGGACTCAAAGCGTCGAGCCTTCGAAGCTCGAGGTGGCGGCCTCGATTGCTACTGGCCATAGATTGCTGACGAAGCGAGAGGTCGTGTCTTTTCAGGCATCTCTACCGGCGGCCGTGATGTCTCGTCCGCTGTACTCGGGCGTCCGAGGCCGAACAGAGGGGGAGAGAGAGAGAGAGAGAGTGTGTGTGTCTGGCCTCGGAAATTGGTCTTTTTCTTTTGACGTCTTCTACCCCTCGCCTGCATCGTGATCGCGGTTGCGCCAGCATCTGTTACTAGTCTGACATCGCCAAAGCGGAAAAGTCCAGTACGCTTACGGTTGTGCCCCTTGTCAGATTTGACCAAAACGAGATTGGTATTGACTTGATGAACTAGACGAGATTCAATTTGCTCTGACACAGTTATGTGCAAGGTGCTTAGTCGTTGCGGTGTTGTTGTTGTTGTTGTTGTTGCGGCTGCTGCTGCTGCTTCTGTTGTTGTTGTTGTAGTTGCTTCAACTGCTGTCATTGTTGTAGCTGATTGTCGTTTCTTTATTGCGTTACTTTATTACGTAGGTATCCTACGTCGGAGAAGTGCCACAAAATTATCCCCCTCATCGAGTCTGGGTGGGTGAGGAAGTATCGGGGTTTAGTGGGTTTGGGAGGCTCACACTGGTTGTCGCTAGCTGCCAGCAACGCATGTGCACCATTCCCGCATTCCCGAAAACTCACATGTAAAAGAAATTCAATTTCTATTTCCATTTGATTATGTTTTTTTGGGCTCGTTTATTTTTCTTCTTCTACAGCCGGCTGTAGTTCAAAGTGGCCAAAGTACTCCGAGCCAAGACTTTGTCATTTTAATGCTGTTAAATAGTTAGAATAGAAGTGTATTGTTTTTATGTAGTAGCATTGTACCTTAAAACATACCTAGAGTAAACGGGCCTTCTGATTACTAGAAGTGACGAATGCCGATTAACAAATAGAAAGACCGTGCTTTGTGGCAGCCTAGACATGTATACCAGTCTGTTTTATAAAAATGGAGTCACTGCAAGCGTCAAACTGAAAAGTTATTTCGTGCATAGAGTGATTTGTGTCAATTCCGTAAGAGTTGATTTGAAATGATGATGAAACATGGCCACTGTTTCATGCGTAATACGACACTATCATACAGTAAACCTTTTAGTACATGATTTGCGTCCTTAGCACTGCCAGGCTTGGTGAATATGGTTGTTCTTTTAACCATGGTACTACTGCCTCTTTGACGCACTGCGGAGGCAATTGCTGCTTGCTGGCAGATTAAAGATGTTACAGCGGTTATATAGTATGCTGCGAAGAAGGCCAGAAGGCCCAGGTAGAAGAACATTACGAGTCTGAGGTTGGGCACTACAGCGCTTATATCGACTATAGCGCAAACATGTTTTATTCAAGCCTGGTCTATTTCAGTACCCTGTGGGAGAACGAACTTAAGGAACAGGGCAGACAAACTGTTCTGGTGGTGGAGGGCTAACTAAGTTATGCTTTTTAAACCTCGTAACTTGTTCTAACTTGATTCTTCCAGACAGAGTTGTTAGTTCCGCAGCGAACTTACATATGCAGACGACAGTTACGACAGATCGCTCAATTCGCCGTCAAAACTTTTCGAGGCTGGTATTCTCAGGAGACTGTGTTCCTGCCCGTTGTATGCCCATACTTCTTCAAGCTGTTCCCTGCAACAGTTCTGGGCGGCCAACCGTTCAACAGTAAATTTTCAGTGATTTATCATCGTTTTTATTTTAACGTCACCAAGCGGGGTGTCTGCCGCGTGATTTGATATACAGCAGATATAGCAACGCGCAGCTGCGTTACCTTCGTACATATGCGTAGCTACGTCCTAGACAAGTTGCACAATTGGAAATTATATCGCTTGAATCCCATGTTAAAAGCTATTTTTTTGTCTTCTCTCTCTCTCTCTCTTTCATATATATATATATATATATATATATATATATGGCACTAGTTTTAAGCCAGAAACGATGGCTGTGCCTTCTGCGTCTAGAATAAGTGGCTATAGCATCGCAGTAGGGTAGCCTTGCAGGCCAACGTCATGACAGACCCAAATCTTCCTGTTAATCCTATAAAGCTATAGTGCGGTAGGTCTTGAGTGTGTGTGTGCAACCGGCAGCGAGGCATGGTCGACTGACTCATGACCCTATAAGGCATAATAGGCAAGAGCAGCTGCAACAATAAAAACAACATTTTACCTACGCAATGAGGCCTCGTGCCGATCATTATGCATTCTCTGCTAGGAGCAAAGCCCAGTTCTAAGGCAGGACTATTAGGTGGTACTCCATGTTGCCTCATTTAGCCGTTGTTAATGGAACCAACTGCGGCAAATGTTATTCCACACAGGCAAACAAAAAATCTATATTGGCTAAGAACGCGAAACCGTCTTGATCGTTGAGGACTGGCACTTGTGTGACACAAGTGTTTTGTGTTGTATCGATCACATTATGCTGCTAATGAGGATATTCATGATGATGATAATATTAATTACTTGATTTCGCCTCTCTCGCGAGATGATTCGGACATAGGGCAAAGCCCATGTTCGTAGCGATAACGAAGCTGTTGTTATTGTCGTCATTTGCTAGCAATTATGCAGATGAATCAAGGGCGGTATTTGTTGATGTTACAGGTAATAGTTGAGGTTGCTTTTCTAGGATGGAGCTACTTCGACAGATAGACGCTCACCCCGACATGTTCCACATCTGCTGTATGGGACTGTTAAAGTTTAGGGAGCTGAATTAGTTTGCACGTATTTACCTGCTTTGGTGCCGAACAAGCCATTCGATATACAACAGCAGTACTTTTGACACCGCGGCATGGAAACTCTCTGTAAGCGCGGGCCGGTAGTGTGGGACTCCAACCCACTAAAAACCAGTCATGTTCCTCGGTACCTCGGTCTGACTGGGTGCGAGTCTACTACTTTTGGCGGGCATGTTCCCCGGTAGCCGAGGGGAAAAACAACAGTACCTGTCACTGATTCTATTACCACTACTAATACTACTATTACAACTTGGCGTTTAGCAAATGCCATTATCTCATTCTGCTGAGAGCTCTGGTTAGCTTAGCTTTCTAATCTACTCTTGCTGCTGTTGACGAACACAAGACCGTGCGCGATGGATTTCCGAATGAAGTTTCGTATGACCGACGCGAGGACGCCACTTCTACTCCCGAATAGCAAACAACTATTAGGGGTCTGCCTCGTCATCACTCGCAAGGAGGCGGATGTACGGAGGGTTTTCTTCGCTGGCTACTGCCTGCTAGAAAGACTACAAGAACCTATCCTTATATTACTACAACGACTCGCATGTTCTGAGTGCCGACCGTTTTATAACTCCTCTAAGCAATGTGGATGCACAACAACGACGACAACAACAGCAACATCAACAACAAAAACAACATTAACAATAACAACAACAACCACAAAAAACATCAATTAGTTAATTAGCTGCGTTGTTGTTATTGTTGCTTTTGTTGTTAGGACCGCCTTCGTTGTATGTACCACTAATAAAAGTCACGCAAGGGGTAGGCGCCCGCCTGTTATTCCCTGCTAACAACCTTCCTCGCTGCGCATGATAATGGATCTTATGCTATGCCACTCATGCGATTCATCATTAGTAGATAGAGATATCGGTTTCGGGATTTTGTTCTAATAATAACGGAAGCATTAGCAGATGAACGCTTGTCGTAAGGTGACACGGCTGTGTTCGCAAACCCGGCGATACCGAATCCTTGTCGATGAAGTATCAACAAGTTTTGGCCATAGTCTGTCTGTCGAATATAGCCCGGAGGAGCGGCAGACAGAGAGACATCAGACCGTCCAGCAGGATCGAGAAAATGTGTCCTCTGGGACCACTAAGCGTTGTCCCGTGTCAGCAAGAACAATAGTTGCCAACTGCTATGGCGTGGTGTAGCGTTCATACGGTGTCACAACAACAAGGGTGCAACCCGATGAGCTAAATAAGAGAGCGCTGCAAGAGAGTGTCCTGCAGAACAGGAAAACGCGGAGATCGATCGGTAAAGGGATGCATCTTCTACACACTAGCCAATAACCAAGGATTATTTGCGAAGTGTAATGCAATCACTGTACGGCATGGGCATCCCTGCTCGGACATGCTTGTCAGGACAATTGACGGGAAAAGGCGATCGTATCATAAACGACGCGACGACAAAAATGTGATCGACAATTGATGATATGAACATTTGCAGGCAAGTTTGAATTGGAAAGTGGACTCGGGCACCTGGGAATTGAACTATTTGTGAAAATGATTGCCAGCACCGTTGAGTTGCGACAAGCAAATCCAAGGAGTTAGCTTTCCTTCATATGTACGTCGGGACCTGACGAAGTTGTTGCAGTGTCTATGATAGAGTACAGCATTTTCCAGCTCTACATCGACGATTGTTTAAACTACCGACTCGTGGGAATCGAATCGTGTTTCTATTAAGTACATTTTTTTTCATTCTAGGACAGAATTAGAAACCGCACTGTGAGTAAGCCGCGTGCTTCACCAGCTTGACTCCACATGCGGCGATAAAAGCCTCTGTGGTGTTCTGCGTTGTCGTTTGCTTGAGGAATGATTTTCTAGGAGACGTTTTGGAGCTCTTCTTGATAGGCGCATCAAAACTTTAGGTAGGCATTCCGTAGGAAACCAATCACTGCAAGTCACTGTAAGTTACCTTCGTCCAGTCTGAATCGCAGCCCTCACACGGGTCACATTGTACTCATTGCTATTTTGGGCGTACTTTATTGGATATGCCATATAGATTGAAAAATCCAGTCCGAACTGTTGATACCGCTTTGTCCCCAATGGTCGAGCGAAGCTGTGTGAAACAATTTAATGCACTTCATCTTTGCTGGGAGTTAAACAAAATAAAATAAAACTATACGCAGCCTTTTTGCGTATGGCTCTTGTGGCACTAACATGCTTGTGCTCGCCATTTTCTCGCACCATTATTTGTTGGTAAATCGGCTTGACTGTGAAGTTGAAAAATCGGCTACAGTGTTCAAGTATAGAGGCTGCGTGTATGCATTCTAGAATGTTTGAGAGCAGTATATGACGAGAAAAAACGACCGAAATCTAACCACAGAGAAACAGAGTACTTTGAGCCATAACTTTGATAACGCGATTACATTTGCTGAAAGCGGCTTAACGCTGGTTAAACAGGTGTCCGCAGATTAGGGCTTGCCTCTGATCATGCTAATCTTACTGGCCGTCGCGTAAGATCAAAGATTTGACATTGTTGTCATAAGGAATCAGCAGGACATTGCCGTCTGGGCGAGGAAATACTCGGTGGCGATCGCAGAATAAAATCCACTCTGCAACTTGCTCGAGACTCGATCAGCGAGCCGAGATTGCGGCTCATACGGTGCGCAGATATATTAGCACGAGGTAACGCTCGAAAACCGGCCGCTCCCTGTCGTCGGGTTTCTAACACATACAGACGACTACGAAGAGCGAGGGTAGTGTGTAAGCATCAGGTAGGAACGATCTCTGTGGCGTTAAGCCGGAAAGGAAACCTCCACGCGTTAAGGGTGCCACGATGCGTCCGGCGAGTGTCGCCCTAGAAGCCACTAAAGCAATATACTTCCAAGTCTTCCGTATCGGCCCAGCGGCCGGTCGGGGTTCGTTTTCACGTTCTCCTACCAATCGGCAGCCATTATACATACAACGAATGAGTATATATATATATATATATATATATATATATATATATATATATATATATATATATATATATATTATATGTTTTAATTTAACGTCCGGCTGGGTAATTGTGCCAAATAAGGCTATGTTTTCATGAGAAGTTCTTTCGTTATGAGAAGAAGGGTGGTGAATCACCGAGTTTTGCTAAGCACTATTCAAAGTCTATAGAAACTTGTCTGTCTTGAGTTACCGAACGAGCATTTAAGTAATAACAGCGGCGAAGCGATCCAGATCTGGGCACACTTACTGTTTATGTGTGTGTGTGTGGGTGCACCAAAGTAGTTGAAACAGCATATGCAAAACAGCACTTACTACACAGCAATTGTCAGGCCAAGCGGTAACGCCCAGATACGAATGTTCAGTTGCGTTTAATATAATGCGGATGTTCTCTGCCAGGAGGTAGAACAGGCAGCTGGTAACCGACGTAAGCGCTCTGTGAGACCGATGGAAAGAACTTACGAAGTGAATACATTGCGTTACTGAGTATGGGACTGCATGGGTCTGCCGTAGCGCTGCAAATAGCAAGTTCCATAGCGCTGAGAGCTAGCGACTTATTCCGCCAGCTAGGGTATTCGTCATGGCAAAGCCCGTTAGGACGTGAAATTGATCGAGCTTGACCTATTTTAAACGACGTTGAAACTAGGATAACGCGCTATCCTGAACCCCAGCCATGCCTTATACATAGCCGGTGTAGCTGAGTGCATATGACGAAATATGGCAGAAAGACTCGCGAAGACCCGCAGCTTTTGCACGCGGCATATCTGTCTCGCACTGCATAAAGCAAACCTTTGCTTATGCAGTGCGAGAGAGGCAGCTTTTTTTCAGCAAAAAACAACTTGATTTGCGCCCCGCGTTATCGTTTTTACTCATGCCGGATTTTCGCCTAGCATTGCAGCTAGTTGAGAATAGCGACACAAGCTTTATTTACGCGGGCGCATTGCCTTTACAAAAGGCCGTTCAGAGCATGCGATCGCCAGAGCGCGTTACAGGGGTTACTCTAGGCTAAACGTTAAGGGAGCGTGCACTACCGAGATTGCTAGCCTCGATCAATGAGGTGTGAGGCTGCTCTAGACACAAAGGAAAAGATCGTCGATCCTAGCGCAGTTGTTTCCCCCCTACTTACGCAGGAACGTGGTCTGGGAACGCATGCTAAGTCATAGGAGGATCTAGGATCCAACCCCAAGTCTGTAGATACAAAAGCGTGCGCAACATACACCAGTGAGGTAGGCCAGGCCATGGTCGGCCATATGGATGACGGCCAAACGAAAGCATTGGTTGACTTACGAGCGACTGGAGAACAACGCGCATTACGTGAAAGGTATTACAAGAACGCATACATTAGAAACGCGCTTCGCTCTTGGCCATTCCCGGCGTTGTTACCCGTTGTTAACCACACTCGTATGTACGACATGCACACGAAATATGATTAACCATCAGTTAATTCATTCATGTATTAATTATTTTAACTATAGCTTAGTCGTCGTTATTACAATCGTCGCCGCTGCTGCTTCTTTCACCCCATTCGGAATCAATGTCATCAACGCTACTCACCATGAATGAACGGATGTTTTCTTGTTTTCGCTGCTATTGTTTGTCGTATTTAATATTGTTATCATTATTTTTTGTGCATAAGGGTTTATTATTATTAACGTGTACATGTATCACAATTACTTTTTTCATTATTACAATTGATTTGCCCATCATGCCTGGGTGGTTGTCGTACACAACGCAACTAGAATTTGAGAAAGCAAAGATATTGTGTGTATTATAATGTTATAAAATAAGGGCTGCGTATACCGAACTAAGTGCCTTCTGTCTGCATTAGCCTTACACCTATGCAAAGAGAGGTCATTTATTGCAGATCTGAGAATACATAACTATATCTTCCATAGCGATGCAGTTAACTCATATGGCGCCTTCGGGGAAGGCAGGAAAGGTGTGGCATAATTTTACAATTCACCGTACAAATTATATTAGGAAATCACACCGACACAGGCTCGCTTTAAAAATTTAGTGTTTGATTGGCGAAAGCTGTGCACGAAAAAAGGTCTATACTCTGTCTCATGACAGAAAACGGCCACCACTAATAGATACAATTTCGACAAAGCGAATGAAATACTATGAAATAAAGGCATGCTTTTATAAGTATTGTGTAAAATGTGACAGAAAACGCTACCACATACTCGAGTGTTCCGAACTGAACCCAATATCTATTACTGCGTGTGGGGTAAGCGACGAATTTTAGAACGATTTATTTGTAGCATTATATTATTTACCAATCATCTGGTGAACAAAACTGCTGTGTTGTTGTTCTCGTATTGCATTGCTGCAGCGACTCAAGTGACTCGTGTTTGAGTTGTTCAGTTATAGGTTGCTGTTATGGCCTATGCGACTGTCGCATTTGCACTTAATAATAGGTCAGGGCAGAGCAACGCAGTCTGATTAACTTAACCCAATTGACTGTGTTGTCATTCTCTTCCCGATCTCTCTCTATATCTCTCTCTCACCTTCTAACCTCTGTTTCTCTCTCTCTCCTTTTTAACCTCCCTCTCTCTCTCTCTCTCTCTCTGTTTCGATCTCTTTATATATGGGCGGTGGCGGAAACAGGTCAATTAGTGAATTTATTCGTCCGTCCGACCACCCGTCCTCAGCCATAGGACGTCAGGCAGAGACAGCATAAGAACATCGCCAAGATCACGGCGTCACGGCGTCTTTACCACCAGCTGCCCGAAGTACCGCTGTGTCCGATTCAGTGGCGTCAACCGCGAAACACTGCATAGGCTATATTAGCAGCAGCACCCGCAGCAGCAGCAGCGGTAGCTCGAATGGCGCCTGTGACTTGTGTCGAATGGGGGGGGGGGGCGCTTATGCGGGTCCCCGATCTAGCGAATCTCTCGTCACTGTCGCTGTCAATACAATGTAGTGCAATGCTGCAGTGGGGCGTCGCTCTCATTCGAAAGCAACCAGTCTGGGTGCGTCGTGGGTGTGTGCAGGCTGCAGGTTTTGCAGTTGCTAGTTGTGGCATCAGCAGGTCGAGCAGCATCTTCATTCTTCTAGCCAACTCGTTCTAGTAGTAGTAGTAGTAGTAGTGGTCGATGCAGGGCATGGTAGGTCCTCGTTGATTGAACAAATGAGCTTCGTTTCGTTTTGATCAACCTCCGCCCGCAAATGGTTACTTAGCACATCAGAACGTATGCTAGAGCAGGCTGGAGTAGCTAGTTGGTCGGACCGAAAAAAACGACAAATGTGGGCAGATAGACAAGCAGGCGTGGGCATATAGACGAATAAGGCAAACATGGAAACACACTGTTGCGCGCATCGTCGCGTATCAGAAAGTCGCCGAAAAGATCATGGTGGTGCCGTATGAACATGATGACGACACATTACGGCCCGCCTAACTCGAGCACGGGCACGCGAAGCATAGAGGCTTCAGCGTGTGCTGGCTCGTCGCTGGCTGTGTCCACTTGCGGGTCGAGTCAGGGAGGAACACCTACTACATACAGTAGTGTAATGAAAAGTCCTGTCATCATGGGAACCTTGGCGATATAAAGTTTAGTTTAGTGTTTACAATGTGTTGCTTTCAAGTCGTAGATCACGTTTGTTCATGTCAACAATACGAACAACATACTCTACCTACTTATCATGATGGTATGATCCCACGTATACGAGTAATATACACGTATACATTTCCCCCTTATTGTTGATCGATTTTTTTTTTTGAGCGACGCTCATTGAGAATAGATGATAAATCATTGCTAAGATTTAGCAACCATGCTACCACAACGGTGCTACAGGGTTAAACTAAACAGGAAAATACCTATTTGTTTTTTATCTCACCTCTAATGAGGCAAATGACATTTAATGGAATCCACCGGCACTTCTTTTTGTGTCGTGGGATCCACTCTAATGTGTGATCACTATGTATTTCGCACCGGAAGTGTGAAAGCGGGTGCCAGCAATACACGGTCACCTAAGACAGTGCTTCATTTCCAATGGTCGCTTAAAGCTGCTCGAAACATACGTTTTCTCCAAATCCACGTTTGAAGTTGCTCAACATACGCGTTTTTGCCTCGAAACGCTGCAACTCTCCATCTTCTCACTGTACTCTCCGCCAAAGGACATGTTTGAACTTGGAAGCTGACGTCGGACACGGTAGACTACCGTGGAGTTAGATTGTGACGACTAATTGTCTTAAGGGTTCAATTTTGTTATTGTTGTTGATGTTCTTCGTCTTGTGGTCGTGGCACCGACTAAAATAATGTTAAATCTAAAAATGAGTAGTATTTCTCAGTTATACGTTATATGTGCATCTCTAATACAAAGAGCGTCGTAGAAAATGACGGCACTCATTCATTCATTTGGCATTCTTTGAGGGATGCTTGTCAAAAACAGATGCTAAACCATATACCGCTGAGAATCAGCAGCCGTGCGGCCACTAGGACAGTTGGGGAAAGCCTAGATATCTCAACATAGCCGGCCCTCGGTGCAATGAAGATATGCCTCACGGTGAGTTCTAAGCCCGTATGGGGACAGAGAATAGTCTAGGATAACAAAAAACAACCTCCTTAAAAATATTTTCATTCTAGAATGAGGGAAAAGTGAGGGAGGTCTGATTGTAATGAGAAAAAAAACGAACCGTGATCGATCTTTGCGGGATCCTCCTTCTCGACGAGAATATGTTTGTCGTCTCTGTTTCATTCAGTATCGTCATCGTGGTCGTCTCGACCTCGTTGTGTGTTCCGTATCTACGTCTGACGGTCTCAACCTTCGTTTTTCCGTCTCTACCTCAATGTGTCCGCCCATCTCTCCATCCACCCATCGACTTTTTCATTCGTATGTTCGTCCATTTATCTTATCCGAAAACCAACCAGCAGCAATGTGAGTTAGTGAGCCGCTGCTGTTGCCGTGGCAGGAACACTCAATCGTCTTCGGTGGTCGCAGCAGCAGCGTGTCGCTCTAGAGACTCTGGACTCTAGAGCTGGCTCGGTGGTCGGTTGCGACTTGTTCAACCTGTCCAAACGTTCTAGTCTGTCTAGATAGCTGGCTGGCATTTCTGCTGCTTTCAGAAGCAAGTTGTTGTTGTTGTTATCCTCTTCGTTCTCTGTGCCCTCCAGTCTCTTGACTGTTCTTCTTTTGATGTTCTATCGTTGTTTTTGTTGTTCCATTTCCATCTCGTTGTTGTTGTTGTTGTTGTTGTTATTATTATTATTATTATTATTATTATTATTATTATTATTATTATTATTATTATTATTATTATTATTATTATTATTATTATTATTATTATTATTATTATTATTATTATTATTATTATTATTATATTAATTATTAGTATTGACGTATGACTACTACTGCTTCACAAGTCTATTCTGCTGCTTCTTTGCTGTATCTAAAATGTCTGCTATTTCTTCCTGTGATAACGTGTGCAGCCTGAGTTTCGCCGAGGCCGTCCGATTGATATGCAAACGACAAAAGTGCTCGGTGTTGCTCGATAACTTGAATACCGAGATTAGAACCGGTCAGCAAGCACGATACTAAATGTTTGTAATTTGCAACGAAATGAATGTGTTGTAAGTTGTGATGAGCAAATGAAAATGAAATGTTACTATTGTTGTCGGTAATGGTGGGAGTACTACAACAACAACAACGGCTATATTTGTATTGCTATTGCAGTTGTTAATACTATTGATGACTTTAACAAAAGACAGATGGCTAGATAAGTGCGAAGTGCAAAGCATTTTGGATGTCTATTCTGATCGTGAGTAGCTGACTGCATTGCCATTGTGTCCTTTGTGTAACCGAACTGTGCTGATATGGTGGAAGATATGGTGCAGAAGACATCGTGCGCGCTTTGACACAGCGGCGCTCCGATTTGTTGTAGCTCGTCGCTGATATGATGCTTGTAATTTGTTTCTTTCTTCAAAATAATAGTAATATTATGATGATGATGATGATGATTATTATTATTATTATTATTATTATTATTATTATTATTATTATTATTATTATTATTATTATTATTATTATTATTATTATTATTATTATTATTATTATTATTATTATTATTATTATTACTATCAACGAGATATGCACAAACGACGCCAATACGCGCATCTTTTTTGAGGACCACGTTGTAATTGCGCTCAGTCTCGAGTCATCTGGCGTGACAAAAGAGCTGGGAAGAAGCCTTTTGAGGCCACAGCGGAGCCAAGATTGACCGTGTTCCTCCGACAGAGGGTGTCGTTGGTACTACAGAAAGACAACGCCGAGATGATATTGAGTTGTCACCGACACTCGAGCAAGAATAATAATATAAGCAATATTATAGATGATATATAATTAATATATTAGTAAGCGTGATGCATGTGCATAATGACAATAAACATTCTTGTCCATTATTGTTATTATTATTGGCATAGACCCATCGTTCCTACTATAGCAGGCAGCCCTCACAAACGTGTAGAAGATCACACGTATCGAAGCTGCTGCAGAGACCACAAAAGAGCGCCAAAACATTGGTAGACCAATGAGGGCGCCTAGTTCCGGGACGTTGGGACGTGCCGGCTATGCTAATCTGCTAGTTAGTGAGTTCCCTAAAAACTAACGAGTTTTGGGTCCCTTAAAATCTAATCGTCCCAATTAGGCAAACCTGACGAATTGAGCGGCCTCGCAGGTCGCGCTTAATGGGGCCATCCGATCGAAGTTACTATGCACATATTTGCATTAGTGCTCGCTGTCTTGATTGTATGTTTGTATGCCTGGTGGTGCTCTTTTGCTATGTTTCATATCGTCCGACGGCCACTGACTGTGTAGTAGGCTTGCCAAGTGTTCTGCCATGGCGAAGGCAGAGGGCAAATATTATTTGGCGAGTTACCTATAGTCTGGCTAGCATTGTACACATGCGGGGTCGATGGGTATTTGATAAATTACTGATATATATATATATATATATATATATATATATATATATATATATGGAAAGAGAGAGATATAGGGCGAGTGTGTCAATCTACCTTTTTCTATAAAACATTCCCAGGGCAGGTCTGGTTTGATTGAATTTTAATAAGAACGTATACCGGTTGCCAGCGCAAGTTCTCGCTGTAAGGTCAGTAGCGGGAAACGATCATATGAGCTGTTTTTGTGTTTGAAGAACTCGCACAATCTAACGTTTCATGTGAGCCATCTTCCGGCAACGGCTTACTGGAGAATGAAGCCGTGACAGGGCTTTCGAGGTGTTTTTGAATAATCTAGCTGCTTTTGTTCTCTGTTAATGATATTTTGTAGAATAGCTTCAGTGGCGAGCAACCAATTTTCGCCTGGATCTGTGTAAGCAGTACGGGCTAACCCCTTTAACTCGTGAATCACTAGCTTTGTGCGCTAAATATATACGCTCGCCATTGCCTGTTGGGTTCTGATGCTGCCACGCGTGGCTACACGGCTCCCATCAGCAGCGGTGAATATTAATATGAAGTGACACACACCTGCGGAACACCAGCGGACGGCCAACGAGGTTTCATCGAGGGCGGTTGCAGAGAAGCCAGAAACTGCTACAGAGTACATTGTATACGAATAGCTAGCTGCGAAGAGAAGCAAAAGCTGGCTCTGTCCAACGTGCGCAAGGTGGCTTCGCGTTTACGGGGCGGCCAGTTTTTCCCTCTGGTGAAGGCTATATACGGACGCTGTATCAGTGGCTGAAAAACTCTCGGTCACGCGTTTTTGCCCCGGCAAGATTTGCATAGAACAGTACAAGCCCGCTGGGGATATATGCACGACATGCTGCAGGTGAAGTGGCCCCGAAAAGACGTGATGAACTACTGCAGATGCTTTAGGAAACACTTGGAGGAAGAGAGTGATGGCGGAGAAAGGACGGGGAAACCGTTTATGCATGACGAAATTTGGTCGTCGAAGTGCTCAACGTTCTACCTTCTTGCCGTACGCTTCTTAGCCTTGAACAGAGAATAACGGGTAAACCAAACCTCGTCATTTTTGCATATAGAGGCTTTATATAAATCAATACTTTCTGGTTTTGCGTGCACGTTCTCTCTGATTATACATATATATATATATAATATTTCCTAATTCCAGTACTCTATCAGCGTGACCTAGCAATTCTTAGAAAAGGAGATTTTTGGTACTTTACTAACAATACAGAATCGGCTGATCTGCTTTCTTTCTGTTCATCTGCAATTCGCAGATTGTCGTCATACACATTTTGAGCGCACAAAGCATTTTTAAGAAATTATCGTGGAAATCGATATCGCCACTTTGGGACTTATACGCAACACAGAACATGAGAATGTACAAATATAAGCATTTATTCATTAGAATACTCCCTATATTAAAATGATCATACATTTTTCATTTAGATGGTTTTTTTTATATGTAAACCAAACAATTTTGCGGTAAAACATGAAAATGGCCGATGTAAAAGAAAACAGACACCACTAGCAAATTAAGTATAGTCACGTTACTCCAAACGACTACTCTGTTCTGCCGCGAGCTCTTTCTGGCTGAATACAGGCAATCAAAATAAGAATAAAAAATTGGACAAATACGTTCGGTATATGTACATATATATATATATATATATATATATATATATATATATATATATATATATATATATATATATCTTGAACATTTGTAGTTATAGTATATATATATATATATATATATATATATATATACAACTTGAAAATTTCCTCTTAGTTTCCTAGTTGTAACACTAGTATGCAATTTTGCCTCCGTTATGACAACCCGGGCAGTTCCTTATGCGTGGGCGGTAGGCAATCTAATCCCGCCGCTGTAGCAATTTCTTGCTACATGGTGATACCGAGAGATAGAGAGAGAAAAGGATACTTTGTGGCAAGAACTTTTGAGCTCGTCCGTCTTCTGTCTCAACTACAAGCGGTTCTTTCAGGTTTTCTAAAAATGGCCTTTGAACTGCGGCTAGCGGATAAACGATACATCTTGGTTAGTGTTTTCTAGGATTTCAATGCTTGCTTTGCGTCGTATATTTATGTATGTATATATATATATATATATATATATATATATATATATATATAGCCTTGTTTGCTTTTAACTCTTGTTACCGGGGTCAGTCTGCGTCGCTGCGATCCGTCTACAGCTAGCCAATATAGGCAGTCTTTTAATTCACCTATTCATTTGTTTGCTAGCCTATTCCTTTATTACTTCACATTCGCTTTCGGTAAGCCAATAGTCGCAGAGCGCTGATCTCTATTTCGTACTCTCTTCATGTCTTTGTCTCTCTCTCTCTCTCTTTCTCATTCTGACCAAGCGTTTAGTCAGCGTTGGGTCGATTGGCACCGCCGAGAATGGGTGAGTTGACGTAGTCGTCGACGGGACGTCGTTAAACAGACGTGTCCCCGAGTTATACGCGGCAGTTGTGCCGCTCTCTGTATGCAGGCCAGGACGACGTGCAGTTGTGAAACCCCCGAGCTACGATGGGGAACCGCTGAACCCGTGGCCAGGGTTTTCTTTACCATTGTCAGCACCTGCACTATAGTCAACCTCTACGCTATCACAACAATGATTATCATCATCAACTACACTCATCATTATCACTATCACTATCATCATCATCATCACTTTCATTATCACCACCACCACCACCACCAATCACATCAGTGACTGCACTGGTGATTACCATGGACAATAGATAACAGCAGCAATAACGACGACAACAACAGCGACTACGACAACATTAACCAAGGATGAAAAGAAGAAAAATCGCCGTTCTTTCACCCCCTCTGCCTGTGGTGAATTTGTTCACCGTATCTCGCTTTTTCTCTTATTTTTCATCTGCTTTCTGCCATGACCGTTTGTAGGAAAGCCCGGCCGATCAGGAGCCGCCCCCCCCCCCTAATTGTGTTGGAGAATTCGTAACGAAGAAGGCGCATCTTCGTTGTCGTCGACCTACTCGTTTTTGTCCTCCTTCGATCTTCCTATATATCTATCTATCAATCAATCTACCTATATGTCTATCAGTCTATCAATCGACCTTGGCAATCTACGTGGGGGGTACGCGTTTGCATCGCTACCCACCACCAGTAAAGGTCGGCCACCAGCCGGAACGGGAATGTAGACAGACCCATCGGCTGTCGTCGGCGGTTGTCGGAGTTTTCTGGCTAGGTTTACGTGAGGCTGCCCATCTGTCTGTTTGTCTGGCTGTATGTCTGTTTGTTTATTTGTCTCCATCTGTCCGTCTGTCTCTTTGTGTGCTGTCATGCCCTATGCAGATGAGGCTAAGGGCGCTCGGCAAGAGCGCCCACAAAGTTGTTCCACCGCGCCATTACTACTCCTACCGTTTCGACGACAACGACGACGACGACGCCCCACCACTACCACCACCAACAGCTACTACTACGACTGTGTACCATTTCGTTCGAAGTCAGTCGTTTAAGATTAGTAGACACAGTACGACGAGTCTATAAACATCGCCAGCACATCGGCAGCCCTATTCCTACACCACGAGTGCCGCCGGACCTCTCTCTCTCTCCCTCTCCTCTAAATGACTAAAACAGCGTGAAAGGAGGACACAGAAACGAAAGTGCCACATTTCACGTGAGATTGCCCTGATTTTATATATATATATATATATATATATATAGGGAGAGAAGAGATAAAGGGAGTAGAAACTGAAGTTTAAAAACACAAGCAACGTTTCACCAAGTTGACAAGGTGCACTTAAAGGCTGAAAAGTTGATAACTAACGACTTATAGATAAACGTTCTTAAGCTGCTGGGAATGCAAATGCGTGATAAAGATAGAGAGAGAGAGATCTCAGAATGTTATTGTCGTCGGGCATAACACGATCCTAGACGTACTACGATTTGAGTCATCGCACAGTTTCAGCTATAGGCGGTGTTTACTTTCGCCCGAGGGGCGATTTTCTTAGATTTATTATTATTACTAACTTATTTTCCATATGCCGCGCTCGCGGTTACACAAAAAACGCGGTTACTCATGATGCTCATAAAGCAGAGCGAGCTCATTGTCACGCCGCGCGTTCGCGACACTGCGATAGCTAACTCGCGCGTAAGTATATCTAGCAAATCACAAGATGTGATTATTTGCAGATACTTCTGATTAAGCCTTTCTGCTTCCAGCGGTAGCGTACGCTATATTTTAGCCAGTTACGCTAAGCCAGGCTCAACCGTTCCTTTTAGCTCGTAAAAGCGTTATATTGGAGGCGTGTGTTGGTGAATGGGTGTGCAGCTCAGTTTGCAGCGAATCTCGAGTCGAATACAGTTTAACTAATCGCTTGCTCTTGGATGGTGCACGAGCTAAGCGAGGCCGATCGTCTATGACCTGGTCAAGCGCTGTGCCAGCATGATCTTGGGGTCCAGGATCGTCCTGCATGACATGGCCACTAACGATAGCCGACCTCATCAGCGGAGTTTAACACGCAAGCCGTATGTAGAAGGCAAACAAGGGTGCGGCGGCAGGAAGATCACGTAATCCACCGTCTAGCTCTAGATAGCGCCACTAGGCAGATGAGCTTTAAAACATTCGGGCGTGCGGCTGGCCCGTCGAATCCAGAATAGGCGCGCCCATGGCCATAACGTAAAGCAGCAACGTGCAATACGTCGTGCGCAGGTACCCGTTTATGGCCACAAAACAAACGAACCAGAACGAGAGAGCCCTTTTTGGAGTGTGTGTGACATACAAGCTATTATGAGCCACACAGTCTTTATCTGCCAAAGCAGCGTTTTCGACTTCTCACGGGCAGCGCGATTTACCGCAGTACACGCAAAGAACACTACTACAAAAAAAGTGCACGTTATCAAACCTCGAGTGCGTATCATTCAGGAATCGCTTGGGCTGTATGAGCATGATGGATGGTCTCACTGTCGTCAGTTTGATTCGACGGGCTGTTTAAACTCAAACAACATGCTCGCATGGATGTAGCGTTGCTTTGGTATAAGTCACCTCCAACAGTGAACATGACATGATAGGAAATATTTGTCTTCATTGCTACTACTATTATGTTGATTGTTGGAACAACAAAACCATGCCCGCAGTCATAGGGCAATGGCAGCGGAAAACACATCGTACACAGTTCGTATGTATGGCAAGAAACCTGAATCACTGACTGAAGATCTCATGCCATCGTGAGTTTCAATTCCGACGACGTTTCTCGACACATTGAATCGTGATGGCTGTTTATTCGTAAAGGCAGTGTTGACCATACTTGGCTGGGGAACAGTGGCAGTACGGCCCGTGTAGAGATAAAATGTTGCCGCCACATTATAATGGCCGTTATTTGGCGCCTGTGTGCGTGATCCTGCTACAGTCGTTACAGTGAATGACTGTATCAACAAAGCGCGAAAAACATTCCTGACTTGCCGCTTAGGCTAGTGAGAAGAAACGGCCGATGACAGCGAGATATTTAAATAGACAACCAGCCTTGAACAGATAGAAGCTAATAGAAGCGTCTATTGGCTGGTCTGAATTGAATGTTGTTGTTGTTGAGGAGCTGCCGTTCGAAGCACTGTAGCCGCTTGCTTTTGGGGTCGTGCTGCACGACTTCACGACCGCTATTGAGGCTGTGAACGATGTTGGTGTGGCTATCGAGCTGAGCGCTTTGATTTCATTGTTTAGTGCATGTAACGAAGACTAATTGAACAACTGAAACTCTGTCTGGCCTGTCCGGCTAAAAACGTCGACAGCATTGCTAGTGCTAATGTCGATGATGATGATAATCAGTATCGTTTGAAAAATTACGCGGGTTCTCTATAGGCGTCGACAGCAATGCAATTTCAGTATCTGTGTTTTATGTGTATTTTACATGCATATATGTTTACACGTTGCATATATATATAAAAATATATATATATATATATATATATATATATATATATATATATATATATTCAGATACGGGCGACAGCCTTTTTTTGCAAAATACCCTCGATTGTTACAGCCATTGTGAATGTTATATATATATATATATATATATATATTTATAAGTGTACGCATGCATCTAGTCATATAGATCTATACATTCACGTGGGTCGCGTCAGATCGGTAACATTGTTCTTGTTTTTCTCTGTTCTGTTTGTTCGTTCTGTTGCAGGTGAGTCGAGACGGATCAACTCCGACGGTCGATACGATACCTAGTCATTTACCCAGCGAGAATAAGCTATTTGTGATCTGCACATGATTGAACAACCGAATGAACGCCGTCCGAGCTATGGCAGAGCGGCAATAGAACACTCACCAAACGCGTGATCCTTGAAAGCACAGTTAATACGTGGTACTCTTGCCCTACATAGGAGTCACAGGCAGAGCAACTTCGGCGTTGAGGTTGTCTGAGGGAGAAACACTGAACAAAACACAGCCGACAGACTTCACGAGTGCCTCGGCGCCTGTGGAAGTGTATTTATTTATTTGTTTAGTTGCCGCCAACTGACTGAGAAAACCGCACTTGTCGACTGACGGCCTGTTTACTTCAAATTTTAATCATTCTCTTCTCCATACTAACAACGTATGGAGGCATACATCGTTGAACTGGACTAACCCTGGGTTAGAGAACCCGTGATCACACGTTCGCGCGGAGACATAAGGAGGCTATTGCTTTTTAATTTTGAACCAATTCTGGGCTACTATTGAGTCGATTACAGACAGAGAACGAGAGAGAGAGAGCAAGTTAATAGATGGAGAAAATGAATCGAGGGCGTACGCGCGCCCAAGAGAAATGGGAGAGCATGGTCGTTTGATTCGGGTTCGATGGTATTGCTGGTCGGGGCATGCAGGCAGGATTGATTATCGGGGCATGCGGGGGTAGGGCGATACGGAGGCAATGACGTTCTCCCCAGCAGAGGTCAAGGATTCGGAATCTACGACACCTACGAGCAGGAGGCTTGTGGGAACAAACAAACAAGCGCGGATGACTGACTGTATTACCATAAACGACAACTCCCAGATGATGAAGTGAGGCGATATGACAAGATCAAACCTGAGCACATATCTGTGACACTGCGGTAGTGTTCTCGAGGCCGACCGTTGGTTGATCTCTGGCGTTTACGTCACCGTTACCGGAGCTCGCCAATGTACATCTATCCATCTCTGCTCGGCTGCCGTTGTCACTGTTATCAGTAAATCATCACTTGATAATGATCTCTGCGTGGTCATTATTATTATTATCAACTGATGATTTATTGATAACAGTGACAGCAGCAGCAGCCGAGCAGAATCAACCATTCGCCGGGCACATTTCGTCGAGCTATGGCCGGAAGCAGTACTTTGAGTTCCACATTGTCTCGTCGTCGCCAATCGTAATTACGCACAGAGAACTGTTCTCAGTTTCCATGCCGTCGGCACGTAGACCCGCCCAACTGGTCGCACCAAGGCAGAGTCACCAAGCGAAGAAGCTTGTTCCAGTGAGGTTTGAAGTTAAGAACGCGCAGTGAGGTTTGAAGTTAAGAACCCTCCTACAAACGATCGTACACGAAAGCAAACTCTCGTCAAATGGACGGCCATTATCTCGTTGCCCGTGGTGTTGTCCTCGTTCTGCTTCTTATTTTTTGTTTTTTCCTTCTTGGCTGCCGTGGCTCGTCGAGGTAGTCGACGGTACACCTTTCAGTGGAGCTCCTGCGCAGGAAATTCACTCCAAAAGTACGCCACCACTTGATTCGCTTCGAATAGCGTACTCTGCTTTAGTTCGTTCTTAGAAGCTTAACGAACCAACATTCGTTTAAAGCACTCATGGGTGCGAATCCAACAATGAACACACTGACTGACGCGCGGGAGTTAGCCAGAACGGAAATTTCGACAACGCATTTCGAGCGGGCGATTTCCGTTCTACAATCGCTGCGTCGTACTGGCTGCGTAGTCGGGACGTTGAAAGAGGCGCGCCGCCACTACGCCGAAGATGCCTTAATCAGAGACTGCGGATTTGTAGGCTTCGTCGTGAAAGCGCCGTGATACCGAAACACATCTCCAGGAAAGTCAGTAATCACTTTCGATTTGTTGAGTTAGTTAACACTAAAGAAGAAGAATCGCACTACTCAATTCATATTTTATCGTGTTGACAAACTTGACGTTGGCGTCACATCGTTGTCTGCAATCGAATTGTTTATCATCTGCAATGTAGTTGGGGCCAAGTAGACGCGTGCTTAAGGCGCGCGTCGTTGTAGCTGTTCAATCAATCAACGTACTATTACTCACCACCAGTACTTCTACAGACACGATTTTTACGTACTTTAGTAAGTAGGTATCACTACTATTGTAACGTGTATTGAGGTTAAGTAACAACTGGATGCCCTTTGCGCGCACCTCGCACTTTCTATTTACTTTTACATCGCCAAATAATTGCCTTACTATTACCAATACGACTATTGGTACTACTACTACCACCGCGGCGACCATTACGAATACCAAGGTTCATCATGTTACAACTATAATTCTTACTTGTTTCTGCTATTATTATTGTTATGATAATCATACAGCAGCGGGTGGCAAAGGTTGCGTCTATTTAACGGGCACGGTTAGATCATCGCCGTCATTGTCAACCGTCCCGGTTAGACCGCTGTTGTAGTTGCTGTTGCTGTTGTTGTTGCTGTTGTTGCTGTTGTTGTTGTTGCTGCTTCTGTGGCCCTTGTTGTTGTTGTTTTTGCTGCTGCTGCTGACTATAAACACAGCACATGCAACTAATACAAATTGCTCGTCTGTTTCTTCGTATGTTTGGCGCGTTTATTTGCCTGTGTATTGGTTGGCTTTATGTAGTTCCATACCGGCACTAATGACGCGGATGCTGCTAGAGCTACCGTAGCTGCCTCCAGATACCACATATACCGACCATGGGCGAGGGCAGGAAACGAAAATAAACTCAATTGACCTGATCGCCTAACGCAATGCAGCGGCAGACGGTCAAAATGATTTCTCGATGAAACTGCTGCAGTCGTGCGAGCATTCATTAATTAAGGGTAGGTCTGAGTAATTAATATCGAGAGGAGATAATCAAACAAATGCTGAGTGTTCAGTAGTTCTAGCAGTCGACGGGAGTCTGCATTGGTGAAGAAGTTGGCTAAGTTGCGACCGCGTAGTCGAGCCCGGTGACGTTGAGCCCCACCGTTGCACATTTGTATTCACATGGGGGTTCGTCTATGAATCATTGCGAAAAGCAGTCCCGTGGACGTCAAATCTTGGCTGAGAGTCAGCCCGAAAAGTATGAGTATACAGTTGCGTTACGGCGCTCACCGAGGTCCAAGTTGAAATCCTAGTAACTATAATAATGATAACTTTCAATCGGTAACGACAAAAATGCACGTTATTATCGTAAAGACAAACGTTGTAACACATACGTATATATATATATATATATATATATATATATATATATATATATACAAAAACGTGAAAATAAGCTAAACGTATAGCATCAAAAGGCCAACTTGTTTTGCAATCGGCGTTTGAACTCTACCACAGGAAAAGGTAGATTTTCCCAAACCATTACTTATATTATTATTATCATTATTTTTATTATTATTATTATTATTATAAAAATGTGAACATTTGCTAGATATTTTTATACTAATTACTATAATTACAAAACAATTACTATGATTTTCAAGAGGCAAATTTTCAGATGGTTTACTCTTAAAAGACTTATGTCTAAAGGCACATTTGTTGCCAAAGTAACTAGCAAAGGCCGATTCGGTGGAGACACAGTTTTACAGTTTCCCTTGTAATCGGCTGCGAAGTGGCCGTGGGTATCTTTCCCCTCATGATTGCTTCACTCTGCTTAAGGCAGACTAGACAGCAAGCGCTGAGTGTTGTATTAGTAGCAGAAATTAGAAGAAAAAGTCGTCTTAATCGTAGCAGTTTAAAAAAGCCATAGTCAGAGATAGGTCGCTGAAGTTGCTGTTGTTATTCTTGCAATAATAATTGTATCAGTTGTACCGATTGGATTTTGAACGTACTCTGTCCTTTTGCTAAGCTTCGCAGTTATGTTGATAAGGTGATGTTCAATTATAATGATGACGACGAGTTGTAAGCTATCGCAACGTAGAGCGACGTGGTGGACATAGATGGATAGACAGGATGTAAAAAGCTGGGCTGCGAGGACTCGACAATCAGACACGAAGCGGGACTGAACGCGCCGTTAAAAGACGCCGTCAGTGGTAGCAGCTCAGTGGCTGTGGGCTAGTGGGTCTCTTCCATTCTTCAGTACGAGGCACAAGCGCTTCGCTCATGGTGCTGATGCCATTGTTGGTCACTGCCATTAGAGCTAGAACGACTAAGAACGGCGTATAGAGGACGTCCCGGATGCGCACGCACGCACACATTCATACACATGCAGGCTTTATTATTATTTTCATTCATCTTTCATTAAAAAAATCTTTCATTACCGAGCAAGATTGCTTAGTGGCAAAAGCCTTTGCCTTGCATTCGGGAGGTCTGGAATCGAGACCCAGACCGGCCGCTCCTAAATTGATTTTCATGATTCCCAATTTAAACAAGGTGAATGCCGGGGTGGATTAAAAATCGACCATGATCGAAAAAAAAACGGGGAGCACAGATGTCTCAATGAGAAGAGATGGTGCATTGCCATCCACCCCCATAAAAAAAATTAAATTATAAAACCAATGACTTTCACTACAACCTCGTCACCTGCTGCTCGTTTGGCAGCTTAGGACTGCTATTCCTTGGCGTTGGTGGCGTCGCTGTTGTCCTCCTGTTGTGGACGAATACGCTCGCATCATCATCATCATCATTCGACCATCTGCAGAAACCTACAACTAACCGTTAGTTAGGATCGCATACGCGAACGAATGGAGGCTCCAGTTTTTTTTCCAGGAGTTTCCAGAAGCGTGGCCAGAGGTCGAGGCCGATGTAGATGGGAAGAACATGTAAATGGTGGAGAACTGTAAGGTAATTTAGCGCCGTCCTCAGCGCAACGTCTAGTTGAAGACTAATCTAACAAAGACTCGGGTCATCCTAGTCGTCATCGGCGTTGAAGTTTGGATGATCTCTGTGACGCTGTGAGTTGCTGACTGAGTTGCCGTTGGTGTTTGCGACAACCAAGAATAGGTGTTTCGTCGAGAGTAGAGGCGCGCCGTTTGATTCGTGCACATTTGTATTTATGGGGGTTGTCCGTCTATGAAGCAATGCGAAAAGCAGTCCCGCGGACGTTAAATCTTGGCTGAGGGTTAGCCCGAAAAACGTTTAAAAGTAGAAGTAGTAGTAGTAGAACTAGTATCCAGCCCGATGGCGTAGTGGAGAGATTCGCGTGCATCTTGCGACCGAAGGAGAGACATAGGTGCACATAGGGTTCGATTCCCACCGGTGCACGTTTGTATATATTAGGGTTCGTTTTATGAAGCATTGCGGGAGCGGTTCCGTGGACGTTAAATGTTGACTGAGAGTTAGCCAGAACAAGTTAGTAGTGGTAGTAGTAATAGTAGCAGGAGGTCAAATGCATCATGTACGACACAAGGGGATGATGACGTGACTCATACAATCCTCCGGTGCCCAGCATTCGAAGACATACGACAGAACTCACCGATAATGGCTTTTCCAGACATGGCGGTGACAGACTTTGTCGCCGATATGCTGAAGGACGAATTTGAATGGGAGCAGGGCACCCGATTGTTGGAAGGTATAATGAGAAGAAAAACGAACTTGAAAGACAACGAGCTCAAACGATGAGATGACTAAGAGATGGAACGACGGCCGAACCCCAACATTAGAAGGAAACAATTATAGACGCAGGGCATAGAATAATCTCAATTTTCAGCCAAGAAAAACGAAAGTAGGTCCGATGAAAGCGGTTGTAACTATATATATATATTCAATAAAACAAAAAGTCGTAGCAGGACCATTAGAGGCAGTTGTTCTAGTAACTCACTAGTATTAGCAAAGTAGTATTACGTGGTCAAGTGCGCTTAGCCTATCCAGTGGATGGACGATAAAAGAATGGCGGGCCGAGAGTATGATGACTTTTGTCTCTATTCCCGTCGTTGTCGTCGTCGTCGCCGCCTAGGCCATAATTTGAGCCAGCCGAGTAGTTGAGTCGTTGTTGTCGCCATGGCACGGTCATGCTTCGCTATTCGGGCTGCCGTAATGATGGTAATGGTGGTCATGGTTTTCTACTACTACTATTACTACTACGTGTATGTGTATTGCGTTTGTACGGAATCGCGCCACACCCAAGTGGCAATAGTGAGCACTGCTAGGCGACCGACCGTGCGTACGAATGCGCTCATTGAGCTAATAATACGCTAGTTGGCCTCGCGCTGTGTTGCGCGTACATCATGTAGGTAGAAATACGTCGGCTGACGTTGTCGTCCCGTTCCGTTCCTGATATTGCATCACCATTGCGCCGACGGGCGGGTGGGCGGGTTGGCGGTCGACCTGTTGCCGGGGAAACAGACAGGCCTTCGCACGCGGTTATACTCTCTTCATATGTGCCGTCGTCGTCGGCGGTCGAGGTGCAAGCATCCAATAGTTGTAATGCCGAGGCGACGTAAATGACCGAATCGATAGGCTTAATATACGACGTAGCGAGAACTTTGATGCTGGCTGCTGGCGTTTTAGAAGCGTCGAGTCCGATGGCGCGGTGCATTCGTCTTCTGCGCCTCGCGACCGGCTGGAGACACTGGATAGGTGCGCGGGTTCGAACCCCACCGTTGCATCGATTTGTATTTATGGGGGGTAGTCCGTCTATGAAGCAATGCGAAAAGCAGTCCCATCGATGTTAAATCTTGGCTGATAGTCAGCCCAGAAAGTATATATATATATATATATATATATATATATATGTTTGGTGTTTTAGAAGCATGCTCCGTTCGTACTGACTAGAAGTCGTAAAAGTCTGCACTTGCGACGGTTGCTGCCACTACAGCCAAGCAATCGAACAATAATCTTAGCCATTGATCTAATGAGAAGGAGAAGTTGAATTTAACATCGGGTAAAGGTTAAACGGACTGCCATTTCACTCTCTGTGTCGAAGAAGTGTGAGAACCTGTCAGAAGCGGTACTAATGGATTGTAGTAGCTAAACTAGTACTTTAACGCCGTGGTACCCCTCCAGCGACTGCAAATATGGCACCAGCAGCCCTAGCAGCAACTCTAGCAATAGCAGTCTTCAGCAATAGGAGCACAACTTGAGGACTATTGCAAGCGAACGGCTTTGCTGTAAGCGGCGGAGACAGCGGCAACGACCTGGTGGTCGACCCTGGTCTCCTCCCCAAAACGAAGTCGAATAAAGTCATAGCACTCGAGCCGATCCTTCTGCACTTGTACCTTCCTGCAAGCGTCCCTGGTCGACCCTGGTCTCCTCCCCATCGCGAAGTCGAATAAAGTCATAGCACTCGAACCGATCCTTCTGCACTTGTACCTTCCTGCAAGCGTCCCGGTTTTGCCTTGCAAGTCTTTCGCCTAATCAAGACGAACGGTGGCGCCGGCGACGGCAGCAGCGGCAACAGCCGCGAGGACAAAGACTACGACTACGAGAGAATCGGTATGAGATTCGCCCTTTAAACCCCCGGCGCTTTTTCCCCGATGGCCGGCCACGCCTCTAGGCTTCTAGCCGAGCCACTAGTTGGCCAGCAGCTAGATAGATAGCTTGGTTGGTTGGTTGGCTGGTTGGCTGGCGGCGGTGGCGGCGGCCTGGGGCTCGATTCAGTAGGTTGAAAAAAGAAGGACTTCTTTGTCCTGGCTGCTACCCCCACACCCCTCAAACGTTACGGCCGCCAGCGGGTTGTCGTGCCTCTATCCTACTTAGTACTTCTATCGACCTATCGGGCTGATCGATAGAAGAACGGAGCGCAACGAAAAAAAGGAAAATCAACAACAGAATTCTGCCGACAGAGAGAGGGTGAATAGACAGAGATTGGGGTAAATGGAGAGAGGCGTCAGGGAAGAGCGCAGAGAGGGCGAGGTGCTTACGCAACGAGTGCACTAAAGGAGAATGGCCTGTCACTGGTTTCGGCGGGGGGGGGAGGGGGGTATCACCCGCGTGCTTCGTCGTCGCAGTGCGTCGAGAGCAAAAGAGACATAGTAGAAGTGTACGTACCCGTAAGGATACGCAGCTAGCTATTCGAGGAGGAGGAGGAGTCAGGTAGCCAATGAAAGCTAAAAAAGCTGACAGCAACCAGCTAAAGTGGACTAGTGAAAGGCAATGACCTATCAATTATTTGCTGGCGTTCACACCGCTTTTCTTCACAAAGTCAGAATTAACGAACGCGATGACTCTCACGAAATGTCCTGTTGAGAGGTCCACTTGCGTTCCCAGAACTAAATACGGTTCTGCGATAGCGAGTACAGAGTGGTGGTTGTGATCTAGACGATACACATCGGCCGTATATGTCGGCAGGTACCCGTATATATGAAGTCGGTCGCCTTGATCGCTTCCTTGTCCTATCGAGCGCATTGGACAACTTCTTCGTCTTGCATTGGCCAATCTGAGCCGCGCACTTTATTACGTGTCGTGCGTGTTTCAAAGACGGTGAGTCGTCGGTGGTCGACAACGATATCTTCTTTCCTGCTGTCGAATTCGAGTAGCTTCACACACACATATATATATATATATATATATATATTTGTGTACATGTATGCGCATATATGCGTGTAGTCACGCTTGTTGCGTCTGCGAGCGGACAACAGCGGGGGTTGGCGGCGGTGCCGGCGGCAGCGATCTGTAACAACTGCAACTCAAGGAGGGTTTGTGCCGAGTTTTTGTGCGCTGCGCCAGGCACCTCTTCTGCTATTGTAAGAAGCTAGCCCACCGGCGCCCAACAACTACGTCTACAGTTACTTCGACCGTTTCTGCTACGGTCACTACTACTACTACGGGGTTTTCGTCTTCTTCTTCTTCTGCAAGGACTACGTGTTCTACTTTGGCTGATGGCGATGGCGGAGGTGGCGGGGGTAGTGCTGGTGCTGCTGCTTCTGCTTCTCCCCCACCGAATCGACCACTGTTCCTCTAGACTAGAGGCACGCTCGTCTACGGAACGGCACTGGCCGTTTGCTAGTCGATTCGAGTCCTTGAGCTCGCGAAGTCCTCTATCCTCTATGACCCCCCCCGCCCCCCCCCCCCCACCCCCTTTCCCGGTTCGTGTCCAGCAGCGTGCCCCACACAAAAGGCAATGGCTGGCTGCCTGCGAGTGTGTGTGTGTGTGGCTCTCTATAGAGAACTGTATGTCTGTTGTTTGGTTGATCGGTCGGTCGGTCGGTTCCTCGGTCTTTCGGTCGACGTTTTTATGGACGAGATTGTATGTGCTTCCGATTGACTCCCGGGCGGCTCATCCACCCGCCTCTGCCCGCATGGCTGCTGCTTGCACGCATTTGGCAGTCGTGTTCGTGTTCATACTCTACTGCTACTGTTCATACACAATGAGTCTATTGCGCTTACGACGGCGACGACGACAACGACGACGACGCGATCTAATCGGGGATTCGGGGACCTTTGCAACCGGATTGCTGCCGGTGCTGAACGCCACACACATTTTGTACTTTATCGTTGCACTTCACCATCGATCAAGTGTTTGTGCTCACGTGTTTATGCGCGCGCTGTCCATAATTCGCGCTTGTTTTGCTGTTCCGTTGTAAATGTGTGTTTGTTAGACAAGTTGTGGGACAATCGTCCTTGAGTCGTTCTAGTCGGTAGAGGTAGTTCTGATAGTAGTGGTAGTAGCATCGAGCCCGGTGGCGTGGTGGGTGCCTTAGTCTGCGTGCCTCGCGCAACCGGAGGAGACACTAGATAGGTGCGCGGGTTCGAGCCCCACCATTGCACCGATTTGTCTTTATGGAGATCCGTCTATGAAGCAATGCGAAAAGCAGTTCCGTGGACGTTAAATCGTGGCTGAGCGTCAACCCGGACACTTTACTTCAGTAGTAGAAGTAGTAGTAGTGATGTCGAGCCCGGTGGCGTGGTGTCTATTGCAACATTGGAGGACACAAATAGATGCACGGGTTCGATCCCGCAATTGCTCATTTGTACGCATGGAGTCCGTCTTACGAAGCAATGCGAAAGCATTGCAATGCAGGCTGAGTGTCAGCCTGAAAACAAGTTTAGTAGTAGGAGTGGCACTGCTACTGGTGACCTTGGTCTCCTCATATCCGTCGCAAAATCGACGGTACCACATATGTTTTTATTCTTTATGTAAAATCCAAAGTGTCGGGACACTTTGGCTTGATCACCGTTGAAGTGGTTCGTAACATTTCCACCACTCTAGAACGTTTGGCTCGATTTTTAGAACACATATATATATATATATATATATATAGATATATATATTTATTTATATATATAAATATATATATATATATATATATATATATATATATATATATATATATATATATATATATATATATATATATATATATATATATATATATATATATATATATAGAGATTTGCAGAGGAGCAGCAGACGTGGTTCGACCCAGTTGGTACAGAGGGAAGGTCGCGTCATTGACTCGACAAACAGCCATGGGCAAGAGGAAAGGACAGAGGCTATAAAATGGTCGCTGGTAGGCGTGAATGTGGCTTTGACCTGTCGTTGACACCATGTGATCATCAGCACGTCCGATAGCCCTATCGACCATGCGAGGTGAAGCAGCGTCACACCATCAGGTAACAAACAGTCCGCGTTTGCTTCGCTCGTTCGTCGCGTAGTCGCTTATTTTTTGTTATATAAAGAGGAAGAAGAAGAGTATGCGTTTATTTCACGCGCTCGTCTTTCCGGTATTGTACCATGCGTTGACGCCGTACTCGACGCGCCACATAGCGTCGATTTCGTGCGCACTGAAAAGCGTTATTCGAAGTATATACCCTTAGTAGTTCTCCAACAAGTGGAATACGTTTCTCTACTTCAATAATAATAATAATCATAATAATAACGCTTATTCTACGCAATTGTAAGAATTAAATACTAATAAGTATCAATAGTAATAATAGAATTGCCAAGCAAGCTTTGTGATCAATTGTGTATATGGCGCGCACTACAACTACAACAAAATTAGGCGTTTAATTTGTATTCTGTTTATTTATATCTACACGCCTGCCTTGCTTTTTCGGCATTTAAACTCGTTGCGCCCTGCGTCACAATAGTCGCATGCGCATGCCATATCGAGTGCAGTGCCGTGCTGACACAACGTTGTGAGACGGTGTTGTTCGCTTGTTTCAAGTTTTTTTTTCTTTATAAGCACAAAATAGAATTTGCAAACAGATTTTACATAGACTGCAGACAGTTTCTAATTAGACGTTTTGGGACGACAGCGTTAGCTGTTGGGTACCGGGAATATAGCGGCGGACGAGCTTGCTTTTATTGTATAACGGAAGATATATCTCCAAGGGAAATGATGTACACAGTTAGATGCGTATAGCTCTGCAAAGGGAAGTAGCAGTCAGATAATTGGCTTAAAGCGCCGGTTTGTTTGCATAGATCGCCTTTACGTTCCTTTGAGAATCGCAGCTTCAGAAATTCTCATTATCGTTGAGTGTATGTGCAAGTGTGTTTGTATTCGCCCCTATGCAGGTGGGTGTGTGTGTGTTTATTCGCGAAGATAAGTGAGTGGATCTAGTGTGTCAAAGGGAGCCGCAAAGACGAAAAGGCTTCACAGGGTTATTGCCGTTGTTTAAGGGCTAGACCTTAAGGAGGGCTGCCTACTGCTTATACGGCTAAACTGAATACACTCGCGTCGTCCTTTAAGTATATATATATATATGGCTCACCCGCATGCTTACCAGGATCTTCGGTTCTCCATGGATATGTGGGCTGTCATGGTAAACAACGACCTTATAGGTCTCTAGTTAGTTAAATGGAACACGTACCATACATTTCTGAGCAGACGTAAGTAATGCCAAAGCAATACCGAGCCTGGGGAGAAGAACATAGGTTTAGTGGGTTCGTGGGTCCCCACGTTAGTTACGATAGCTGCTCGTGACGTACGTGCATCAAGCATCTCGAAACCTCCCATAAGAAAAAAAAAAGTGAAAACGTACACGGTATACATATGGTCACCTAGATCTGAGTATCATCTTTTGTTCACCATATCAACACACTACGTCATATCCCAGCCGCTAAACCCCCCCCTCCCCATTCTGTTAGCATAGCACTCTATAAGAGGGACCGACCTCAGTTGTGACATCGGAGAAAACGGCTCACAGTAATCGTAGGACGAATAGAACTATAATCGATTTAGTACCAATACGTATATACGTACATAATGTGTTTTATGGGCGGTTTAAGGCATTGAACGCGAAAGATGAAAAATAAATATGACAAAGAAGATATCACTGATGTGCTAACTTGATTCATACGACTATTTACCTTCCGCTAGCCAACGTTTGACGTCTTTCAGACGACTTTCTTTTGAATACATCTGCATGTTCAGTTTCTCTCTTGAACAACCGATTATCTCGCAACCGCCCGTTTATGAAGTAACGTTCGGCCAGCCACTTCTGTATAACGGTGTAACAAAAATTACAAATTAATTTTCAGCACTAAACACGCCCCCCCCCAATCATATTATCTATATTGCGTATATATATACATTTAAAGGGGCAGTAAAACGTGTCCGTTTGGTTTCTGCGGAGAGGACTGTGTAACATTAAAAGTTGCCCTTTCTGCATCGCTGAGCCGGCCTCTTCGAGGTCAAAAGCTGAGGACGACACCACATCAGGTTAACACACGAAGGCCACTCGGACAAGCGGAGCCAAGAAAGGGCAAATCGTTCCACTCCTTAACGTAACCGCTCTGCGTTCGAGCCGGTAGCCGGTACTGTTTGCCGGATGGCAGCGTTGTTCGCCTGCCGTATAATCTATGTTCCTTGACGGTGAAGCCACGTTCTTTTTTTTTTTATCTCGAGTATTGTCTATTTGCTGTGCGAACGACGGCACCAGCCACCTCTAGCTGTACTTGATCGCTTTTCGAGGGGGTCGAACTCTGTTTCCGTAGTAAATGTGACTGACCACATTAGTGACCAGTGACCGAAAACAGCGCACAGAAGGTTCCGGTCCACGTATGTACTGATAGCACAAAGCCCTTCTTGTCTGCTGTGTCATTGTTGTATCCGTCGTGTCCTACTACGTTACGTTAGCTTATGTTCAGACAGAGCGTATGAAGGAGAAGATTTTCGTTTCCCATGAAGCTGGCTTATTCGAAGCTGTTCTACTCTCTATTCATCTGTCCGCCCCTACCATATTCCTTCGTTGTAAAGCCTATGCTTACATATGTTTCGTTAAACAAACTTCAACGAGGCGGGCGTGTATGTGTGCGTGGGGGTCTGTGAGACCTAATGTACTTTGGTGCGGCTTACGGATATTAGACGGGCGGGGGGGCAGTTATCGTCGTAGTCGTAATTGTAATTATCATTGTTGTAGTTGCGGGAAGGAAGGCTCATTTTTGTGGCGTACAGTGTCCGCCGTGCACAAAGCGCGAAACATAAGAAGCACCTGGCCAAAACGAGTAGCCCAGACGGGCGCTCATAGAATCGGATGGTGAAAAAGCGACAGCAGCAGAAGCCGGGCAAGAGCACGTCTTTAGCAGCATTGCGCCAGGCCGGGTACCACCGGGTCTATCGAGCAGCAGACTACCGGCACGCCCCGCTCCATTGACATCAGGAAAAAATGTCCGAGTGATCTTTTCCCATCTTTGCCTGCCTCTCTCATGGCTCCCTCGGCGTCTGCACTGGGGCCCAAGCCGCAGCGGCTTTAGCTCCAGCTCTTGGACGAGGGACGTTATGAGGTAAGAACCTGACCGTCGGCGGACGCGACGACGTCTCGCAACCACCCGGCTCGCACCACCACCATCACCACGACGACAGCGGGTGTTGACGACAAGCCCCTAGAGGCTGGGGGTTGAGTTGGACGACTAGGGTTGAGGTGGACGTTCAGTGCCGATAATGGCTCGGAGGTCAGGATGGAAGATGTGTTTTGCAAGCGATTTGCAAACGAAACAGAGATAGGCAGGCAGACAGAGAGCGAAAAGCAAGCAGACGAGCGAGCGAGCGAACAGAGGCAAACCGAAGGGCGAACGCTGAGCTGGGGAGTGACTGGTTGTGCACGCGGCGCTTGGCGGCGCTGTGGCACCCTATGGTCGTCCACTGGCCCGCAAGACTTGAGAGGCACCTAGAGAAACGAAACTTTGGGACTTTCGGGTCTCGGCCGTATCTGTTCTGTGGGTAAGGATAGGCTGTCTTTGTGCTTGGGTGGGTGTACATATGTGTATCTGTGTGTGCGTGTCGGCGAGCTGTCGGCGTGGGATGACCGTCGAGGTAATTTGGCCGACGTTGTGCGGTGCGGTAGAGCCTCGGTGCGATAGTTAGAGGGAGGGCGGGAAGAGGAGAAACGCGACCAGGGGGCCGGAATCCTCTTTTACAATCGCACAACCAAAGGAATGCTCTTTCTCGGTCTCCCTTCGTTTATCTTTCCTTCCAGTCAGACTTCTCCATAGGCTCAGAGAAGTCTGACTAGAAAAAGTCACACTGCTCCGGCTGCCAAGTTTGTTGCGGCTGTTGCCGCTGCCACCGCTGCTACAGCTAAGCGATGAAGAGCGGCGTTTGAACTGCAGTTTTTTCAGCAAACGGAAAAAGGCGGAGCCTCCCGCCCCCCCCGGATGGTGCGAACGGGGGTGGCATATGCACCAGAACACATCTCTTTTCCTTTCTTTTTCCTTTTCAGTTCTTTCTGTTTGCAATTCTGAAAACGACGCAAAAGATAAGTTACCATTCACCTCTATGGCCGCTCCTGTTGCCCTTCTATCTACCGCTTATCCACCTGTTCACGTCGTAGAGGCGGAAGTTCGCACTGGTGGTAGCACAAAAAAATACAAAGGCGAGTTGCCTCGAGCACACTTCTACTCGTAAAACTCAACAGGATAAAACGGCTCTGTTGTTTGACAGCCTTCTATAGTGGACGATAAGGCAGCGTCTTTTGAACAGAGTGTTGATGCGAACGTGACACAAAATGGTCATATCTATTTAAAGCAACTTTTCCCTGCTTTTACCCGAGTCGGCTTCTTGTCCATAGCACCATAGCTGTTGTTGCTGCTGCTGCTGCTTCGCGTCTGCCGTCGGCATTCTTAATGTCCGCCCTTGGTTATTATTATTATTATTATTATTTACGTACTATACTACTGACGACTAAGCCGTGGAGTTTTTCATCAATCACATCTTAGTCCCGAGGACGGACTTATATTCTAAACACCAAATTTTGTACAGGCGTTAGATTACACCGCAGACATCCACCAGCATTTGTCGCAGATCCACTCCATAAAAATACATGTTTTGAATCCTCTTGTCATACTCCGTTTGATATGTACAACTTGTAAGGCTCATATTAATTACTTTTTGGTTGCACTATTCGCTGTAGTCACGGTGTATTTTTATTTGACGACAAACAACGAATAGCGTTTTTGCCACTGTCGGAATGTCGATTCTGACACTGACTTAGAGGGAGACTAATTAGCCTACCATACAAATGTGGAAAGACGTGTGCCAGCCATATTCTATGTCTGCTGCCTGTTTTAGTTTTATTTTATTTAACTTTTAAATCAACTTTCACATTCACTGTATTCAATCGATGACTATCAGCAATCGCCGCCGTGTCATTAGCAGCCATTCAGCAGTCGATGCACTTGAACCATGAAACTTAGACGACGACAACACGAGTTTGAACTAATTTAGTTTTCAACTCGAAATCAACTTTGTGCATGTATGTAGACGTGTTTTTTTTCTCTCTAAAGTGATTTTTGCCAAATAAAGCAAGTGATATGCTTTTTATGTACACAGTATTTCATTAATCGACATCGAATCGACGAGGTGAGGGAGGTGAAAATCAAACCGCGGATCGATTCCTTCGAGGCTCTCTTTTTTTAACTAGCAGCAAACATCATAGCTTTAGCTATGTTCACATTTGAGAGAAGGAGATGTAATTAAAATCTTCGACCATCGTTCCTGCGAGACCTCTGTGATAGGGCATCCGGCACCACAATGACTAACGGGCGCGCGCACACTAACACACACACATGCGTCGCTCAAATAAATTAAGGCAAGTCATTAGCGACATTTGACAACGACAGTGCTACAGAAAAACATAATCTGCGTTTGCAAAATTATGGTGCAGACATTCACATTTCCAGCAGCGCACTGTCAACTGTGATACTCAAAACAGCGGAAACACGCGCATGTACATAGATCTCTGCATGTGAAAACTTTCAAATTAAACTAAAAGCTTTTTTACATGTTATTACATCTTCGGCCGACATAATTACCACACTGCTATGCGCTTGTATTTAGAGAAATAATTAGGCAACGGCTGTATCCATAGAAACAGCTAACGGGTAACAGATTGTATCCGTAGAAGCAATTAGATCACATTTTGGATCCATAAGAACAAATAGGCAAATGGGCACGTAAAATAAATGGGACATTTTTTTTATGTGGCTAAAGCTTCTTATATATGAAGGCAACACGATTTGTCGAATTGAGCCTAAATTCGAACCTTGCCGTGGGTATCTCTGGCTGCTTACTACAGCGGGCTTAGGTTGTAATAATTTTACAGTTAGGTAATGGAGAACTCTATTAGCAGACCGACTCTGCGCTTAAGTTACGAGCGTCAATTTTAGATATATTACGTTAGTCTGTATTTGTAAATACCTTAACGCTGCGAAAGAAATACGTATTTGTAGTTTTTTTTTTTATTACTGTAATATTATTAATGCGAGTTGCTTCGTCAACAGTTTGAATTTCCGCATTATATTAAAATCATTGTTTTATATAATGAAGGTATTTTTAGGCGGGTCTTGAGAAACTGAGCCTTCAAATTGACAGCGACGATAACGAGCCCATATCATTTGTGGTTTGGCAAAGAGTGTCAATGTATGAAGTAGCAGATATGCGGCCACAACAGTAGATTACCTGAGACTACGTGAGCTAGGACAGCTCGATATATATATATATATATATATATATATATATATATATATATATATATATATATATATATATATATATATATATATATATATATATATATATATATATATATATATATACATATATATACGCAGGGAAAATAGAGACGAATGCAGTTCGCGTAACCAGCGTATTACTCCTCTTACCAATTGGACACCGGTTTTAGCCACCCCTTTGATTAACGTTGTGACGTTATATTATTCAGTCGAGATACAGGCACAGAGAATATGCGATTTTCGGAGCCTGAAGTTCACACACGAGTCTTGTCGAAGTGTTTGCCCGTACCTGATTAGACAGTCACTTACGTTGCCGAGTAGTAACATTGACACTTCGTATGTGCTTTCAGTAGGCATGAGCTCGAAAATATGAAAACGAATGCGACAGCAATAACGGTGTTGGGTTGGAGATTTACGGGACGTAAAGGTGAAACTGGCAAGGAGCCTTAAGAATCAATCTAGTGCCGTTAGTGGGACGCTATTGCCTTGCGGTGCTAGCCCCGCACACTTCACGGTGACTGATCGTAGTGCAATAGACACGATAAAAGCCTGTTTCATCAAACGTATTCGAAAACTGCTCGGAAACGTATCACCGACGCTAGCATTAGCTGTCTGCCGACAACGCAGAGAGATCCACCGGAGGCTTGATACTGGAAAATACTTAGTTTCGCAGCAATGTCTTAGCCACTTATAAGGAACTGAGAGAATAGCGTAATACGAATCTCGTTGCATATGTACAGGTATATATATATATATATATATATATATATATATGAATACGCAAGACTAGCTATATCGGTTTATATAGGGTATATATATATATATATATCTGTCAAGGCGCGTTGGTCCTTTTACATTAGCGTTTCGTAACGATTTTCTCTTGAACGTCAGCTACTATCGGCGGGTGCTGTATCGGCCGTGACGAGGTCGTGGCCGCCGCTATAGAAGAGGCACGCCAGCAGCAAATCACCTCACACGGCTCACATCATACAGCTGGTTAATATGATGACAATAATAATAAATATGATGATGATGATGATAATAATAATAATAATAATAATAATGGCAACATAACCCACATGATGGGCACGTGACCACGCCGCAACAGTCACAGAATGTGGCTTCGGGGGACGATGGCAGCCCTGAGAGCCGCGAATAAAGCGCTGTGGTCCGTGGCGGGTGTCGGCACGTGTGGCTGGCTTACTTGATCATATGTAAGTTGTTGCCATCCTCGCCTGTTCCTTCGGATCTCTTCGTTTTTCCCTTGACTCGTTTTGTAACGGGACCATGTTGTACGCTCTCATTATTAGTCGAGCGCTCCGACCTACCTACTAAATGGCGGCAATTATATGTACTAGACTAATGTATAGTCGTCAATGGCGTCCGCGAGTAAGCCGCGATACACTTTGTCGTGCAACAACGCGCTCCAGTCATGTTGGCTCCGAGGGTTATCCGGGGCACCACTGCAAATTGTCTTTAGCTCCTCTTGTAGGCAGGCGTCTTGTGAGGCGTCTTGTACTGAACAGCGCCGGCCTCGTCTAGGAGTGCGATATCATTGTGCTCGGATCGAAGAAGGGAGGACACTATAACTGGTCCAGCCGATGTATATATATATATATATATATATATATATTTATATATAGACGAATGACTAGTCAAGGTGCTACCAACCAGTTACGAACCTCATCCTAACGCCTTTACCGCTCCCTCTCTCTATCTCTCTCCCACGTTTTTTTACGCTGCTTTTCCATTACACACTTCCTTCATATATATATATATATATTTATATATATATATATATATATATATATATATATATATATATGTGTGTGTGTAGTAGTTTTTGTTTATTGGTTTGGGTCGAAGCACGTTTTAAACGTACCTTTTCCGCAAGAAAAGTGAACCGCTCTGCTGCCGCCGTTTCCAGAGCCTGCACTCCACGTACCGATGTTGCAACAGCGCTCCGACTAGGCGGAAACCATTAATTGTTGGACACGCTTCTGCGACACTTAACGGCTTCATATAAAACAACCAAACTTTGCTTAAATAAACTGCCAAATGGCAACCATTTGCTGACTGCGAGGAGATGTTGTATCAAGACCGCTGGCATTGTTGGTATTTTTGCGGGACCTTTCAGGAAGGTCTCAGAGCCTAAGTGTTAGGCACACGTTTCAGAGACAAAACATTAGATACATGTTTGCAAAATAATGTATAAGCTCGCGTAGGCTCAAAGCTCGCAGGGCTTAACTAGCTTGATCGAAGGGATTCAGGGATCAGCGTGCTTTGGCCGTGCCGCGTGCCTTGAGGTGTTATCGATCAACGTCGTTTGCACAAAGCGGTGTCGCTGCCTCTGCAACGACGATTGGACAAGCCCACCCATGCTATACTCGTTAAGGAATTTATTTTCACGTTGCAAATAACAGTAAACAATAACAAGTGAGAAAGACTCCATGAGTTTCTCTGAAATGAAATAGGTGTAAGTCTGAGTGAGACACCCTTGGTGTATCGCGTTTTATTCGCTTCGATTCAATACTCTTTCATTGTATTGAAAATAACCATGTGAGCAACAATAGAGCACTCAACCAAACGTTTACGCTTGTGCAAAAGCTAAGCACATGCTTAATACTGCTAATACAATTGACAATAGTGATATTAGATGTAGCACTGAATCAGTAAGATAGTTGGGGCATGAAAATGCACCGTGCTATGTACGAATGCGCTATAATCATTATGCTTGATAAAATGTTGGAGAGAGACAGAGAGATTGGGTAGATATTAATCTCGTTTTTTTGCTAGACGAATATGGTTCATATGGAGGTATCTGTGAGAGTTGCTAGTATGCGGGTGTCTGAGTCTTAGTCAAAGATGCTCAATAGTCTAGTACGAGTATGGCTTTTCTTACAACTTCTCTCTAAACATCAACATTTGTTTTCACTGCGGAGGAGGAAAAGATGTAACGTTTCTCAAAAAAGAGCTTTTCGTACGTGCGCTAGTGTTTCATCATGGCTTGTCGCAACGGGTTGGTCATCCGTACAAAAGGCTGGCTAGCTGCCGTCAAATATTGCAAGGACTTAGACGAAGCATAACAGTACCCCATTGACGAACGTCAAGTATTTCGCCGATTTTCAATGGCAATAGGAGCCGGGGAAAAAGGGACCAGAGGAATGTCTCGGCAGAGAGAGCATCCTTCAAAGTCCACCTACAGAGCCGAGTAGAGAAAAGAAACGACAAAGAAGGGTTTGACCGGCCTTTCGGCGGCTGGTGAGAAGTGGTGTTTGAGGGGGTGATTGTGGGGTGCTTACAACGGGTGTCCGCCGTCTGGTATTTGATTTCGCTGCTGGGCAGCGGCAGCGGGGGCGAGATGAGGGTTGGGAAGCGTCGATAATAGCGTCGAGGTATTGGACAACGGCTGAGGTGCGTGCCTGCCGCGCAGCTGAGCTAAGCCAAGCTAAGCTAAAACCGCCTTCAGAACACCCGCTATTTTTCGAACGAGCAGACGTTCTGACGCACTAACGAACAGGCAGATGTACAGCTGGGCGGTGGGGTGCGGGGGTGCGGGAGTATTTGAGGCATCTGGGCAAGGGACCCGGCAATTGCGGCGTCGTATTCGACGCCACCACCACCACCACCATCACCACCACCACAGCCGGGTGTCCTGGCTGTCCGGGAGGCAGAGTCGCCCCGAACGCCGCACATAGCCCGCCTGCAGAGAGGGCTCTGCGCTTCGCTGGAAGCTTCGCTGCTCCTACTGGTGTAGGTATAAACAGAGTGGGTGTCGCTTGGTTGGACAGCTCTCGTGAGCGAGACCACGAGGATCGCTGCCGCCGCTGCTGCTTCTGTCGTTCCCGTCTTCTCCAAGCACCCAAGGGAGATGAAGGGGGAGAGTTCACTGGGGCTGTTACAGTCAACGCTAACAAACGACGTGAAGCAACGACACCATCATTATCATCAACAACAACAACGACGACGGCAAGAACAGCAATAACACAATAACAATATAGCATCAACAACAACTGCAGCAACAACAACCACAACAACTTTAATAACAAAGACATTAACAACAACAGCAGCAACTTGTTCAGCCACAGCGCAGGCGAGGAAGAAGAAGCCCCGGGAAAGGGGCAAAGCTTGTGGAGCTCCGCTTGGTGCTGCTAATCGTGTGTCGTAGTCAAGTTCGTACGTACGTAGGTGGGAGCGCGTGCATCGAACATTCGCCGCACAAATGGCGCCACACGGCAAGTGGCGCAAGTCAACAATGATCGTCCGACTGGGTGCTTGCGAAGTGCTTGCCGGGCAAGAAAGACCTCGCGCAACTTCCCTTAGGCAGGCGGCGGTAGCACAGAGGTGTGGAGGCGGCGGCGGCGGGGGCAAAGTGACAAAGTGACAGTGGCGACCAAGTAAATGCGGCGCTCAGTTTCGGCGAGAATCTGACGAGAGCCGGGAAGGATTTGCCGTGTTGTCTGTGCGGGGCTCTGTCTATGGGGGGATCGGGGGGAATCGCGGGTATGGCGGCTGTGACTTGCGATGTCATTTTGGTGCCAATAACTTGCGATGTAATTTTGACAACGAGCCGAAAAGTGGTGATGTGGTGACAGGCGCAGCTTGGTGTTGTCTCGTCGCATAGCGTTGGGGTGCCCAGCAGCACGAGCGGGCACCTAGCGTGTCCCGAAACAGGTGTGCGCGATCTGGCTGTTCGTTTGTCGTGTTTACCTTTCGGCGGGCGAACTTTTGGCTTATTGTTTGTGTTGTTCACAACAGGTGGCGGGAATATATGTTTGAGTTGTTTGGGTGTTAAGTGACTTTGTCCACTGGTGATGGTGATGACGATGAAGACGACCACGGCAACAATCACAATCACCAACAGTTTGGAACCGGATTACTTTCAAGGTAGATCTAAGGTATATAGCTCTAAGATGTGTGGAAGCTATATTATAGTGATTTGGTCAAGTTGATTTCTTTGGTCAAGTTGCTGTAGTCCAAAACAAGAAAAAACATTTCATTATTGAGATCCTATAACACAATAGCAAGATACTAATGAACGGTAATTAGTAGTAATTATAGTTGCAATATTCTCAAGACTATTGATCATATTAAGAGTTGCTTGTTCCAATTGAGGGCGACTAAGCGCGTCTTCGGTAGAAGGTGTATTTGCGAGCGCTTAAGGAGTTATCACGTTATCTCTCTTGATGTAGCCCTCAAAAGCGGCTATTTGCACGCAATCTTTAGAACTGCTTGTATTTGACCCTTTAATGCGTTGCTGTTGTTGTTGTTAAGCATAGCGAGCAATGCGTGTAAAAATGCACGCACCTGTTGCCCATTGTCAGGCCGCAGAAGTGAATGTGTAATGCATTCCTAGAAACAAAGAAATGTAATTTACTGAATACATTTCGTACCCGAAACAGGCGGTGGCTAGTCACGAAATGTTGCAAGCGTCTTTTTTGACGTGTCCTCGACCATTGCGGAATGATCTGGCCTGGTTATTTCGGTTGTCTCTGTTGCTGGCTATCGCGAAGATCCGCGGCGATAGCCTAAACGATCGAGGTGGCATACTTCCTTGGAATTTCGAATAGGGGCCACTATTAAAAGAGAGCCCGCTCCTTGCCCGGACTTGCACGGACCACCAGACTCACACGACAGTTTTAACACTTCGGCACTTGGAACGCAGTGCGCCAGATAGCCCCACCGTCCGTCCACCCCCCCCCCCCCCTATCGCTGTCCCTGATCAGGGATTTGCCAGAATACGACAAAACTCACTCGATCCGAGCATTATCGACAGCGACTAACATCATCATAGCAGCAACAGCAGCAGCACGGTTTCAGCATTCTAAGCTTAGACTCGACTGGCCCTCACTGCCGCCAGTTGGGGATGGATGTACGAAAGGGTAGTTCTTCGTCTGCAATCGGCTAGGCTAGTCTTTGATAGGCGGGCCATGACCCCTCAAAGGAACTGTCAAAGGCAGGTGGTGGTGGTGGTGGTGATGATGAAGAAGAAGATGGGGAGGAGAAAGAGGAAGAAGACGATGACGACGACGAGGAGAACACCGACCGCTAAACCCGTGTACAAACTGCATTGTCCTTCTGGACGTCTCAGTGAAGGCACGGCACGCCGGCAGGCGAACGGCTGGAGATGGAGCGGCTCTCGTCAGCTCACGCTGACCGCTACTCTGCGCCCCGGCAGATCGAGTCCTCTGCATCCTCGGGCCGACAGCGGTCTCCAATCACGGGCGCTCACTCAGCGCACACCGACTCTCCTCTCTGACACCACAGCAGTCGTAATCACAGCAGCCACGCCATGGAATGCACTAATATAATACTAATCAGATCCCCCTCTACCATACGAGAAAAGCAGGACGACCGAGTTCACTTGTTGACGACGCCGGATGCATTTGGTTGACAGCTGCCAAAAAAAGTACATATAGTGTTGTTAGTTGTAGTATTACGTTACGGCGTTGTAGTGTAGCTAGTGTGTAATACGACCATACAGCAAGGAATAGATGATGACAGCTATGCCTGCACAAGTACGAACACGCAAATTGCTATTTCATGTTTATCGTTAAGGCGAAGCTGTTTGCGAGGAGATGGGGACTACTCGACTGTCGTTATTTTTACTTGTCCGTTTTTAGAGTCTAGCTAGCTAAGTAGAGAGGAATAGCCGCGCATATACAGCGCTGCGGTGAATTCTTTTGGCACGTGTTTCTTGTCATTACACAATTCTTACATGATGAGGAACGAGTTTGACACAGTGGGGATTTTGTCCGATCGGAAGGCCAAGGATGAGGTTTGATGCGGGTCTCATTAGACAACTCGGACACGAGTAAAGCATCCCGGGCTCTCCAAGAATGCAAAGTCCTACCCTCCTAAAAGGGCCCCGTTATGGAACGAAACTGGCAGCGTCTGGAATTGTATGGGGAGGTTGGTCTACGATTACGGCGTGGCAGGACAGCCGATACTCGAATGTTTGCAGGTCACATTTGTTCAATATTGTGGTTTCAGCGACTGCAGTATGTTCGATAACCAGGGTACGGCTGCGCTGCGAGGGAGAACGAGAGCATGCGACGAGTGCACGAGCGGCCGAACCTATTGGTTTATTTTGGAGACCGACAAGTGCGAATGATGAATTAATAATGATTTAGTTTTCTTTGGTAGAAACTGTCTAGCTGGCCAGATTGGCATCAATCACTATATAATACGCACTGAATTAGCAGGCGTAAAAAATGAATTTGCTTCTTCATTACTTTTTTTTTTGGTGAGAGGGAAAAAAATTTTACGCACACACAAAGCGGGTAGTGTGGGACTCGATGCCGATGTTGTTGGCATAATACATTATTATTATTATTACTTTATAGTTATTGTATCTACTACTTCTACTACTGCTATGGCTGCTTTACGAGGCACGTATTACAGCAGCGTAATAAAATCATGTTTAACAAAGGCCACATTTCATTATCATCATCACCCTAACCATTTGTGCTTGTCTTTGTCGCTAAGATTGCCACACGATTTGAGAAGCGCTGAACTAAAGGAGAAGGAACTTATACGCTGAACGAACAGAAGAGGGTCCGTGCTGACCTCAGCACTCGCTGATGTCGTAGACTTCTGGTGTGGTATACTGTCTGGCGGGTTGGTTGTTTGGCTGACTGACTGACTAACTATTATTGGTGACTGAGATCATTTGACGTTCGACTCGACGTGTCGAGGAACTAGAACAGAGATAAGAAAAAGGAATTAGCGAGCGAGAGAGAGAGGCCAAAGGGTGAGAAGGTGGACGTCTAGAGAGAGATAGAGAGCGGATAACGCCCTCATTTTAGGCCAAGACGTGTGACAAGAGTGAAAGGCGACGCTCGCCCGAAGGACAACCAGACCATGAGACCGGGTATTAGTTGCACAGTGACTATAGAGAAGTAAGAGCCGGGGTGGCCCATGTTTCTCGGGGGATCTCGTCATCTGTTGCTCGTTGGGGGCGGGGGGGGGGGGGGGGGGGAGGGGGTGACATTTTGGACGACCCAGCAGATCGTGGTCGTCGGCAAACGATCCTAGATGATGGTGCTCTACAACTGCTACTACTACTACGATGACCAAAACGGCCCTGCTACATGCAGAAGCAGCAGAACCAGTAGCTCTCGTAGTAGAAGCATCATAAAGGAAAGAATGTTCTGCAGAGAGAGAGCGAGAGAAAGAGATTGTTCGCTCGTTTCGACTCCGCTACGGCGAGATAGACTGGTCGTCCGAAGAAGACCCCGCTCGCTGATGGGAAACGAAATAATGACAGGCGAGAAACTGGCCTCGGCTGGCCTGTTACGGAGCGCTGTGTTCGTTATGGTTGTTGTCGTCCTTGTTGTTGTTGCTGTTGGTGCTATTGTTGTTGCTGTTGTCGTCGACGTCGCCATTATAGCCAACGGCGCGAGGCCATTGCCGCCGTCGCCGCGGCCGAACAAGTCGCCGACGCCGTCAATTCTTGGACGTCATGTCGTTAACACTAATGTGTTGGGCGCGGTGGTCATTGTCGAGTCGACACCTCTTCATCAAGTATCACTCCATCCATTCATTCGTTCATCCATCCATTCGTCGCATACGTGGACTCGAGTCCACGAGAGCGACGCTTCGGTGTGTAGCTTCCGATGTAAGTGCTTCCATGTATGTGTCCTTGTGGGTTTGTCGGTATGGAGGATTGCCAATACTGACGTGAAATCGCTGCTGCTGCTATGGCTGCGGCTGCCGCGTTCTATTGTCGATCCACTAGGCCACTCATATTATACTGTATACGAATGACAATATGAACACTAATAATAATGATATTAGGTTTGAAGCGTTCGTGTACTGGCTGGGCGCGGGCCTTCGAGAACAGACACGTCATAATGAGATGGGAGAGCCCGCTATTTTGGGCTACGGGTGTTCGAGCACCACCTAATAGTTACTACCAATAGCTCTGCGGCTCGAATATCTTGCCCACTCTGGCAACAATAGAGTGGGCTGGTAGCAGTGTAGGAGATGTAGAGAGGTACTTTTCTTCATATAGATATATATATATTTATATATATGATGGAACGTTATATGCTCTTTTGTTAATTGGCGAAACGCATACGCATATGATTAATGCATAATGGAATACAAGTGTTTGGTCTAAGTACTTTTATTTTGTTTCATATCATTTCCATATCATTTCCCTATATATATTCATATTTTATCCATATATTAGAAGTGTTGGCTATGTTTTAAGATTTGGTAAATAGTCTTGTATAGTAAATAGTCTTTCTGTCATGTTCATAAAAGGTCACAGAAACCAGTCAATTCTATGTAAGTATGTCGACGACTCTCACTCAATGAAATATACGCTCACATCGGCACAGTGAGAGATGAGTGCTTTATGTGAATAATAAATATTAATATTATTACCGCCACTAATAAAAACTGTTTCTTGAGAACAAGATGAGCAGACGCCGCCACCACTTCATATGCTGGATTTCGTGTAACATTGTCTCACAGGAACGGCCACATTCCATCCATGAAACTGACTTGGCATCATGCTATTTTCAACGCAAAAAGTGTTTCTTCCTACTTTCGCTGTAGAACCCTACTTACTACGCGTAATGTGGAGATATTTGTTCATTATAACGTTAAGCGACAACATGCATTATTGGAACCCAGCTTGGTTTTTGTGTGCTGTTAGAGGTGGATGTCCGAATTCGGTCAAGTGAGTTTCTTTTCTTGCGGCCACTAGCATTGGCTAATTTTGAGTTTCTTGCAGTGCAGCGCATACATGGCTAGGTATTAGCTGTATACCTGAGCCAACAGTCAGCTGTAAAAACAAATTTATTCAATTAGGTCGAACACGGCTGGAAGATTGTTTTGACTTGCCTAGCTCGTTCGCGTCAGTGGTCGGTTGTCTGACTCGACCTCTAATTGGATGAATCAGCCCTTTCCCGTGACTCCTAAGCCCCTTCTTGCGTTTCTATTATTCCTAGTGAAAAATACCATTGTCCCCCCCCCCCCCCGTGTTTTGTATTCTAATCTCTTGACAATTACAATGAGCAGCATTTGACTTCAGCTTAAATTGCATAAAAATATTTTTTTACTTCTATTTGCTGGCTATATATATATGCCCATTATCTACACAGATAGCTAAGCAATGCTGCTTTTACTTGTTGTTATTATTACTATATACGAGGTGTGTTCAAAAAGTATCGCGACCTTTGAATTTTCGCCGGTTACGTATATTCGAATTTCGATTTTTTGTGGCGTTATGTTGGTACTCATGTCTCTCACTTATGCCGACAAGCTCGGCCATTTTGAATGTTCACTTAATTGTTGACAGCTGCTTTGCTTGCACGTGTTTTGGATCGTCTTCGATTTTTACCTATTCAAAAAAATGGATCAAAGAACCTGTATCAAATTTTGTGTGAAAAACGAAATTAAATGCGCGGATGCATTCCGAATGTTGACTGTGGCATACGGAGAAGCTACCTTGGACCGAAGCAACGTTTATCGGTGGTACAAAATGTTCTCAGAAGGCCGAGAAGATGTGAACGACGAAGAGCGTGCCGGACGCCCGAGCACTTCAACAACAGACGAAAAAATTAATGAAGTGGAGAAAATGGTATTGGCCAATCGTCGAATCACCGTTAGAGAAGTTGCTGAGGACCTAAACATATCGATTGGCTCGTGCCATTCGATTTTTATCAATGATTTGGGCATGAGACGGGCGCCGCGAAATTCGTACCAAAATTGCTCAATTGCGACCAAAAACAGCATCGCATGAACATTGCTAATGAGATGTTGGACTCTGTCCGCGACGACCCAAATTTGCTCCAGAGGGTCATAACTGGTGACGAATCGTGGGTTTATGGTTATGACGTGGAAACCAAAGCTCAATCATCTCAATGGAAGCTGCCGCACGAACCAAGACCGAAAAAAGCGCGCCAAGTTCGGTCGAATGTGAAAGTTTTGCTGACAGTTTTCTTCGATTGCAGGGGCGTGGTGCATCATGAGTTCTTGCCACAGGGTAGAACTGTCAATAAGGAATATTACCTGCAAGTTATGCGCAATTTGCGCGAAGCAATCCGCCAGAAACGCCCGGATTTGTGGAAGAACAAAAATTGGCTTTTGCACCACGATAACGCCCCTGCTCACACATCGTTTCTTGTGCGCGAGTTTTTGGCCAAAAACAACACACTAATGATGCCGCAGCCACCGTATTCCCCAGATCTGGCCCCCTGTGACTTTTTCTTGTTCCCTAAACTGAAGAGGCCCATGAAAGGACGACGTTACGCTACGCTTGACGAGATAAAGACGGCATCGAAGGAGGAGCTGAACAAGATTAAAAAAAATGGTTTTTTGAAGTGCTTCGAAGATTGGAAAAACCGTTGGCACAAGTGTATAATATCTCATGGGGATTACTTTAAAGGGGACAAAATAGATATTCATGAATAAATGAATAATTTTTGAAAAAACACAAAAGTCGCGATACTTTTTGAACACACCTTGGTATTAAATATAGCATTTTTCCAGCTATAATTTTGTAGCTCGAATATATTATTATTATTATTAATATTTAATTATTATTACTTGTGTGTACTTGACGAGACAACGGTTGACAGGAAATCAAATTCGAAGCGGACGGCGTAAGTGGCAGCAGAGTGGTCGATGTGGGCACGTTGTTCTCATAACGGTTCTAGGGTCGGAGAGTTGCAGAGGAGGAACCATTTAATTAATTAACGACTTTTTGCGAGAAACAATCATGACACGGCGTTATCCCGGTGGCCAGGCATGATAACGCGTCATGATGGGGCCACCATATTCGCCTTAGTCGTACGTCGTATGTAGCTCATACCACAGCCACCACGACGTACTACTTATTCGAATATTTTTCATGGATAGCCTTTAATAAAATAATTTCCTTTCTTATGTATGTAATAACATTGATTACAAAAAGCTTTTTATTAATTCATATTATAATAGTTTAAAATTTCTGTTAATTGTTTACGAACTTTGGGATCTAGCACAACTTGGCAAATTTTTTTTCTGATGGAACAAGGGGGCAAACATGTCTACTAAAAAATGAGTAATTGAGTGCAATAGCCAAAATGTAAGAATTGCAAATAATTTTATTTATTGAGAATTACTTTTAATAGAGCATTTGCACTGCTTTGAACTAACGTAGAATGATTGCAATTTAACAGATGCAACTTTTTCCTCCAAACGGGCAGGTATGATTGGTTTGTCGATAGGATGACTGGGGTTTTCGCAATCGCAGATTTAGTGAAGATGTGTCAGAATAAAGAGCTTGATACACTCTTGGCAATTTTACTCTTACTCCAAAAGAAGACATTCCCGCCCCATGTAGCATTGAAGAAAATTACTTTTCCGCCAATGTACTAGACCCCAAATGTTGTTGGACGAATTCTGGAAGAATATATATATATATATATATATATATATATATATATATATATATATATATTCAAGCTTGGTACTGCATTGCATTTGGTTCGTCTAAAGTCACTCGTTGTTGTTATTAGTGTCGTTCCTACTGTTGCCATTCAGTTGCTCTGCAAAGCAACATCCAGCTAATGTTCTGGGCTTAGACTGTAACAGCAACCCCAACGGTATACACGTATGACTGTGTCGAGAAACTGTTTGGCTGGACAGGAGTGCGGTCGCTCGGCAGTGAGGTGGCGACATGATGTATGAATCGTCAGTGCGCTAACGCATGATGGCTGGCTAGCCGTAACCAGATGTTGTTACTGATAATGGACGAGACGACTACGAAAACCAGAATGGACAACGATTCTAACCAGGACATCCAGGACAAGCAGGGCGACGCGAATGATGATGATGACGATGATGGTGTTGATGACGATGATGGTGGTGATGATGATGATGATGTTGACGAACACATAATGACTGTCCGGCATTTCGTCGAAATGCCGACCTCCATTATGGTCGCCTCCGTTACCTTCATGAGATAGGTATGTAGGACGGAGGAAGACTAAAATGAGGAAGGTAGTGTAGGCGGACGTGCAAGAGAAGGCGGAAGTGGCGCAGAGTATTAGAATGGTCAGCATGAATGAGAGTAGCTGAAAAACAGGACATTTCGCCACGCCGAGGAGTAGACGAGAATCGAGACAGAGGGGGGGGAAAGGTTATGCAAAGGAAAGAAATAGAAATACAGATGTATAGACAGGTTGCTTTTCACTCCATGCGACTGGATGCAAACGTGCGGACGGGGCTACTACTGCGGGGCGGTGGCACACTGCGGGGTGCTTTTGACGTTGCAAAATCGAAGACCAGGATTTTTGCTGCTCCTTTTTGTCGACCGGTTCGTCAGGCGACAAAACAAAACGCACACTTTGGCAGTGCGGGCGCAAAATAGGACCACCACCTTTTCTACTATCTTATGCGCGAGCTGACCATTCTGAGCGGGCAGGCTGTCTAACACGCACAGATCACGCTGACAGATATAATGAGAGACAAGGCGATACAATATATATATTTACATATATATATATATATATATATATATATATATATATATATATATATATAAATATATGTATAGTATATATATCTAATATATATATATATATATTATATTATATATTTATATATATCTATATATATATATATATATATTATATATATAATGTATATATATTATATTATATATATATATATATATATTATATTATATATATATATATATATATATATATATATATATATATATATTATATATATCTATATATATATCGCCACATATGGCACTTTACTAAAATGGGATAAGGTGGGAGTAGACGAATTGCGTTTAATCGATGGGGTAAGGTTTTACTTTCTAAAGAGGGTTTTTGCGCTTTCAAATACATGCAGAAATAGGGTGGTCCACGTGCTGGAAGGTGGCCACTGCTAACAGAGGAGCTACAAAAATGATGGAATCTGAAGAAGACGTGCGCCTTTGACGTTTATATGCGAAATTGGCGAACCAAAATTAGCGAGGTAGACATAGGATTTTATGGGATTTTATGGGCAGCAATGAGAAGCACTGGGTGGAGGGCTAGCGGGGTGAAAGATCGCCATTTAACAACGGCCTTTGCAGCCCACGGATTTCATTATGTTCTATGCTACGTGGAGGGCTTCCATGAACCACAAGACGAATGTCGATCCAAAGAATGCTGGAGTAAATGTGATAAATACCACGCCACGGTTTTTCCGGCGGTTCGGCCTATAGCAGAACTGGCAAAACGCTAGATCGATTGTTGTGTGGAAAACTTTGATGTAACATAAACACACTTACCCAGCCCGGGTGTTAATCAATAATATATATATATATATATATATATATTTATATATATATATATATATATATATATATATAGTAAGAAAGAGAAAGAACGGGTCGAATAAGAAATAATAGCAGGAACGTGCATAGAGATACGGCGAGGTGAGGCAGGTTACAAATTGTTTTAACAAAGAAATACAATATTAGAGGCACTATCACTGGAAAATTTTAGCAATAGTGTACCGCGGGCAGGATACTGGAGCAGCCGTATTTACTGAGGCCAGTGGCCCGGACACGAGGTCGAGTATAGTGGAAACTCAGTCTTTTGTCTGTCGAACAGTACCTTTACGTGGACTTTCAAGGTGAGCGCGTGAACGGCGCTCCGCGACACACACGTATTGACACACGTACGAGAAACGGCGCAAGTTTTAGATCCGACTACACTTTAGGAGGCTTCCCGTTTCTTTTTGCTGTCATAAGATCTATAGTCATACGAAGAGACATAAGATTGGCGCCGAGGTGCGAGCGCAAATGGTATGTTGGCATACGGACAGACATGAGATTGGCGCTCAGGTCAAAGCGTAGATAGCATAGGCAGGTGGAGTTCAGATGAACATGTGACAACATTTTTTTTTGTGGTATATGTTTATATACACATAGTTGTAATTATAGACCGGCAAAGATCATTTTCCCACATCATTTTCGCTCGTGTTTTGTTTTGAGCGTTTTCTTCTCAAACAGCGGTTCTGTTTCGATGCGTCCAGTGTCAACGGTTCGTTGGACAGCGGGTAACCAGACAGAACCTCGTTCTTACTATATATAGTTGCGGTTGTCATCTTTGTCATCAAGTCCAGATGGTGGTGGTGGTGGTTGTTATTGTTGTTATCGTTGTTGCTGTTGTTGTTACTGTTGTTGTCGTTCATGCGGCTGCTTAGTCACTCATATGATGACCACAATGATAGTCAGTAACTGATGTTAACGAAAGCTGTGCCATCTTGAAGCTGTTGCGGGCCACCACACGCTTAATGGCCTACTTGATTATCAAGTGACAGCTTGACGACTTGTTCTCTACCACACTGACCCAACCGATTTCGGCTCGGCAGACTCAAAAAGCAAAAACAACACGAACAGAAAAAAGTACGAGAAGAAAAAGAAGAAAAGAAAAAGGCAGGCAGATAACAATGACAATACAGAGAGTAGAGGACTTCGGCGACGAAGGCGGGAGTTGCACCACCAAGTCGCTTGCCTCGTGGTGCCCAGGTCGCCAGGCTCAGGGCCGGACCGCGTCGTCAATAACCTTCCTCATCATCACCGTTTCGAGTGTCGAGAATGAGCGGGATTCCTTACTAGCGTGTTGTACGTCAACGTACTGATCAGGTCCACCTCCGTCGCGGTTACGCTTTTCTTAGTTGTTCTTTGTTGCTATGTATTTATTTTTTCTATTTCTTGTTTCTATTTTCTCTAACGGCTCTAACGCTAGAGAGCAACGACATTGTTTCCCTAATGTAACACTCGGACAGAGTCGGCATCATCGCTGGGTGACCTGTGTTGCGGCACATCTAGTCAAATAACCGTTTCCTTTCCGGTGGCCATTCGACCAGTGATACATATATATATATATATATACACACACGCATGCATGTGTATATGCCTACAAATGTAGACGACTCAACTACAGAGGATCTTAAGGGATGATGATGTGCGTGTGTGTTTTTAATTGTACGTTTGTTCTTACGTGTATTATTACTATCATTACTATTTGCCGTCCTAACCGAAGTGCACCCAGCAGCCTGAGGAGACGGCTCTCCCTTTCCTTATATATATATATATATATATATACACACATTTGTGTGTGTGTGGTTGAGATGGCCTATTTTTTTTATATATTCCCGCCTAGTTATCTTTGCATTGGCGGGGTAGTAGGTGACTGTCTGGTATCTTGCCTCATCATCTCACGTTTTTTCACTTTTTCACTGGTTTCGATTTGTCGAAAAGTCTTCTAATGGAGAAATGTTTTGCGACAGCACATGTGTGACTGACTGCTGGAGTGCTGGAGCAAGGAATGTTGTTATGGCGTCTTATTGTGGTTGCCTGTTATTGTTGCTGCTACTGTTATTGTTGTTGTTGTTGTTGTTGTTACTGCTGTTGCTGTTGTTATTGTAGTAGTCGTTGGTGTGTGTTGTATGTGTGCGGTAACACGACTGACTGCCTTGTTGTACGTCGCAGTCTAGAAAAAGATCATCGTCACGCCCAGCTGTCGCTAGTAAATGACACAGCTCGAATTTACATTCTCGGATTGAACGAACAGTCTAGTTCACACAGGCGCAGATTGTGTTCATAATGTAGCGCGCCATTGTTGGTTGTTTGCGTACCACCAACAAAGCACAAAGCAGCGAAACTCAACCGTGAACCGTTGCCCCGCCGATCGTGTTCGGAGGGACAGGCGATTTACTGCGCGTTGAAATCGCTCGGCCTCGAAGTACTTACTCGGTGCACTTCGACGGGAACTAACAGTGATGTCGTTACTGCGCTAGCAAAAAAAAACAGCCATGCTCAGAGCTGCAGCTTGGTTACGATTAACCGTACCCATATTGCACTGGCGTATTAGTCGTGTTTGTGTGGGTAGTCAGGTTAGTCAAAGTTAGAGTATTGATAGTATTCGCAATAGTAAAAGTAGTGGTAGTAGTCGTAGTAATAATGCCAGTAAACATTGAGACGTGTTGCAGTCACGTCTTTCAAGCTGCGTGATCAGTTCTTACGCAAGTTAGCCAGGCTGCTATCAGCAGTTGGTAAAAGACGACAGACGAAAAAAAGCGATGGATAGCGTGAACGAGCATGAAGAACATGGTCATCAGACGTTGGTTTTAATAAGCAACTTCAGTCAACTTGGCCCCTGGCTGAACCAGCACGGCCAAGACGGGCGAGTCAGCTTCAGTTTCCTCACAGCTGGCTGCTGGACAGGTGTCTTTCACTTCTATTCGGCTTCTCAAAGGGACACAACAACAACAACAACAACAACAACAACAACAACAGCACGTTATTGAACTGTTTGTGAGAATGAATCATCCCTATCACACAGACACAAAACAGGCTCACGTAATCTGACTGACTTTGCTCATGTATGTATACATCTAACAAAAGGTAGCCATTTGATAGTATGAAAAATTACGAAGACAAAGAGGTGGACCGATGTTCGGAATGGAGCAGCAGTGCAGCACTAACGTGTTATTATCGTTAGTATAATTCATATTACAATTATGCAGTATTGCACTTCTCCTTATATCCGTTGTGTTCATGTTATGTGCTGCAGTGTCGGTTACGTCTCCAGACCACCTGCTTTATATATATATATATATATACATCTACGTTTTTCGTCAGCTACAGTGATGTTTGTATGTGCAAAGTGTTTGCTCCCATTCCAAGACGGCAGAATAACTCTTTATTTGCAATCTCTAACTGTGTTTCACGGGTGGGGGAGGGGGGGTGCTTACAACTCGTGCCCCTCGGGGACACACAGTTTGTGACGTGCGGATCCTTTGAGTCACAGGCACCCAGTTTGGTCTTGATGAAGGAATGGTTATGTGTACTACTGTGGAATTTAGTAAAACTGTAAGCATTACACACGGAGCTTCAACGAAGAGTCGCCGGTGCTGTAGTGCGGGCTTCCCTGCAACGACTTGCACACCCCGAGACCACCATCGACGGGTCTATACGCTCCACGCGAAACGAAAAGGTTAGCGTGAAGGAGAGAAACGGAACACGGAAGCGCAACAGAACCAGAAGGCACGTTTGACGGAAGGCGGAGGTCGGCGTTGTATCAACAAAGCCGACCTGTGACAGTGCCACTGGAGAAAACGGCAAGGGCAGCCCGTTTGGTGCTAAACGCAGCGCTACAGCAGCTTAACTTAACAGTAGCGGTGGTGGAGGCAGCAACAACAACAACACTATCTTCGAAACGAATTAGCCGATGGATGACAACACGCCAACGGCAAGGGAAACGCCAGCGGCTACGCTATTGCCAACAGGGAATACCGCAGAGGCAAGGAAAAACGAGAGGGACAACGATGGCTTTGCCGTCCCGTCCCACGGATGAGGAGCCTGACAAAACAAAGCTTCGTATGCAGAAAGGCAGCGCAGCTGATGGAGTGCGCAATCTGGAAGTGCATGCTGGGTCAGGCAGGTTCAGCGCGCTGGGAGACTAGCACGGCTAGCGGCCAAAACGTCAGTTGTCCCTAACCTACACATCTGGTTTGTCGACACGAACATTTCTGTGAAAACGGTATTCAAGGGTAATAATGCCGTGTTCTGTATAGTGCTGCATGACGGAATCGCGCATGGTGCAGCAAGAGTGAATTCTGGCCCAAAACTATCCTTCTTTGGAACTTTGGACTTGGAGGAGCAACAGACCTAGCGCCAGTCAACATGCTTACGTTGGTGAACATTGCACTCCTCAAGGAGACTTACCAGTGAGAGGAACTGGATATCTATAATAGCGAGGGTTCTACCAGTTGGCAGTTCTATTTGCGCTAGGCCGTGGTAGACCAGCGGGTGGATCTACCTACATAAACGTATACTGCTGGCGCAATGTGTGACGAAGCAAGTGTGGGCCTTTAAACTATGAGGGTAAAAATTGTCGTGTTCCACCTTCTCCAAAGCTTGACTCGGCAGAAGTCGCTGACACGGTGAGTTCTGGTGTATCAGGTTTCGACTTGTCCATACCAGCCATCGTCGATGGAGACTTCAATGCCCATATTGGTGGTCGGGCTACTAACGATAAAGGAGAGGTGCTGTGGAATACTTTGTTTTGAGATGTGCAATACAGTGGGGTGCTCGAGCTCGATCGCCAACTGAGGATAAAGGCCACCACAGCTGCTAGCCAGGTCCCGACTTGACTACTTTAATAGTAGAGAAGCTTACATAAGGTAATGCTATGATCATATGCGTAAATAGGCTAGGCGGAAGGATATCCGACTACTCGAAAGAGCGAAACGGAAGCCTTCAGGCTACGTTTTGCGACCTTGTAGGGGGGGGGGGGGGGAACCACCTGGCCAGCGACAAACAGGTAACTGGCCACCTAACCGGCCTTCGATATAACTGCGAGACGGTATGCCTGGTTTCAATGGTTGAACGCCCGCTCACATTCGGATACTATGAGTTTGTTCTCTGAGGTAGACGAAGTAACTCAGGTCCGAGCGGAACGAGTGCGGACCCATACCATGTGTATAACGAGCATTGATCTAAGCCGCTCTTTGCACACTATCTTTGTGTTTTCTTCAACAAAGTTATGAGGAAGGTACAAAGGGCATAGAGCCTGGAAATGTACCAGGCTCCTCCCTGCTATTTAAGGGCAACAGACCAAACCCAACGTATACCGCGGTATAGCGTCCTAAATAACGCTGAAGAACTTCAGCAAATTGGTTATAAATAAGATCGAGCCGTGGCCGACCAAATAGCTTTCGCGAGTCAGCTTACGGAGAGGCCAGGAAACGCGTGATGTGCGTTAGTTCGAGTTAGAACGAGCTGTGGCAAAACCCGGAGGCTATTTGCTATGCAGTTTCATAGACTGCATCAGCCTCTTCGATAAAGCACCTTGATAACTCCTGTTGAAGTCATTGCGGGGGAATTGGTGACTCTCTTCTGAGCGTAATTGTGAGCTTCTTTGATGAGGACACCTTACTGGTACAGGGTGAGCAGGATGCGTTGCAGGTCAGGCAAAATGTGGAAACCCCGCAAGGGGAGCCACTCCGCTGCCTCATTCACTCCTCTGTTTCTCGATTTTGTCCGCTATATTCGACAGAAGTGCCGAACGGCCAGAATTATGATGTATCTAGATGAAATAATGATCGCTCATTATAACCTGGGTTCCATTAAGCGCATCACTTCTCTGGCAGAGGCGCTTTGCTTTATAAGGGCTGGAAATAAACGCAATAAAGACCAAGGCAGTGAAATTCAGAAGATGTGGTCGATTGGCTGCCAAAGGCGTTATACGTTGCGGCGGCCAACCTTTGGTCAATTGTTTTCCCGTTATCTAGGGCTTAGGCTCCATTATAGTGGGACGACCTTCACTGCGCACAGCGTCGAGACAGGGCGCATATCTCCAGTCTCTCTCTTTCCCGATGGGTGATGCTTGACGGCTGTTCATACCGACGGCAGTCGTACACTGACGCATGGTTTTGACAGATCATGGCAACACCTTACTCGGGCAAACTTTGGTTAGCTTGAAAAGTGTTTCAAAATTTACATGAAGCGACTACTTTGCCTATATATATATATATATATATATATATATATATATATTGAAGGCGAGCACTGCCGAGTGTGCGAACGTATTGTAAATAATTAATAAATCATCACAATATTTTCTATATATATATATATATACAATAATAGGGAAAAATAAAATTAGCTAAACATTACAATCGCAAAAACGAAAATAGTTTCGCTCGTCGGTGTAGTTATCGGTCGACATGCATGACTAAATTGAGTCGTCCCTCGGCCTTTTATATATATATATATATATGTATATATATATATATATATATTCACTATACAGCATTTATGCTGAATCCTCTGTTGATTATAATGTTCTGGCATGCGCTGCCCGACCTGGCAACCTTCACTTATCAAAGGGGTAACAACGTGCAAAGCACTATCGTGACGTATCTTGGTTCCGCCGATTTTCCGGCCGATTGCCGCAGTCGAGGTTGAGAGGCTGAACAATGGGTGAGTTTAGGTCACGCCAATTGGTGGCTGAGAGAGAGAGATAGAGAGGAAGAGCTTGGTGCACGTGTCGGTTACGTCACCGTGCCAAAGCGTGGGGAATGCTGCGTGTGCGTGACCTGTATGCCTGCTAGGCCGCCGCAATAATGAGCGGTACCGCTCATTAATGTATTGCGATTAGTACTTTACCTAGTTACGTTGAGTCGACGATGAGCGAACTCAGCAACGAAGTGAAGAGCTTGTTGAGCCGCGTACAAAATGTATTGAATTCGTTTTAAGGGCAATTATAATATATATATGTATATATATATATATATATATATATATATATATATATATATATATATAACTGTACATGAAAGTATATGTACATTTAAAAATGAATTTTGCTTTTAAAAGGTACGTAGGTACGTATATATGTGTATACAGATATACTGAGCCAGACTCTAGCCTACAAAGCAAAGTAAACGCTATAAATGAACCACTTGAGGAGAAAACTCAGTGCTTCTACAAAAAAAAGAGTAATATAACAACAACAACAGCAGCAACAGCGAAATAACAAACCCAACAACCCCAAGAACAACAAAAGCAACAAAACGTGACAGCCACAACAAAGACTAACAATACCTATATATATATATATATATATATATAATATATATATATATATATATATATATATATATATATATATATACATATATATTTATATACATGACAGGAACAGTCACGTGGACACCTTATATATAATAGTAATATATAGTGTAAGCTAGATGGAGCCAGAGGATTGCTTATCCTGTGCCCACGCATCTTCTTCTCCGTTCTTCCTCGCGCTCCTTTCCGGTTGCGTATTACCGCGCGGGTGAGCGGGGACCAGAAACGAGATCTCTTGCAATTTACAGCAGCATACATGGTTGTCGACGGCGACACATTATCACGGCGTTTCCCTTTGAGTTGTGCGCGGTTGATGTTCACACTCATACCTTTCGTTGGTTTTGTGCGGTTGGCGGATTTTTTTCTGGCCGTTTTCTCCTGCTGCTCTGTGAGTGTGCGAATGTGTTTGAATTCCATTCATCTATTTTGCGATAGATACAGAGTCATAGCGCGTTAGCTGCGCGTTAGCATATATGATTTATGTGCTGCTGCTGCCCTGTGAACCCCCCCCCCCCCCGCGGCTGGCGTCACCACGCATTCACAGGCAGGTCGAGGCAGACGGAGGAGAAATCGGGCAGCCGGCTGCCCAACCAACCTACGCACTATTGCACAAACAGCGTGCGATTTTCACGTAAACAGATGTGTATTAAAAAATGAGTACAAAAAATAGCGTGTATATATGGTGGAATTATAGTGATCGTGGCAGCAACAACAACATCAACAACAACAACTTCAACTTCAACGTACTGATACTGGCTTTCACGGCCCAAATAACGGTAACAATGACAATAACATAGGGCGCTGCAGCAACGTCTATGCAAGTAACGAACAGCCAGGGTAGCGGCGGCGCGTTGCGAATGGTGTAGCTATAGGAACAGAAGGCAAAGAACAGGAGGTAGATGGCGATCAACAGTAAACAGAACGGTGTTGTCAAATCCGATTATTTAGCAGAACTGACAAAAGCAGAGTACCAGCAACAACAGAAACAACAACAGCTATAACAGCAATAAGAACAACAACAGCTACAACAACAACAGCTATAACAGCAACAACAACAACAGCAGCAACAACAACAACAACAACAACAACAACAAAAACAACAACAACAAAAAACAACAACAACAACAACAACAACAACGGTAGGCGCTTGCCAGAACGAGAAGCAGCTGATCCTGGCCTGGTCGATTGTTCCAGTTGCCGGTCGATTGACGTATGGGACTGATGGACTCGCTAACGTTGCTTTGAACGTCTCTCTCTCTCTCTCTCTGTGTCTGTGTGTGTCTGCACGACCACAACTATCGGTTGTGCGAACGATTCAAGCTGATATAACATTAGCGCTCACCGATAACGGCAAACACAGCAATCATCTCAAAACGAGCTATATTTTGAATGCTGACGACAGGAAGGACATTTGCACAGAATAATAACTACCGCTACTACTACTACTACTACTACTACTATGGAGATTGGAGGAGGACGCTTACGTATGAAACGATTCTTCAGACGAAGGCTACTGCTGCAACAGCTGCGACGTCGACAATATTGATGAGATAATGATGATCAAATTGTAGTACTTGATGAGACTCTCTAAGTTGTGTGCACTACAAAAGCCCTCATGTGGCGTATTCCAGTTTGTCGGTGCAGGCTGACCTACGACATATCTACTGGACACTGCTGATTTGTTGTTGTTGCTGTTGTTGTTGTTGTTGATGTTGTTGCTACTGCTGTTTTTGGGGTTATTGTTATTGTTATAGCTTTGGCGCTGACCTTGATTATTATTATTTTTTTTTTCTCATCATGTGTTATGTTTATTTATTTAACTTATTTATCAATGTTTTTTAGATTTACGAGAATATCACGATTTATTATAATTTAGAAGAATATATATAATGCTTCACGGCGTTGCTGCTCGTCGACCTAGTTGCTCCTTCTGCGCGCCGTAGCCGCTCTATCGCTAATTATTATTATTATTATTATTATTATTATTATTATTATTATTATTATTATTATTATTGTAAGGTGTGAACGTGTACTCCTTGTCTTCTCCTAGCTTCTAAATATTATTCCATGGAACCGACAATACAAGCGGCGTTTCCTCAGCAGTGAACTTCCGACCACTCTACATAGGCCTGCATTTCTAAGTGCTGCTAAATATTATATTTACTACTACTGCCATGGCGGTGTTGTTATTGTTAGGCTGACTATTGTATGGATGAATCGATTTATTATTCGCTTGACGGGTACACCTAAATGTCACCATTTTTGTTTTATCAGGGGCGCTTAGGGCGGCGGCATAAGCGGACATGTTGAAGTAGAAATAAAACTTTTCGGGCAGCATGGTCGCTGGCTCTCGGCGGTATGATTTTCTGTTGTTCGAAATAAACATCGCTCAAACAAAACAAATCGTACGTAGGCTGTTCGAAATCGAAATCGTTGAAATCTGGGTCACTGCAGCTGCTGCAATTCTAACTGCTGACATGGGGGGATATCCCAGAGATCTAAAGAGAATGCCGACGTAAGAAGCAGTGAGAGAATGTCAACTGTTGCTTGCGCTGGCTTTTATACCGGTACAAGCACGACGGCGTGAGATCGATTACGATTACAGTAACCACAACAATAACAACAGCAACAATCACAACAGCGACAACAACAGCAACAATAACAACATTAACGACAACGGCAACAACAGCGACAACAACAACAGCAACAATAATCGTAACAACAATAACAACACCGACAGCCTAATTACGAACAACAAACACAGCAGTAACGAAAAGAAAACGAACGCTATAATGTTGACGCGACAAGTCTAAGTACTAAAAATCAGAGAACAAAACAATTGTTTAGTATTGTCATTCTTCTACGACTTTCACGACTGTTACAACAACAACAACAACAACAACAACAACACCACCAACAACAACTACTACTACTACTACTACTAAAGTAATTACAACTACTGGGGTGTTCCAGAGGTCACCCATCGGCTCTAGCGGGAGGAAGTGGGGGGGTTCAGGGCTTCGACTACAACACTTACAACTATTGCTCCCTCTACTACGGCGTATCTGCGACGACTTCTACGACCGATCGACCGACCACAACGCTACATCTGCTATAGTATTCATAGCCGAACCAGTTAGCTTCGACAGCAGGGAGCAGCAGGGACTTGCTCGAGTTCGACAGCTCGGCATCGGCCAACAAATCTGTCTGTGTGCGTTCTGATTTCGCTGACGGATTCGCTGAGACTACCGAACGAAGAAACACACGCACGGACGAACGGATGGGGCCCGGCTGGCGCGCGGGGACGCCGACAAACCCACTTCGAATGACGCCGGCCCACAACAACCGAGTTGCGACAGTTGAGCTTGAGCTTGAGCCTGAGCCAACCAACCCATCGCCGTAATCGGCAGGCTGCAGCAAAAACGCAGCAAACGCTCAACTAATTCAATCGTTCCCACCGCCCAGAACAAGGGTCGTCTTGAAAACTCGCAAGACTTTGCCGTGCACCCTCGTTATGACTGCCGTCATTTCTGTCATTGTTTTCGGTGTTGTTGTTGCTGTTTTTATTGGTGTTGTTGTTCTTATTGTTGGCGCTGTTGATGTTATTGTTGGCGCAGTTGTTGTTGGTGTTGTTGTTGTCGTCGTTGCTGTTGTTGCTGCTGTTGTTGCTGCTATTGTTGTTGCTGTTTTTATTGGTGTTGTTGTTCTTATTGTTGGCGCTGTTGTTGTTCTTATTGTTGGCGCTGTTGTTGTTGGTGTTGTTGTTGTCGTCGTCGTTGCTCCTGTTGTTGCTACTGTTGTTGTTATTGTTGCTGTTGTTGTTGTTTGCTGTTGTTGGTGTTGTTGTCGTCGGCGGCGTTGTTGTCATCGGTGTTATTGTCGTTGTTATTACGTTGACTTTATGTCGAAACGTGGCGATGACTAGCGTGTACTGCTCCTCTTCCCGAATTGTATGCTCGAAAAAATCTGCACTTTCTTACGACGGGACGAGGAACACAAATGCTTGTTTTTTTTTGCTTGTCTTACAAGTGTGGGTACACATGTCAGTTTTTTTAATACCGGGGGGTAACTAATGCATACCTGGTATAGGAGAATATAAAAATCCCCTAACTTATGATAACTGATATACAACCGGGAAATCTGTGGTACGATCTCACTGTGTAAAGAAACTCGGTGGCTGCTGCTGCTGAACTAGCGGTCACTGCCAGACTGTTTTGCTTATCATTAGTGTAACTATTACGCTTTTCTTTGCTGAACTTGTTAGTTCGATCCAACAGTAGTACCAAAAAGCCGTATGGTGGTGACGTATGCAGATGAGATCCTGGTCGTACACCGCGAGCTAGATGGCAAACACGTTCCTTGTCTCGAAGGGACTCGAAGGTAAAGAGCAGGAGGACCAGGGTCATGAAATTCAGGCGTGGAGGACGATTGGCTGCCAGAGACTTTATACGTTGTTGCGGGTTGAACCTATTGAAGTTTGTTAACTCTTTCTAGCATCTTGGTCTTCGTATTCATTGCACAGGAGCGGCGTTCACAACGCATATAAACGAAACAGTACTGACGGCACTTGTACCTTCGTATGGGAAAGTAGGCAATGCCCGAAGGCTGTCCGTTGTCTCAGCAGTGAGGCTCTTTGCGCTTAAGATTGCTCCGGGGTTGATGTGTGACTCCGGGGTTGATTGGGTGTGCAATCACTTCATGCTGGTAAAATTTAATCAGCTTGGGAGATGTTTTTCGTTAAAAATGAAGCGAGTGGTTTTTGTGTCTATCCGAGCAGGGAGCCGCTTTATGTATCTCTTGTCAGGCTGTCCACTAACTACTGAAACAATCCGACAAAAGCTGAAGATGCCGCGTACAGTACCTTGCGAATGTTTTATTTCGGAATCGGAAGCTAAAGTCGAACAGGCCAGACGGAAGGTCGAGGTATTAAACCGTATTCATCGGTGTTCGTATAATTTAAACGTATTCAATGCCTTGCATCTTTGGTCTAGTCTTGCATGTGTCAGTCGCCACGTATGCACAAGGAACATAGTACATAGTTATAACTACCTGGTATGTTTAAACGCCGCCTTTTACGAGGAGTGTGAGTTGTGCACCTGCCGATTCTGCCTGCTGAGGCGTGCCAAGTACTCTGCAGTGGAATGCACAGCGCTGGAGCAATTATCGTTAGACTACTTCTCTCGCCGGAAGCGTGAAGAAGATAAAGTATTATGAAGAAAACATCATGAAATGTATCTTATCCTCAATTTGAGTGAAATCAATAGAAATTAATTTAATATTTAAGGTACACGTTACATTGACAGTTTAGTTGCCGTTGCATTTTGAGTGGATGACTTATAAGGAATATGCTTTTAGTATAGCTGTTGTTTGATGGGACATAGCATCCCAAGTGGCTCTCTCCCTCTCTCTCTATTGAAAATTGACGTGTATGTTTGAAGCAAAACTTATTTTGTGGTTCACTTTAGTGCCTGAGACTCTCTGGCAGATTTACAAGACATGAGGAACTGAACGCAATTATAAAACAAAATCTTCGGGGAGTTGGTCTACCAACCGCCATTGTAATGAAATATTCTTGTCAAGAACCATATATATAGCTGGCTTCCACATGAAGATCTGTATTCGAGAGAAGTCCCATGAAATTTCCTCGTTATGCTTGTGCAAACTCTGCGGGAGACAGTGTGACTTATATCACCTTCAACAATGCGATAAAGCAGTTCCGTCGACTCGACTTTTAGAACAGTGATGAATGTACGTATATTTGAATCCGTACGCGCAATATTGTAAACCAACTATCGGTTAATAAAGCTATTATGTATATATATATATATATATATATATTCATGTGTTTATCGGTGTTATTAACTGCCATGTTATAAAATACGTCGTTCAAACGTGAAGTGTGGTCACGTGGCTAGAATGTGAGGTAAAGGGGCATTCACAGGCTACACTCCGTGGCGGAGCCTTTCGGCAAGCCAGTGGTGGGCCGGAGAGGCTGTACAACCTCAGAGCAAAGCCACGATCATCATAGTTTGTGCGACAACGGATGACACTTGAGCTGTAGCACGGAAAAGCCATGACGATGCTCGCCAGAATATCTGCTGATGAAGAGAACAGCATCGGTGCAATACAAACACGTGATTTCAATAATGTGCTTGCCGTAGTAATTAATAATAATAGCTCACACTTGTTCTATTAAACAATAATAATAATAATAATAATAATAATAATAATAATAATAATAATAATAATAATAAT
>QVRM01003249.1:0-7500 GCA_003439945.1 Dermanyssus gallinae | reverse complement strand
TATCCATCTATTGGCTGGTATCGGTCGGTGTCGAACGATTCAGCTGACAACTCCTGGACACAGAGCAGAATTGGGCATTGTCTATAAGTAGCACAACTAGTGCGTCCGACTGGCAAGATGATTCTTAGGTTTCGATGCATAAATGTTTTTCCTGCGTAGTTTATTTCGACTATGCGCGGATTGTCCTAAAGTAAAACAATTTCCACACGAGACGCAAACGAAGAGCGACTTTCGACCGCCGCGCCGTAAGAAATTCAGTGTACGCCAAAGGAAAGGGGGAGCGAAAATGTTTCGTATAGCAGTGAGTAGAATTTTCCGCTATGCTCGCTTTTTCAATTGAGTAATGCGTTCTCTCACAATCGTTCATTTTATACGCTTATGTCTGATAGCCTACCTAAAATCATTCCATTGCCAAAAATCATTTTCTCACCGAGCTTGACCATACCCCGGAAGTTTTAAACGAGATTACAGAGATATCCTGTATATAAGACTCTGAATAGGCATGCATTTTAGTAGAGAGCAGACTAAGTAAAAGCGTTTAGGAATTGGAGCAAGGACGCGATCTAGAACCACCGTGACCCGACAATTATCCGACAAAAAACAGGAACGCAACATTAGCACCAGCACAAAATACTAGCGGTGGCCATTTGTATCACTGCAGGTAGCCGAACAAACAGCTCAACATGTTTTGTGTTACAATAACTGTAATTCATAGATCTAGCCTAAAAAAAAAACAACAGCGTCTAGCCAACTAAAGGAGGAGCAACGTCAAAGAGGCAATTGTTGAACGCAACGGTGTTCGTGATATGATTGTTCGTATAATAACAATAATCACTATCATTATAGGCGTGCTTTCGTTATAGGCGTAAACGTTGTAGTAGCCATAGCCTCGCAAGCAAACAGTGATTCTTATAACAAGATAATAATTGTAGTTATAAAAAGAAAAAATGAACAGTACTACATTAAGTACAGTCGTTGACGCTGCCAGTTGCTGTTGAGCTTGTTGGTATTGTTAGTGCCGTTACTGTCGTTTCGCAGGTTAGTACAAACTTGATTTAACCTTAAACTTTTTCTCAACTATCTGTAGGCTTATGTTGGTTTCTCGTTTAAACGTCCGTGTATATATTTGTTAATAACAGGCAGCAATAATGTGAAGTGAGCCTTCGCTCTAGTTCCAGTACAAATTATAACAAAAAAAAGAGAAAAAAAAAATATAAAAAATATATATATATATATATATATATATATATATATATATGCTTATTCAAGTACACAAGCATATATATATATATATATATATGTATTGTTCGACCATCAACTTCAGCGCTTACTAACGCGTTTCTGCAGGAGGCGAAGTCGCCGCCTGAAGCATTTGGCCACCATCGGACATCAGACACGATTTGACTAGTGACCGGTGGACAATTAGACATGACAGTAGTAGACTATTGCTAAGTGAATATTCGTGACGGCCGGCTTGTCTGCATTGTGTGGACAGCAAAAACTTCTCGGCGGCGACGACGGCGACAACGACGGCAGCAACAACAACAACAACAACGACAACAACAACAACAACAACAACAACAACAATAAGAACAACAACACAACACAACGACTCATGGTATTTTGCCAGCCGCCTTCGAATAGCTTTAGGCGTCATCGAGAGGAGAACAAGGAGGGTGGACCGCATGTGTTGGTGGCCGGCTTGAGGGTCCAGTCACGACAGCCGTGCCGCCCGCTACCGCTACCACGAGGAGTGCCGGCTGATGGACGCCAATAACCATTATTGTCACAGCGACAACCGTCCGCACCGATTCCAGACGACGCTTCCATTCAAATTCGCCTTGGCTTCTGTTTTCGTCTTCGCAGCATCGCATAGCGAGAGCCGCCCATCCGCCCGGCTATCCGAAGAAGACTGGAGGAGAAGAAGAACAAAGCGATCAACGCTTCCTCTTTTACTTTTCGTTAAATCTATGTTATTACGATTTTTACAGACTTTTTTTATTGAATATATCTTACAACCATTACGAACCGTTTTCAATGGTATACTTTTTTGTGCTACCACGACTTTGGCTACTTCTAGTTCTAGTATGACTGCCGTACTCATAGTCCTACTATGACTGCCGCTGCAACTGGATGGCACAAGGCCAGCATGGCTGCTAGATGGTCCTTATCTGTGTATATATATATAGTATATATATCCGTTTTTTTCACATCTAACAAACCCACAGTTTTTTTCACAAACATTTATTTTCACACTATGTAGGTGTATTACACAAGTGCACGCAAGCATAAGTCTATACAATACATACTTACTCACGTATAGGTGCGCACGTAATATAATTTATGATGATCGTTGGGTATTATTGGCCAACTGCTGTCGCAGTCGTGAAGTATCGGCAAAGTTGGCCGCGTGCCATTACTTGCAAGATTCGCCACACAAGGCTTTACAAAACTCACTTTTTTTTGGCATCAAGATAAGCGCAACGCTTTGGTACTCCAGGTTACGAATTCCGCCAGTGTTGGTTAATATCAGTCAGTTTTGTCTCGAAAAGTTATTAAATGTCATGAAGTGCTATGAAAAATAGTGGCACAGCAACATAGTCTGTAGATTTCCAAAGCTCTTAAGAGGGGTTCGACTTCACTCTGTGGCGTGCACCAGTGGTTTTCTTCTCCCCCGCATCCAAGCTCGACTACCTTCCCGATAAAGACTTGGAGTGCCCCTTGTTGTCTGCTTCCAATGGACTCGCCCTAGTCTACCACGTTCCCTGTGGCTTTTCGCGCGTCTAATCCATCCATCTCGACTGGGGGGAGTTGCACCGCGAGCCCCTCCAGCAGGACTTTGTACGAGGCCGACCCCTTAACAATTATCATGATCCATGGCTTTCTCTGGGTGAACTTGAGATGCTTGATGACCTTACCCAGCCTATGTTGATTTTCTTGAGGTTTGACCCTTAATATATATATATATATATATATATATATATATGACAGTTTTAGTTCACCAGATCGGTTGGCCAGTATTACAGAAAAACGCATCTTTTTGTCGCCGAATACCCTAGGCGCGCTCACATTTGCGATAGCGAACCTGCCTCGAAATGCCAGCAAGTATTGCCAAATGTGGTGGCGACGTCGTTCCCGTCTATGCCGTTCATTAAGTTGCTGCAGATAGGTTCGAAACCGGCGCTGCTGCTGCTGTTGTTGTTGCTTCTGTTGATTTAGGCTTAACGAATGAGCCCGTTTGTTTACTTTCGGTTTGTTTGCGAGGCGGACCTTCGAGTGAAAGGTTGGCTGCAATATCCGGTCGCTGGTGTGCCTGCTCCAACCGCCGCCGCTGCTGCTGCTTCTGGTGAGCCTTGAGTAGCTTGAGTGCGCGGTAGGCGTCAACGTTCGAAACTTCGTACATCGCCTTCGCTCATTTGAAACGAGACTTCGGGTATCTATTAGAAGGAAGTAACCAGCAGCAGCAGGGCAGTAGTGTCTGGCGAGCTTCAAGCGGTGGGAGCCCCGCACGCTGGCTGAACCGACAGACAGAGGGAACCTTATGTCTGTTTTACCTTGTTTGGGTTCGATCACCCTCCTTCCTAATATTAGGCTAGAATCGTCATTAGAGGGGCCTGTTTTATTTGCTCTCGTCTCCACACGAGAGGAAATGTGACGTATGCTCGGCCGGCTTTGACTCGACGAGGTTCAATGGTGTTTTAGCGTTCATTTGGGCTAAAGTGTGTCCCGCCTAGTTAATTCGATGTAAATCATCGTATACTTTTCTCCCTAGTTCTAATTGTATACGGCCCAATTGTATATGAGACCCGACGGGTCTTATATATATATATATATATATATATATGTGTGTGTACGATGCCTGATATATATCAGTTATCAGTAAAGGTTCTAGCCCCGTCCGAGTGTTCACAGCGAGACTGCGAAGAAATAAAGCTATATATAAAAAAAGACAGAAAGTAAGAGATGAAGCGGCGTATCCTTAGCATACGTAGCAACGTGAGTTGAGGCTAGTGTTGAATAGTGCGGTTGGAGGTCAAATCGCTCAAGAAGTGAACAACACCAAAGAAAAAAAAATCGAGAAAGCTGCGTAATTGGAACGCGCAACCTACGTCAATCCCCGGTAGCTGTCTTGTGCTCTCCGATACTTTTATTTCTTCGCAGCCTCGCAGTGGACCATCGGACGGGGCTAGAACCGTTTTGGTACAATACGCGACAGTCTTCTCTGAAGGCCCCTCATATACATATCTATATGATAAATGTTGCTGTTGGTTGTTAACAAAAAAAAACATTTATTTTATATTAATAATGATGCTGATGCATTTAGTAAAAGGCACATTTGTCTAAGCTAAGTGTACAGCTTGTACGTTACAGCATGCGAGTGTGGGTTTGAAGACATCGATAGAAATATGTGTCTGTTTTACGTCACATCGTTTGCACGAAGTGTATAGGAGCGTGTACTTGACATAGGGTTCGCATGTCAAACTTCGGAGGAACTATAAGCGTTTAATGCTGATTTTTTATACAATAGAAGCCGTTCCTTGCAGTGGCATTCGAGACGGACGGCAATTGAGGCCATGTCTAACCTTTGACGGAGTGGACATTGTAGCGCGTCCTGACACACTTGAAGTGTGCGTGTGACATTTGAAGGGTTTGACTGTCCATGCGTGCTCTATCGCGTTACTAGTCCACCAGTCACCGCCCCGAGTTTTGAAGACGCAGGGATTACGAGCATGATTGGCGTTAAATTGAGAATCGCGGAGTTTCTTTTCCTTTCTGCGTGATTCATCTCTACGAGTCAGCGGTTTGTCAAAGCATCTTGCAATTGACGGTGGAACCAACTTACTTGCCGCGTCCTTGATTCGCTTTGGAGATGGGTGCGGAACTCATGTGCAAGTAACAAACTCACGCTTGAAGCGCGGTTTTCGTTGACATGACCAGTGAGGAATTGAATTGTTTTTACCCTAATTTAAATTTGCCTGTGTTTCCCCGAGTATTTCGCGTCACTACGCGATAAAACAGACGGTTTGTTCGAGAATCGATTTCTCCCCTCGACTGTGTCCATCAGGCAGATCATCCTCTTCTCACTGATAGGCGTATGGGATTGGCTCTCCCTTGATTCCCGAAACGTATATGATGCTTATGTGTGCCCTATTTATTTTGTTCTTGTATTACAATAACCTTTTTCTCTCTCTTTCATTCCATACTTGCCAAACAAGCTTCATCAGGAAACGATGAAAAGCAACGCTACTAGCTGAGTTCCTATGGCTGTGCTGCCGTTGGCAGGGTCTTTGTTGTTCTTGTGGCGCACCTCCTTTCGCTATTTGCGAGCATAATGGATCTCCTCCCTTCGGACTAATACAAACGATGGTCACACTACGGGCCAGCAAACGTGTCGTCTAGTCTCATTTGCAGACCGACCGTTCGGTGGGCACTGCTAATAGAATGTTTAGCAACCCTAAGGCAGCAGCTGCTGCTAAAATACTCGGCGACTAAGAACGTAGGTGGATTAAATCTCGAGCGCTTGATCTCTCTATTTTCCTAGTAGCCGAGTCACATAAGACTGTAAGACGGCTGGGTACGGCGGATGCTGGTTGGCGGAGAGATGCCAGGTAGCCATGCCGGACCATGTCTAGAATTAAAAACATTTTTAAGAACGTTGTTCTTAATTCTAGACCAGATCCTCCGTCCCTATGGTTTTCAATTCAAGCCTACGGGCTAAAAACTTAACCTGAGGTTTATGTTCAATGCACCGAGGGCCGGACACGTTAAGATATCAGGGGTTTCCCCCTATAGTCCTTGTGGCAAGCATGGCCGCCGGCCTATGTCGGTTTCTCAAAGCGTATTTCCCAATACTAGGAGATCTGCTCGTGGGAGTTATAGTGTAGCACTGTTATAACCTCTACTGCTTCTACGGCGTGTCTGCTTCGGCACCTCTCCGAGAACCTGTCAATGGCGTAGAATGGAGCCATTGACAGGTACTCGGATTGACAGGTACCCCATCTTCGCTTACTTCCCGATGATTTTTCCCTCGTTGCGGGGTTGTGTATCTGTGTGTGTGTGGTTTAAGGTAGCTAATCAAATACCCTCTGTGTCGCGGGCGGCGGTATCCTCTCCGATGGAATAGCAAGGGTCTGGATGCAATAAATGTTCGTAAACGTCACAACAGATTCAGGCATTGATAAATGTTACTTCTTTTTTGTGTTTTTATTTTATTTTTCCTTATTTTTTTCTGTCTCTTTTTCTCTCTTTCCTCTCTCTCTCATCGTTCTGATAGCTTTGCGTTGATTTTTGTAAAATATCTCTGATGGAATGTTTGATCTGAATTTGCAGATTCGGAATGAATCTATATTAATGATACTCGAATCGTGTTTTGATATTTTGTATTGTATTCTAGCCGCTAAATAGTTGAAGCATTTTCGGTGTATTCGACTTCATTAGGTGTATTCGACTATGTGATCTGCGACGGTATATACACACGTATCGCACGAACGTATAACAATACTAAACAGTGGTTCGATGCAATAACATTTACCATCATAATTTTTAAACATAATTTCAAATCAAAGATTTATAATGGAGAGTAAAATGATACGAGAACTTTTGCGGATCGATCTAAAAAAGGCATGCGCCTTGTGCTGATCAAACATACTTTTTGATGCTCAGACCCGTATGGTACAGTTGTATGCAATATAAACACAAGGCACTGTTATATTGAATGACTATATTATACTCGTGTATGATATGTTAAGCACCCGAGATGCGAATGTAATACCAGCATCAGGTATTGTTGTTGCTGTTACTGCCGTTATTGCTGTTCAAGATGCAGGCGCTTTCGGCATGCTCGGTGCGCTCTACGAGATGCGAGAGTAACGTGGAAGAAGGGAATGTAGAGATGCACGCGTCCGTTTTTGATGTGAGTACTCACACGTGACTTGAATGCCTGGAACTCCGGGTATAAATATTCAGCCCTGAGCAACGTGCATCGGATTGCATGCAGCGTTCGTTCATTGCGGTCGAGGCCGTGGCGATCAGATCCGAGGGGGCAAGCGTCCTGGGGTGAGATCATGACGTCCTGTCATCAGGACGAATAGCCATAGCGAACGTAGCTTGCTAGCAGCAGCGGCGGCAGCAGTAGCAGAAACAGCAGCTGCAGCAGTATCGCCGCTAGGACCACCACCGATAGGTCGAGGTTCAAGCTTCGTTTTGAAGCCAGAATTCCTTCACCTTCTTCGTTACCACTGTCATTGGCCCGAGGGTCTCGGATACAACATTAAAATAGTCGACAACAATAACCACAAAAAACAATAGAAACAACAACAATAGGAACAACAACAACAACAACAGAACCGAGACTATGAACAAACTTGTCTGATAGGTTGACGGACAAATGCTAGCAAACAACCGCTGCTCACGCTTGCTCCGTCCGTCGACGTTATTCACGACTCCGTTATTTACGTTGGCAAAGTGGAAATTTGCATTCACTAGGAAGATGACAGAGTC
>QVRM01003248.1:0-42670 GCA_003439945.1 Dermanyssus gallinae | reverse complement strand
AAGGCAATATTTTCCGGCGATGTCCTGTTCTCTGTTGTCATGTGAGTTTATTACAGGACGATCGATTTGCCGTCAGCTGTTTTCAAGACCAGCAGCTTGATAAAACCGTCTTTAAAAAAAACACATTCCTAAACAACTCTCAACTAGGATACTCCTAACCGTTCTACTCCGAGGTGATCCCCTGGCGGTTCCCAGTCTACCAGATGACATTGTACTTTGTTTTCTAGCGTGGAATCTGTTAGCAAGCCCGTCCTTCGTCTTGTCATTGGAGTTCCGGCACAAAGCGCGCATGGTTTTCGTGCTGTGTCGGGTGTGTATCACGGGCCAGCCAATTATATACGGATGAAAATAGGAACGCGGTTAACACACCCTAATCGGGGCTATTCCTTTGCTGCTGCTGCTGCTGTTGCTGCTGCTTTCGCAACCTATTGTTTTTCATACCTCAAGTGTGATTTCCTCCCCATTCACATTTCTCATGTATATTTGCTCGCCCGCACCCTCTCTATGGGTCGTCACTCCTGTTCACTGCCTCCTGCCTGTGTAGCCGCCTCGATACGTTTCCAGTGATGTTTGTTCCGTCGTCGCCGTCATCGTCGTCGTCGCCGGCCGTATCTTCTCCATCTCCGTCCTCGGTCGAGATAGGGACATTTTATCGAGATGTCGCCCATCGCGTTCCCGTTGGCCGTCCAGCCCCCGCCAGCTCTCCCAGCACCGTTTTAGCGTACTCTGTGTCGTCGTCGGCTATCAGATCAAAGACTGACTGCGGTACGCCAGCGACGTTGCGTCGCCGAGAAGGTCGACAATGGTGGCGACGTGTGTACGACCCAAGACGACAGGGCGACTATTAAGGCGACGAGGCAAGCAATCGACTTGAGGCATCTAGCTAGCACTGCGCTATCTGAGATGGTGGCAACGATATACAGGCACTATATACACACTCATATATATATATATATATATATAGAGAGAAGAGAGAGAGAGGGAGGTAGAAAAGAGAGATAGAGGGGTTGGAGGTTGGGAGTAGAGAATAAGGATGAGGATAGCATCACAATGATCTATTGGGAGGATGGAGCGACATTTGCCGTCACGACGACGGACAATCGTAGGAGACCCGCTGTAATCGTTTACCGATACGGTCTGCAGCAGGACCGCTACGGCTTGATGCTGTTGATTGCCACGATCCTGGTCCACATCTTAAACGTGTTATCTCGTATCTCTCTATCTCCTTATATATATATATATATATATATATACATGACATTACATAGCGGGTCGCTGTCCCTCGCTGACAACTGACTGCGACAAGCATAGATAGACCTCCTCCCACTGTCTGTCCGTCTTCTCGGCAATCTCTTCCTTTCCTCTTTGATTCTCCCTCTTTCGCGCGCGCTCTCTCTCTCATGGCGGTATGCCTTGACTGGGCACGGCTTGCCGAGGCCAGCAGTCATCGAGTTCGTGGTCGCCCGAATCTTCATCGTGTGCTGCTGATCCGTCGTCCGTTGTCCGTTGTCCAGCGTCGCTTAGCGTCGTTCAGCAGCAGCAGTTTCGCGCCGACGTCCGGATCCATCGGTTACGTCGCTGGATAATCCCGTCGCGGATAGTGCCTCGTTGCTCGCCGTTGGCTGACTTCAGAACGACAGTGTGTTCCGTCTTCCACTTCTTCGTTGTCGTCTTCTTCCATCTTTGTTTCGGACGTGCTCAACGCTCAGTCGACGTGGGTAAACCGGCGCGCAATCACTGGCATGATGACATTTCGGCGAGCATTATATATATAACAAAACACCCTCGTTCAAACACAGTAGCAGTAGTCTATTATATATGTACACAGCAACAGACAGTAGCAGTAGAACGAATTTAGAGTATATATATATATATAATATTCTAAACTCGTTCTCCAGTATTCACTGCCGACGAGAGTACTCGATCTCGAGAATCCATAACAACGTGTTGGCTACTACATGGTGTACTGTCAAATTGTGCTGAAAACGAATATTCTACAAACTACAACGAGGTGACGACTGCATGCAACATCAACCGCCGCAATAACAAGAACAACAACAGCAACAACAACAACAACAACAATAAACAACACCAACAACAATAACAAAAAAACAGCAACAACAACAGCACTAAAAGTAACTAACACAAGAGTTCGGGCTATAATATCAACGGCGCACAGCTTTTACTGGTGCTAGGCGAAAAATAACCTTAAAAATGATACGATAAACGGAGATAGGGTATGGTAATGGCACGTCGACGATTGTTTTGCTATGACTCTCGTAGCTCCATCATTTCAAGCTTGTTCGGATATTTTGTCGTCTGCGCGTGAAATGAACAATATTGCCATCTGACCTTTATTTGGCGGAGCTGCGCACGGCCTCCGCAAACTGGCGACTGAGAAGTGAACAGGCGTCTCGGTCAAGACGTTCTGGGAAAACTTCACGTTTGTTTTGATGCATATGGCACAGAGAGATCATTTGAAAGGAGGGTCTACATTACTTGAGTGAAAAAGAAAACACGACATGCCCATAGATATATATATATATATATATATATATATATACAATATATAACAACAAAAAACAAAGTGAAAGACAACAGCGGACAAAACGCACACACGAATACATATACAAACGCAAATGCTCATATAGTGATGAGCGAGAGAAAATGCTTAAATAGACACAAGGATATGAGAGAGCCCATAAAAAAAGACTCTCGTCAGAACCCCTTTTAACAAATCTGTTGATGTTTAATTTTTGACGCAAGGGAGCAGGTATTGTTAACACGTTTTCAAAACATCATTAATTGAGCTTCGCTAAAGTTATGTGAGCAGTGCCGTACCCAAGACCGTCGAGATCTTTTGACCTCTCTAACGGTCTTTGACCTAAACTATGTCATTGCCGTTGATAGGTTATCGCTGACCTTCTTTTCTTGTGCACCTCGGCCAGCTCCACGAAGCACCTTTTTTCTACACAGGCAGTTTTTTTTCTCTACGAATACCGTATCAACTATCTCTCTATCTTGCATATCAAAACGACAGACACCACTGTCTAAAGACAACACCAAACAGCAACAACAACAGCGCCCACAACCTCAATAACGTGAAAGGCACTTCTAGTCACAGCTGATTATCGAAGGAAACGGCTGCTACTGACCTAATATTCATACAGAACGTGACACTGGGCAAAAAAAGGCAAGCTTCTATTTTGGCCGTATGTGGCACCACTAACATGGCCGTAAAAGGCGACAAAAGATGCCCAATGTTAACGTGGTACTTTTTGGTTAAGCGATTGTACCTGTGTACATGCGACGTGTAAAGGCGCACATTTACGCCTGCCGCTCTAAATAGCACCCTAAATGAATCAACTACACTTTGGATTGCTCTGCTTGCTGGGGTCATGCGGCTGCATATAGGTGAATATTAAAAGAGTTTTGAATTGGAAGAGAAATACATTTTCTTTTAAAAGATGATATCAATATATCGGTCGGTAATATTTGTGTTACCTATATATATATATATATATATATATATATATATATATATATATATATACGGTGTATTTATGTATTCAATACAATTAATTAGTAACGGTGAAAACCTGATATTTGGGTCCCTGTGAGCGTGTATTTATATGTATGTATATTTAAATACAAATTTGTTGGCCCGTAACCACACGTTAACGCGGAGACAAACTGTCCACTCCAAAGTGCTAACATAAAAAGTAATTTAATAAAGTTTATTAAATATATATATATATATATATATATATATATATATATATATATATTGAAAAAAAATTGGTTGGTTCACGAAATCGTTGAGATCAGTGACGAAACTATCGAATGACTGTGTGGCGCTATGTCTGTCGCTGTACTTCTCTGCTCTTCCACAGCCAAGATGACGGGCGAGCTGGCAATTCTGTCGGTGTCCGATAAAAACGGGCCTGTTGGATCTTGCCCGCGCGTTTAGCGCAGGCCGGATACAAACTCGCTGGCTCCGGCGGGACAGCGAAGGCGATTCGCGATGCCGGCATGGATATCAGGGACGTCTCGCAGATCACGGTCATCCCGAGATGCTTGGCGGACGAGTACGTAACAACCGTGCCAGAGATCATTATAAATATATATATATATATAGATGTGCTCCGAGCGGGCTGTGCACATGTTCTTACATCACAAATGTATACCTCGATACTCACATATATATATATATATATTATATATATATTATTTTAAGTGGTTAACTGATAAAAAGTGCATGAGGCACGCCAAGCGTGGTTGTAAAAGCCACTGTAGTATAGAAATCATAAAACTCACTAAAATCCAGTCGCTTTCCTTCCGCATATATATATATATATATATATATATATATATATATATATATAGGTTATTCAGTAACCATTGGGTCATCGCTAGATAAGACGACGTCGGTATATACTTATATTGCGTTTTATTCAGTTACTTTTTACCTAGCTTACGGAGTTACCTATACATGTATATAATATTTCGCAGACAAGCTATGCTGCTATATCGTTGTTCATATATATATATATATATATATATATATATAATGTTTAATTTAATGTTTTTTACAAAGTGTAAGTGAAATACAGCTTACTTTAAACTGGACACGGTTATTGCTTAAATCCAGGTAAAGACACTTCACCCAGCCGTCCACGGTGGAATCCTTGCGAGAAAGACCGAATCGGATACGGCGGACATGCGACGCCAGAATTACGAATTTGTATCAGTTGTTGTCTGCAATCTCTACCCGTTTGTCGACGCCATCTCCAAGCCGGACGTCACCATCGCTAAAGCCGTTGAAGAGGTATATAACTATATTCGTATATAAAATACAGCAACTATTAGAATGCTATTTAAGATAAGCTGTGTCGGTACGAAAGAGTAAACTTCAGACATAATGTAACGAGCTAGCATCGGCGGTGATTTGGTTGAATGAATGCTGCGTGCAACTTAAAAGTAGTAACTTAAGTTCATATACGTAATTGATTTAGGATTATTTCATATATATAGAGTGTCTGTGATGGTTCTGGCCATATTTTCGGAAATTATATATTTCTTTAAATAAAGCTTTTTTGCTAATGGACTGGGGAAGCAGAAATGCCTTGTCACCAGCCGCTAACATTCTCACATCGGGAAGCGGGGAAACGGTTTACGGTGATCATATAACATACTAAACCACTATTCATTTTGTACCAAAGTATATCTTCATAAGAGACGTGCAAATTTTAGGGGCAACATTTTAAACCTCAGAATTAAAATTAAGACATTATATGATCTTGAATTTTGCAAGCTTGTTGAACAACTAGATAAATCGCACATTTTGTAAAGCTAAGTCTGCTCAGTCACACAATATATAGCAATATAACAAATGCTAGTAATTCCACTGTCACAAACACTTTAATTTCCATTCCATTGGGTGAATGGGTGGTGCCTATTTTGAGAATGGCTAAAACTTCGACAGACAACCTGGAAGATTGTCTGTGAAAGTTTTAGCCTACTAATTAATATTTTTATTTAATATGTCTATAGATTAATATATTCATATTTGTATTAAATATGTCTATATATTAATATATTCACATTTTTAACATATAAGCATGAATATATTTATGAACGTTACCTTTACAATTTCGTTGAAACGGTACACACTCCAGGTGGACATTGGTGGCGTGACGCTGCTTCGCGCTGCAGCCAAGAACCATGAACGCGTGACGATCATTTGCGACCCGGCCGATTACGCGGCGGTCGCCAAAGAGATCACGCAGTCGCCGCTGAAGACGACCACGATCGAGACGCGCAAGCGGCTTGCGGTCAAGGCGTTCCTGCACACGGCGCAGTACGACCACCACATTTCGGACTACTTCCGCAAGCAGTACATGGCGGGCGTCCAGCACCTGCCGCTCCGCTACGGCATGAACCCACACCAGAAGCCGGCCCAGCTGTGCACGTCGCGAAGCGAGCTCCCGCTCAAGGTCGTCAACGGCGCGCCGGGCTTCATCAATCTCTGCGACGCGCTCAACGGGTGGCAGCTCGTGCGCGAGCTGAAGGCAGCGCTTAACATACCGGCGGCCACGTCGTTCAAGCACGTGAGTCCGGCGGGGGCGGCCGTAGGTACGCCGCTGACGAAGGACGAGGCGCGTCTCTGTATGGTCGACGACATGTTCGACGACCTGACGCCCATCTCGACGGCGTACGCGCGCGCCCGCGGCGCCGACCGCATGTCGTCGTTTGGCGACTTTGTCGCCCTGTCCGACCCCTGCGACGCCCCTACGGCGCGAATCATCTCGCGTGAAGTGTCGGATGGCGTTGTCGCGCCGGGCTACACGCCCGAGGCACTCGAGATTCTGCGCAAGAAGAAGGGTGGTGCCTACTGCGTGCTACAGATGGACCCCAGCTACGAGCCCGGTGAGTAGATCGACTGAGAATCGCGGTGCTTGCTATACGAGGTTTTACGCGTTTCAAGACCAAGGGATCATGAGAGATGTCGATTGGCGATTGCACATCTATTTACTACTACTACTACTACTACTACTACGATATCGCGATACGAGTCGACAATCCAATAACGTAAACACAAATATTTTTCCAGCAACTCCAACACAGCTCAGAGTCTCCTGCGACTCTGAGCTTAAAAAGCACATTTTTCTGAAGCGAACCTTCCATACCGTGTACATCACAATTGTTAAGCGAATGTATAGGCGGACGACATTCAGGACGTCACGTTAGGTGGACGAGATTCGCTGCACTCGCTAGACTTGATATAATCAATCAAGCTTTTATTTCACCATGAATTAGTAGATAAGGCACAATACAACAATTTAGGACAGTACATATTTCACTTGTAAGGTAACGAACGCCCCTTCAATTTTAGTACATTCGAGTATGTGGTAGCGCCCAATGTCACATTCTCCACAAAAAACTACACACACACTTTTCAATACAGAAATTGATAAAACAGGATGAAAATAGCCGTACACACTTCATTTATCATATGAGCGCTAAGAACGCATTCGTTTCGCGTGCGCTTACGCCTTACGTGTTCGCCTTTCACAGACACACTGGAACATCGTACGCTGTTTGGCTTGAGGCTCGAGCAGAGACGCAACGATACGCCGATTAACCGGGACCTGTTCAAGAACATCGTCTCAAAGACCAAGACACTGCCCGAATCGGCCATTCGTGACCTGATCGTGGCAACGATCGCGCTCAAGTACACCCAGTCCAACTCGGTGTGCTACGCCAAGAACGGCCAGGTGATCGGCATCGGCGCCGGCCAGCAGTCCCGCATTCACTGCACGCGTCTGGCCGGCGACAAGGTAAACAACTGGTGGCTGCGCCAACATCCGGCTGTCAAGGGCATGGTGTTCAAGAAAGGCGTCAAGCGGGCTGAGCAGTCGAACATCATCGACGTGTTCGTGGCGGGCGTGTTTGGCGTCGATATGCCGGCCGAAGTCTACCAGAACTCGGTCGAGAATCCGCCCAAGCAGCTGACCGATCTCGAGAAGCGTGACTGGATCTCGAAGTTGAACCAGGTGGCGGTGTCGTCTGACGCGTTCTTCCCCTTCCGGGATAACATCGACAGGTTCGTATTATTATTATTATTATTATTATCATCTGGGTCCTCTAAAAGTCGGTACGACGAAGCTTTTGTTGATATTAACCATAACCATCAAACGTACCGATGATAGTGGAGGCGACCGACGCAAAGCAATGTTTCTAAGGCAGATGATGGTATTAGCTTTTCGTAGAAGGAACGCGGCTTTTATTATAAACGCCATTGGCTGACACGAAATTATACTATTAGTAGTGAAAGCGTTTATTCATCACAAGTATAAGGATTCAAGCCTAATAGTAATAATAGTTTTGTTTTTGTTATGCCGTAACAAACAATACTGACTTTTCTTTTTTCTTTGTGCAGAGCAAGGCAATCTGGAGTGGACTATATCGCTTCGCCTGGAGGTTCAACCAACGATGAGGGAGTTGTCCAGGCTTGTGATGAATATGGCATTACGCTCGTTCACACCGGTCTACGCCTGTTCCACCATTGATAGCCCTGATGTCATTAGCGGACCTTAGCGGCACCATCATAAACAAGAACAACAATACAGCAAGAATGAGAACTCAAGTTACCAACGCCGATGGTCCCAAGTCAACTGTGCACAGAGTTCACTTTTAAAAAATAAAAACTTCTTATAACTAATTCTGACTGTGAGAGACGTTATCTGTAGCGTGAAAACCGTCTGACACTTAGGCTGCACTGGTGAGTATATATATATATATATATATATATATATATATAAATATATAATTTTTATTTTTTAAATACGGACTTTGTTTACATATAGGATAGTAATATGTTATAACAGCAAAGGATCGATACCCTTTCGGGGTTGCGTCAGTTGTATGACCCTCAAGGGGTACAGCGACATGACAATCTCTTTTCGAGCTTTATATATTTAGGCTCGTGTCTCACTTAAGATTTTGTGGTCGTGGGTATGCTATTAAAAAAATAATCTGCAAAATTCCACATTGAACAAAAACATAGGCGGCCAATGTACAGTCTAGTTCATTAAAAGTGTCTATGATAGTTTTAACAACGATTTGCGTCTGCGGACGTCACAACGATAAGAAACTTGACGTGTGAGATTTTTTATTACACCCCTCAGTCGTTGCCTATCTTTCTCATTCATGAGGTACCACACTTAAGAGGTATACGTCAGTATTGATTTGACATGAATATCGAATAATTTTTATAGAGTGCAGGATTTCAACCAATAGAGGATCTAAGGACCCAGTTGCATCCTTTCGTTGCCTTTAGCGCGACTAGTCGACACTGCTCAGAAAATTTGCTTTTAGGTGTCATAGTAATACCTAAGTCTCTCATAGCAGTTACATTTTCTAGTGGAACGTTGTTGATTTTATACACGTAATAGTGATTTTTTTCTTCCAAATTGCATTACTTTGCACATGAGAAGCAGGCGTACGCCTTTACAATGAAGCTTCTATCAGTCGAAAAGCTTTCTATCCAACGTATAATTTTGGTTCTACACCGTATCGTATATACAGTCGAAAGCTGACTTAAAAACGAAATAGATCATGTCGAAGCAGTTTTCTCGATTCATCATCTCTCCGAAGTCCTGCTCACACATCAATAGCTGTAGAACAGTAAACCTGCCGAGACGGTAAGCGAACTGTTCTTTATAAATTAGGTTTTGTGAATCAGTGGTTCGATTAATGGTGTCTGCAATAATACCCTCGAACAACTTTGATAGGGTGCATGTCAGTGAAACATTTTGTTTACATTTAGCACATGTTTTATTTTCTTTTTCATGCACGGGGCACACTATGGCCACCTTGAACAAACCAGGAAGCAGACCATCGTTCAGAGTTCGTTCAAGGGTCATAGATAATGAAATACAAAAACCAAGCCCATATCGTTTATACAAATAGCTTGGCAAGCCGTCCGCTGTGACGCTAAGTTTCGACTTGAGTTTCTTTAGGTGACGATGGAGGTCTTCGGGGGAGATGTCTACAACAGTATCTACATACGTAGTGAATATCATCAGCAACATCGATGTGAGACGGTGGATCCTTGACCTCTGTTTAACTTCGTCCTCAGTTAGGTAGATGCTTACGAAGTAATTCTGCCTTCTGTGAATCCTTAGTGATCTGCGTATCGTTCTGGTCAACAACAATATCCAACTGATCCCTATATTTCATACGTTCTTATTGATCAATGTGTGTCTTTCAATGATTCATTGGCGACAAACTATGCGTTCCAGAAGTTTCCTGAATCTTTCAGAGTTCTCGTGGTTATTTTCATTTTCGAGTTGATAATTGGCTGCTAAAGGTTTTCCAAATGATCAGACTTAAGTAAAAATTGATCATGTCATAAATCCCCATTCTTGTAGTCGAAAGAAATGAAAATGCGACTGTCTTCTTCGGCGGCGTCCAGTGTCTCCTCCGACACTCGCAACGTGAATCTGACTTCCTGGTGATCACTTGGGAACGAGCATGACGCAACGACGACATCCCGCACTGAGTCATTATTGCAAATTGCATAGGTTGTTACCGAAATGGGTTCGTGCACACGGCTTCAAACAACCCTACTGTACTAATTGACAGCTAAGGGAAACAATCAGTTTTGTTCTGTGCAGGATAAATACGAGGGGAGTTCAACCCGAAGTACATATTCTAGCCCAAATCATAACAGACTCCGCCCTCTGGATCAGAATGGCTTTTAAATGGTCACCGTCGTAGTCTTGATTGTTTCTGAGTCAAACACGGTCGTTTTGTCGGATTACAAATATTTTGATTGTAAAGAGGTCTCATCGCTAATGTATCGTCATTCAGTATGTCAAAAATACTTTCGTCTTTGAATTCACTGCTCTCCTATTAACGCCGAGCAACCCGACTCTCGAGGTTATTATTATTATTATTATTATTATTATTATTATTATTATTATTTATTTATTAGTATTGTTTAAACGTTACAATTGTGAGGTGTGAACGTGTACTCCTTGTCTTCTCCTAGCTCCTAAATATTATTCCATGGAACCGACAATACAGCCGGCGCTTCCTCGGCACACTGCAAGCGACAGCAGTTGCCGTAGAAACTCGCCTTCGCGCCGATTCCCTGTGAGATCTGTAATCCGTTGGCCCAGCTCACTGATGAATCTCTGGTTCCCTTGCTTACCGGACCCATTGTTTCCATAGATATTGGCACTACGATGTAACTTGTCTCCAGTTCTTGGTACTTGCGTTTTTTCCCATTATCTGCGCGCTCGGCAACCCATCCCGCTTCTAGTAAACTGTAGCGTATATATGAGGGAGCCACTGTACAGGACACTGTAGCATCCCATACCAAGCATCTGCCGTTAGCCCATAGCGGTATTGTTATACCGTCAGCTCTTTCGTCGTCATGAAGTCCTAATCTGGGCTCGAGCGTGCTTGGTACCAGCTCTGCGTAAGGCTCTTCTTATAATTGCATTGATTTCAGCGTGTCTAGAAACTCTACCATGGCTTTTGATGCAGCTAAGAGGGTGAAGTCCATCCTTAGTTACTGTGGTACCACATGCGCGGCAACTGTAGGGGTTGCAAACCGGGGCACCTATTCGAACAGCTGTTACCATGCGGAGTGAGGTGTTGTCCAGCATGGTACCCGGCTGCGGGGAAGGGAGACACTTTAGAAAGCCTCCACTAAATGTGTCCTGTTCTGCCAGAAAGACAGCTTTTTCCACTGGAGATTGGAGGCTGTCTAACAGCTCTCTAGCTGCAGCGCTGCATCTGTAGGAGTCCAATGTATGCTGTTATTATTATTACAATATTACAGTCGTGAGGTCTGAACGTATTATTGCAAATCTTTTAAATAATTACTATACTACATGGCGCCTAAAATAGATGCCGCGTTCCCTCTGCAAACGACCAAAGACAACGCTTGCCTCAAGAATTTACTTTCTCTTCGGTCGCTCGTTACCCCCTGAATTCGCTTACTTGGATCTTTGAGAAATGGTTCGGTTCCCTTGCCGATTGGTCCTTGATTAATATTATTATTGCTAAATCTATGCATCCATTGCGGAGACCAGCAAACTAAAAAAAATTGTATCAATCGAGTATCTCCACGAATTCTGCTTTCCCGCGTTAGAGACTTTGGGTGCTCCTAGTGTTCTGACCAGGCAGCCGATCCGCAAAGTCGGCACTTTGTTAATTTTGTCAACCGGTGACAGCGTCGCCCTATTTAACAACGTGTGGATCTTGTGGACACACAACGTCGACCTCCGCGGTCTCCGTTCGGGGCACACTTCTTAAGTGGTCTCGGACTGCCCTAAACAAAACGGACAAGTGATCACACTACACGCCCATTAGACACATTGGCTTAGCTAATCTTCCGCGATATGTGTTCGACATATATATATATATATATATATATATATATATATAACTGTGCGTACAGCTTGATTTAGTTAATTGACGTGCAACTGCTAGCAAACATGAAACGAACGGTCAAGGAGGAGATTTGTTCCCATCCATAGCCAGGTAGGCAGGCTATATTAGACGACGAGCCAATATCAGTATGCGTAACCCTAGATGATCCTTGTGATGCCTTCATAGCTGCGACTTGACATTTCACGTCAGGGAAACTGACGAGTCGCGTTGGTTCATCTCGAAGGTTCACCTCCCACTGGCTGTATCGTCGGCTGTGGGCCCATCATTATGCGATCCGTCGGCCGGCAGCTTCGGTCCGAAACGCGTGCTGGATTAGTGGTCTGATTTTGTTGTAGCTGTTGGCAGAACTACAGTCTCTTGTCATTACGGCCGAAGCTTTGCTGTGCTGCCCGAAGTTGAGTCGATCTCTAAAGTGTCCATCTCGTTTCGTTTTCTTACTGTCTATTCTCCACTTTCGCTGTCTCGCGCGAGGACCACCCGTGACTCTAACCGTGCCCATGCCGATCGCGAGTTCATTGTAATCATAACGGGGAGATGGGGTTTCGGGCTTGCAATCTCTATCTCTCCCACACTATATATATATCTTCTGCCCTAGTGCAAGTGTCTCTCACCCTCTCTTACAGTGAAGATGAAGTGGTTGGTCTTCGAGCAACGACCCGCCTGTAATGTGTCCTTCACTCCGCGCTCTTCTACTTCGAGTACTCAGTGGAGTAGAGTAGTGAATATGAGAAGATTACGGCGGTTCAGGTAGCGATCATGGTGGTGACCGACTAAACTCGTCTCTCGGTTGGGGGGGGCACGTCAACCCGGAACAAAGACGACTCCACAAGAAGCGCGACAGCTTTCTATTGGACTCAGACACTTTGCTCGCATTTGATTCGTGGGCGCGCGGACATATATAGACACATGCTACCCTATATATATATATATATATATATATATATATATATATATATATATATATACGTGTGCGCACACAGTCTATTATATTCATTTGCTGCCCTAAAAACGATTTGTACTTGAAGACAGCCAACCAAAAGCAGACAGTGAGGTAGGAACCTTGCGTTACTGAATAACATCCGGGCTACATGGCTTCCCGTGCAAGCGGAATGTGCCTACCTACACTACTAATACATACTTCGCCCGAGTAACGAAGTGAAGCTGTAGTAAGGAAGATACTATAAATATAATATATAAAGTTCGCGTACATTCAACTGGCTTAAAACTTGTGTTGTTGTATTAGAGGCTATTTTGCACTTATCGTTTTTTAATAAAAATTTCAACCGTTCGTCGTATACCTCATTGTCTCTTTTCATCGAATTCCATTTTTTGTTTTTGGTGTTTGCTTGTGTCGCCTGGTTGTCCACGGTGAAAATGTATACACGTCAAATCCATACAACAGACGGCGTACTATGCTTTAGATACCTATGAAGTGTTTAAACGATTACCCCTGCTTGACGACACAGCGGCAGTTATTAAAAAGCACCCCAATAGCTCACAAAATGATCGGTTTCGGAACTTAACAAACCGGCCTCTCAACTTTTGTCGGCAACAGGAGCTCTCATCACTCAGCAACGCTCTAATTTGTACGTGTGTAGAACGAATTAATTATAAAGGTGCTTAAATACCTTTAAACAAATCGACCGTCTTTCTAACAAAGGAACGCTTAAAATGCAAAACATTTTGTAGCAAACACACATATATACATATATATATATATATATATATATATATATATATATATATCAATATATTTGTTTTATTAACACCCAAACTGGGTAAATGTATAAATACATATATATATATACATCATGGAGCGGGCGAGATAAGTCGCCGGCTCCGCGGGCATATGAGTATATGCACGTTAAATGATAAAGAGCTTTCTGCTGGCGCACGGCGTTGGGACTTTAGACTTGGACTAAATCAATTTAAAATAGGTACCACAGCAGTATCGCGCCGTTTGATTGGCGGGAGACGGTGAAAGCCGCTGTGGGACAGATCGTGAGCGGCGATAATTGTCCTGAGAACGGTGTCTTCTCTTCATAACACGAGCACCACCTGTTACAGGAACGTGCACGAACTCACTGACAAAACTCAATGGCTGCCTCTCTCCTCAACGGGTCTCGCTGTATTAGAGGAGAGAGCCACGCCGCATCCTATACACACGATGGACGCCATCATCATCATCATCATCATCATCATCGACATCACCATCATCAGCTTTGTCATTGACTCTCGCGTCCTCCCGCTTCCTGGCTTATCTTTTCATCGTGTCAGAAGCTTTTAAGGAAGTCCTAGTAGCAGCAGCAGTTGCAGCACCACCAGAAGCACACGCAGCTGCGTTTTCTTGCAATAGCTACCTCAAGGTGCACGATGCACGACGCCCTCGCTCACCTATCATCGGGCTTCGGAGACACCGCTACAGGCAGGTAGCAGACATACTACTAGGGCTACTAGGCTGATGGCGACCGGCACGAAAGTCCGTCACCAACCGAGCCCAAGTGCCTACTCTATCCAGTGTAATGCCCGATGTCAGATCCCCTTGCCGCTCTATACCTCTCTCTCTCTCCCCCTCTTCTTTGCACCTCGACACACGCAACACCACTGAGGTCTAGTTTCAGAAAGGGAAACAGTGTGATGAATAGAGAGAAGGCAAGCGGGGGAAGGGGGGGGGGGAGCAAGACTGAGAATGAAAAAAGGTGCAGTTGCACTATTCATTTATTTATTGTGCGACTTGCGGCAAGCAAACAATGCACTTTAAATCCAAATCACTAAATTCGCAGTGCCTGGAGTGGTAGTGGTGGCGGCGATGTCACACTTTGGCAAAGTTGCACTGTTGTTTAATCTTCCCATACCTCTTTAGCAGCTTGCTCGGTGTGGCAATCGCGCACAGTCGCGTCATCGTTGTCGTCGTCGTTCCTATTGTCCAACTAAAAAGGCTAATAACAATAATAATTGCAGCACGCGACTTGCGAGGTAAAGGTAGATGAGAGGATAAGTGTGTGTGTGTATGTGAGAGAGAGAGAGCGCGATAAAGAGAAGGAGAGAGTGAAATAACACGAAATGCATGGTGCAGATAGGCATATCTAGTTAGCCGGTAGACATTGATTTGCTGTGCTGGGCCGACCTGATTTTAATTCCGCATTGACACTTGCGACCGTGTCACGGAGAAGACGCAGCAGATCGACGATGAACTGGATGTGACCGTGATGCCAGCCTTCAGTCGGTGAAGTAACTGGATTAACGTCAGTCAGGGCAAGTCGAGAGCGAAGAAACAGAAGATGGAATAGGAAGCCGGTACTTTGTCGACCCACAGCTGACCGGACACGTGACTACCGAAGCATCTTGCCGAAAAGGTGCGTCATGTATGTCTTCACCGCCAATAGCTTATGCTGACGATGCCGCCGATACTATGTCCACTGCACGACTCTATCTTGAAATCTGTTATGCGGAGAATCCTAAAGTACCGCCGATAGCATCTTATGCAGTGGTGGTGGTGGTGGTGGCGTTGATATAGGCGGTCGTGGACGTATTAAATTGCGGTAGGCACCGATTCCACGATGCCCTCGAGCAGGTTCCCAGGCTACCCCGTATCACGGATTGAATGTTAAAAAGTGCAAGCTCAATGCGAGGCTCTCTCGTTCACACATCGTGCGCCTTTTCGACTGGCCGAATTGATATTAAAGACCGATAGATGAGAAACGCCGCTCGCTAACAAGACAGTAAAGACATTTCTTCTATTGCACGCGCAACAGACGTGATGCAGAGACCGTGAGTGCCACAAAGCATGGCGCCCAATATCAATATTTACATGTCGTCCTCACGCGGCCACTTTTAGCGAAAGGGAGCATTCACGCCAAACTGCTGCTACTATTGAGATGTTTGTTGAGAACGATCGAGTGTACCTCCAACGACTGCAATTGTTGCGATTGCATTCCGTTCGGCACAGCAAAATCCAGGACATCTGTTATAATAACGTTAAAATGAACTATATAACATTCGCTAGGGCGTTTAGTAAGTATGGGATTACTTGTAAATGCGTTTATCACATGCGCAGTGCCGCTTACAGAAACAGTTTGCACACGTGCGTTCTACGGCCTGCCCCGATCGCCGCCAGGCCGTTTCGCTAGCACGACGACATGCATCCATCGAAGGTGCACACTCAAGGAAGGTTATGCCGTGTTGTTGACACGACATCAGAAAATGTCGTTTACTTTAAACAAATGAAACGTTCGACACAGCAATCCACTGCCGACAACTTCCCCAAATTAAAAAAAAAACAAGTTTTTAGATGCGTTCGTAACTCATGAATACGGGGGTGAGACCTCTTTCACCACATCAATCATGCGTCCTCATGTGGATTTTTCTAATCTATAAAGGTCTGACAATGTCCAGGAACTACCTTATCATCTACAAATATTTCCCGTCCCTTCCCCCCCTGTTTTTTTTATTCCGAAGACTCACAGATACTTGAACTGAGGAAAGTTCATTACTTTGAAAGCCGTGCATACTTAAAGAGAAACATGTCGACAGCAGGAACGAAGATTTCAGCAATCAAGGCACTAAAATCGCCCAAAAGTTAATTTTGCTGAGAATATATCATTGAAAGACAACAACAACTACTACTACTAGCGAGGATTATTATAAGATACTATTACAACGATAATCGCTGGTAAATGGTTGTGACTTCAGCGTAAGCAAAAACGGTCACCATGTTGTACACACTTCATGGTGAAGCTGTGAGGCTTGGTGGACTGACTGCCTGAGGGATGCACGGCAAAGACACGCGGAGCATGTACTCGTATATAGGACGTATGCATGCATGCATGCATGCATATATATATATATATATATATATATATATATATATATATATACATATACACACACAAGCATACAAGCAATATTCATCTCTCCTACGATGTCCGCTGCGGCCACTGTTGTTTGGGGGTTGAAAAGCCGCCGAGGCTTCCGATGATGCTGCTGCTGTTGTTGATGTTTGTACTAGAGCAGCTCTGAGGAATGTGTCGAATTGGTGGAGTAAAGCTGTCGAGTGAAACTGTAGGCTGCGGCCGACATCAAACAACTTCATTCATTCATGCCTTCATCGATTCGTACAGCCGGAGCATGAATGAAATGTCTTCGAGGTCGGACGGCCACCGGCAGCAACAGCAACAACAACAACAGTACTCGGTATGAAGGTGGTGAAGAGTGGATGGGTGGCATTTGCTGTGCTGCCGTGAGCACTGATCTGTGGCTACTTCAAAGGTTCTACTACTCCCGTTTTATAGAAAGAACTCCACAGCCACTGGCCTTGCGACGTTTCGAACTTCGGTTGCTTTCGGCTGAATAAACACCCCACAGAGGTGCTCAGCAGTACCATCCCTCTAGAAATAGTCATGAGTAAACTGCTGAAAATTTACTCATCGTTTAGCCTATAGCGGAAATGCCGCGCTATCTGTCTACGGTGATGGGGAGGGGTTAGAGAAGTTGAAGGTGACACAAGTTTTGCCGACCTTATTCTATAGCCAGTATACTTGCACCAGCACTTGTCACGAATAACATTACTACGTTCAGCCACCCGTAGGGCTTCAATTGATACGACTAGCGGGGAAACGGTGTTCTATGTAAGCTCGCAGTAATGTTCATATTAGGTACACGCTCTGTCATTGCAAGTAATGTTTGGATATTCCGTGCAAACAGATGTTCTCCCAAATTATATGGATATATTTTACTCTTTTTTAATGGGATGTAAACAATTGTCCGCCAGTGAACGTGACAACAAACTATATCAGCCCACACCTAGTGTCGACCAACTGTACAAGGTGCCAAGCACCGCTGTGGCGTTATCGCGTTCTGCATCCAATGAGAGGCTTCACCGGAAAAAAATACTAGCACATGGCTAATCTGACATACTTTCGACACTTAGTTCTCTCCGCCTGTGAAACAGCGTGACCAGCTTAGGCAGCGCCGTGACTGACCGCCGAATGTGCTATAGAGTTGGTCACGATAGCGTCCCTCAAAAGCTGTGAGGGTCATGTCGGCAGATCGACGGGAGTCGTTTTCGTACAAATACGCAGGTTGGAGAACACAGGGATAGCTATAAGATCTTAGAGTACGTGTCAGGGTATTGTTTAGAACAGCGTGTCTCGACCTACAACCTAGGTTGCGGATCCAAGTTAAGCTATGATGACCCAATGGTGAGACCTTCCTGCCACAGCTGCCCTCATGTTCGTCGACTGGGGTCCCAAGGCGAAGACCGACGCAGATCATGACAAGTCTTTTAAAAGGGTTTGAATAAGAGCACTTAGTGAGAGCACACCACGGGCAGAAAGGCTTGTATAGAAGCTGTCTCTGGTAACAAGCCTCTATGTGCACCCAGGTGACTCAAGCAACATAAAGACGATCTGTAAACGAAATTATTACGTAATTTATTGCAAGTCACCAGACACTCATGAGTAACAATCTTGAGACACTCATGAGTAACAATCAAAAGACGATCTTAACTCTTTCAGTCAACCAGATATCTGGACCCTCTTTAGTTCATCAAAAGGAGGCACGCATGGTAGAGCGAGTTTGGTCTAATTTGTCCTAATACAGTCTAGAACAAGGTCGGTTATCAGTTTAACTGAGAAATTGGGCATTGGTAATACTGACATAAAAAGTTCGTATTTTTGTGTGTTGGGACATAATCCGCTCTTCGTTGCATATGCGTGCCAAGGGCCCTTAGAAGGTGGTCACGTTGAAAGCATTTTAAAAATCTAGTTTGACCACGACTACTATCCTACGAAGTGTAGATAAGCATGCAAGAAAATTGCGCCACCTTTTTTCGAAGCAAATAACTTCTTTCTAAAGTTATAGGCAAAACATCTTTTAGCGGCAAGTGTATCGGACAGAGCCTTTGCTATATAACCCATTGCTCACAAAATTAAATCGCCATGGTTGGATTAAAGTCGACCCCCCGCAGCGGAGCTTCTGGAAAAACTCTCCAGTGCGCGCTATATATCGTCTCTTGACACACAAAATGAAAGTTTTAGGCATAAGCGATGCTTGGAAAACATACAGCAGACGTTTAAGTTGCGCGGGTTAACACACGTTCTGAACGTGAAGAAGAATTTTTTTCTTATAAAACTGCATGGCTGAGCAGACCAAAATAAAGTTGCACTTAGATTATTGGGGTTTTTGCACCAGCGGCCATAGGTGACCGGTTACTTTAAAAAAAATAAATGCAAACGTAGCCGATAATTATCAAAGACAAAAGACGCCCTAGATCTCCAGTTGAAGTCACTGCGCCAAATCTGGTAAATACAACAATAAACGTGGCAAGATCGCCAAATGAAGGTGGCTGAGATTGCGGAGATCTCAGACATCTCACTAGGTGGTGTATATAATATTTTTGAGGGGCTTGAGAGTAAAACATTTTTGTTCGATAAATCACGTATTTTAATAGCCTTAAACTTGTTTTCCAAGTCTAAAGTCTTTACTTATTTTCCAGAGGGATTTAGCAATTAGAACACCTCTAGACTAATTAATTGTAAATTTTGTCATTGAAGGTTTGTGCACCCTCCGTTTTTTTCCTAGTTACTAATGGCCCATTATGGTTGCTCATAACACATTATGGTCTATTCCGGTATTTGCCTTATTTAATAGAATTCACAAGAAAACGAATTTAATTCCAAAGTTTGAACCCACTATATATATACAACATTTAACTCACAATGGGCTGTAAACAATTGTCCCCAGTGAACGTGATGACAAACTACATCAGCCCTATGTCCAGGCCTGGTGTTAACCACCTGGTCAAGGTGCCAAGCACCGCCGTGGAGTTACCACGTTGTATATCCAATACCAGCTTTTGCCAGAAAAATTATCAGTGCGTAGGTCTTCCGTGGCTAATCTCAGACACTTGCATACCTTAGCAATAACGCCCTCAGTAATTTTACCTGAACTCCCGAATGTCTCAAAGGTAAAAGGTCGAAACTCTATAGGGTCTCCGATAGATGCATTTTTTTAACACTTATCTTGTACATAACAGATTGCAGAATGTGCATATACAATTATTGCAAGCACCATGTATCCCAGTACGGCAACACAGCTTATGATGGAATCCGTAAGCAAAATAGCGTGTCAGTAATTTTACCTGGCACGTAATTTTTTCTAAAATTAAAAATTAAAAAAATCGACCTATGTCGATTCTCAAAAATCAATTCCGTCGACGGTTACCATACATAATCACAGGCGTCCTGTAGAATGCATTCACCGATGCAACAGAACCAATTTCGCGTTGAAGAGGATAATTACACCAGCTAAACGACTCCTGCATGCCTAAGCATCTTCTCAGGTTCATAAACACTGGACTCTGTAGCACCAGATCATCAGCATAGAGGATGACAAACACCCAGCAGTAATGTTCATAGATGTGTTCTGGTAGATAGCTAGGGAAGGCTAAGAACAAGATGGGACTGAAGTATTCAGCAGCCGAACCGAATTTCAGAATTATGGGGCCGTTACTTTTGCGAGAGTACTTATAATTCTCTCTCCCAGTCGATTTGTTGAGCCTCCTGTTGCGCGCAAATTATGCGTGCTGTGGAGACCTTCCTTGTAAATAAAAGTTGGTTAAATGTGTAGACTCCTTATAGTACCATTCCCTAGGAGCGTTGATCATTGGAGGCAAGATATACGATATAGATGATGTTGCAGCGAATTCATATTGTGATATTTTTATCTACAGCCACAGAACAGTTAAGGCAAACCATTGTACGGATAATTTTGGGATGCCTGCTGCCTTGGCTTCATAGCTAAGATAAAGAGAGCGGCTTTTACATATCCTGGTGATACAGGCTTCTTTAACACAATATGTCTTGAAGACGTGTCAAACGCCGCTTTTTAATCCACCAATCCACCAACTGCATGCAGCAGTTGCCTTTTGACCCTTACAGAGGCCTTGATGTAATTTAGAAGATTGTGCGATGCTGTTCTGTTTAGGTGCTCTGCGTGGAATGGTCCCATGGCCCTACAGGTAGAATGATAGGGGTCGCGCTAATATGCTCGACAAAATCTTATACACACAGCTTTTGTTTGCGATGGCCCACTACGAGAATACACATAGCGGATGGCCCTCGCATTTTGAAATAATATTTAATAAGCAGGTTTAAGCACTAGTAGAATTGGTAAAGAAGAACTACGCGTACCCCGCGTAATTTGTATTTACTTCCTGGATTTGGCTCTGCGAATATTTGTCTGTTTCCGAAAGGTAAACTATTTCTTTAGAGAAAACGATTTGGCGTTATGGATGGTGCTTAACAAAATTCCAAGAAGGTGCTCGACATTTAAACTTAATTGAATGTATTCCACAGACAAGTACTCATGATTTATTTATATAACTTCGCTATGTTAGCACTTTGGAGTGGACAATTGTGGAATGGACAAACTTAATTTAAAATTGTGTCGACGACTGGAGGAAGAGATGGCGCGCATGTCTAAAACCTTGTAGAGATTTCTTTAAAAAGGTCAATAAATTTGAAAAATCAAATAGGCACCTCTCTGGTTCTAGCAAAATCGTAGATTTTTTAGAACAAAGTAGTTCACATTTATTAAAGTGCATATTTTTCATAACAGTAGTACTCTGAAAATGAGATGGTAGTATTATTTACAGATCACTACTGTTTACTTTATTTACTGGAGTGCTTAAGGATTTAGTCAGTGTTATCAACGAACCGCAACGAGGACTCGCGCCGGGTTCAATATCCAGTCAATAACTGTTGCTAAAAGAATGATAGTTAACAGGATGTTTGCCTGGCGTCTGGCTTATAGGTATAACCATACACAACCTTTCTCGTAAGCCGCTGGTTTAGGCGAGGTTGCTTTCTTGTAAAGGAGCACTTATCTGTGATTGTAGTAAAGCCCCGCTGCTAAAGGGTGTGTGAATATATAATGTTATTGCTCTGTTGATGTACAACTTCTACAATACATTTATAACATCGGTTGCGAAAACAAAGAGAAGCATGAAGATAACAGCTACTTGCGGTTGACCACTAGGGTGACAGCCCTGTTGCCAAACATAAACTAGAGGACAAAGAAAAATAGTCAATACATTTATAGGAACGGAAGAGGTGTATCCACAATCCGTTTTTGGCACGTCTCTGTTATCCTAGCTTATGCTGTTATTGTTATTGTTGCTGCTGCTGCTTGCTGTTGTTACGGTGGTGTTATTCTAGCGATTGCTCCTGGTTTAAGTAAACTCCTGAGAGGTCAGGCTCGGAAATCTCTCTGTATCTGACATATTGTCTCGTTTAGGTTTCATCAAGCCCAGTGAGTTGCATGCCGCGAGTACTGTGGAGCGGTTCACGTTTGACTCAGGAAGAGCAAATAGGTGGACCATTCAATGAGCAAAGCAACCTGGCAGGACGGATAGGAAGAAAAACATTCGTCGATGAGATGAGATGACAGAAGCAGACAAGGATGATCATGATGAACAACACGACAACGACGACGAATGCCGCCGCCGTTAGCACGGCTAATGTGGTCGCTAAATATCTCATTTGCAGAGAGATTGTTGCTTGTTTGTCGTTCTCCGGCGACGCTTCTCGTTTACCGGGACTCGCCTGGCTACAAAACTACCAACCCAGCCGCTGCTGTGTTGTGGGCCAGCTGAGTGATCTTTCTCCAGTCTCCAGAGTCATCGCGTTTCGTCGTCACCGTCGCCAGGACCCGACGAGTAATGTTGACTTTCGAAAGGCAACCAAAACACAACAGGCCTAGGACGTATTCGTTCTGTTGTCCTACCTCTCAACACTGAGTTGAAGCCCACAAACGAATACAAATATATATATATATATACATCGCGAAGGGGGTCATACGCGATAGATGCGGTCGAAAAATCGCGGCGTTTGATGTCGTCACCTCCATTAAGACATATTGGGCTTAAGACATCTCGCCTATGGATTTCCGTCGTGCGGCCTGCGAGCACCGTTAGATGCACGGCCGCATATAACGGTGCATATACGGATACACACGCGCCTATGTGTATGCGCGTCTCGTTGCCGTCTCTCTATCTCGGCCTGTGGTCTATTTCTTCGCTGACGCGCTGTGTCGTTTTCTGCTGGGCCTACAGAGGTGTTCGCCTTTGCCGCGCTGCTGTAAACTGCTGCTACCACAGGAATAGGCTGATAGGGGTTGATAGACTAGCACTCACTCGCTCGCAGAGACACAAACACGCACGTGATTCCTATGGAAATATTTTGACTAACAGCCCCGCCCGCCGCCTTAGCGATGGTTATTGCCGTGATCGTTCTCACTCGTCGCCATCGGTCGGCAGTCGTAGGAACCCGAGAGCAGAGCTGGCACAAAGCCGCACAAACAAGCCGCAGTCCAAACGAACAAAAAACCGAAGAATAGACCAAGAATGGTTGCGGGTAGAACAGTTAGATCGTTAGTTAGCTAAACGAAAAGAGATATAGAATCTTGAGATAGAGAGAGAGATAGATATATAGATACAGATAGTGAAAGGGAAAGAGAGGAAGAGAGGGTGGGAGGGAGGGAGGGAGAACGGACATTGCCGCTTCGGGGTAGATTTTTGTGTTGATTTAAGTTTGGCCCGTGTAGGGGCTGTCGGCCGATGATTGTTGGCTCGATTGATATCTAAAAGTAGATGTGGTTAAAGAGTTGCTGCGCTCTTTCTCGCGCTTTCATTGTCGCTTTCTCTCGCATTCGCGCCTTCTCTACCTGTCTACCTGTCTGGCTGTCTGTCTGTTCCTCCCGTCTCTGAGAGATGAGCACACCGTATAGGGCTTAGTATAGGGTCGCAATCATGGTTACCTAAACGGACCCAACTGCCGTCGCTGTATTTGCATCGTTGCGAGAATGCACGGCAGAATTTGCGGCGACACAGAGAAGATTCATGATGATGATGATGTTGACGACGATGACGATGATGACGACAAGAACGTTACTGATTCTTCTTCACTTTAGTTACGTATTCTGTTACGTATTGTAAGACAATAAATGCATTTGCATTAAGACGATAATAGAGTTTCGTTAAAGGGAATAACGGGGTGAGCTGAAGCGGCGTGGAATTCAGCAGCTTGTTTAGTTAGTGAATATAGCTGACTAATTGTTTTTTTTGCAGACAGTTGGAGCCGCAAAACGAGCTGCATTCGACCAGCTGACTGTCTTCTTTATTTGATCTATTCATGAGATATGCATGCAATATTTGTTCTACGTGCTTCACAAAAAGCTATGGATAGTTACGTTAAAAACATCCTACTATTACCGTTTTTGCAGGCAGCCTAGAGCGGGCTCTAACTTGCCACTACGCGTGACGCCAAGAGTTATGTACCAGACGACAAAAAATCCTCATCATCTCTAAAAATCGGCAGCTGTACTGTTTTATGCGGACGTTACTGTCTGGATATGGGTGAGCCATATTACCGTTTTCTCAGTGCGCATCTAATGCTAATAGTAGGACGCGTTCTCATTGTATATATATATATATATATATACATACATATGCGTATGTATGTACATACATAATTATATATATATATATATATATATATATATATATATATAATTAAGGAGATTGTTATATGTGTAGCGCAAGTACAAGAAAATCACTGGTTTTCTTTCTTCTATAAAGACCAACAAGGAACTACATATCGTTTCACAAGGTTCAATATATATATATATATATATATATATATATATATATATATATATATATCAGACTCTGGTACAGTGTTAACGGGATGGAGCTTTCCGTTCCGAAATGTCTCGTTCTGAAACGGGAAAACATAGCCCCCGATCTGGAGTATAAGCTCAAAATTGTCTATCGCAAATGTTGCGCGGGACTCGAGTGCGTTAATGCGGACTAATCGTACGTTCTCTGCACATATTAGAGATCTAGTCAACACTACGTCCGCGAATGACGTACACCTGTGGTTCGTACTTTTCTGCGAGCCGATCTCTGTAAAGTTGTTAGGGTTCCTACCACAGCGGGGCCCATCGAGCTCAACAACCAGAGTAGGGTTAGCAGTATGCGGTGTTACAAAGACTGCTTTGTTTAAACCTCAATGCGATAGCAACGACAAGCGAAGGGTCCCATAACTATCCACCTTGTCGAGCCGGGTGGCGCGGTGCATTCACGTGCGCCTCGTGCCCAGAGGAGACACATAAATACATGGGTTCGAGCCCCACCGTTGCACGTTTGTATTTATGGGGTCCGTATTACGAAGCAATGCGAAAGCAGTCCCGTGGACGTTAAACGTTGGCTGAGGGTCAGCCCGAAGACGTTTTTCACCCTCCACCTCAGGCCTTTCGTAAGGGAGAAAATGGCCATACTTGTACACAAGTGATGCCTAATAATGCACACGCAAGATGGGGGGTTAGTCATAATTATCGGTGATTTCGGTTTGATCAATCGTCTATCAATGAATGGGATCTCCGCTCGCCATGCAAACACCGATACAGCTCGCAGAAGACCACACCGCAGGAGAAGCGTCATCGCAAAGGCTGACGCTTCTCCTGCTGGCTCATCATTTGCAATTGGTGGGTACATTTGTTTCATGGGGCGCCATTTCTGTCATAATAATTGTATTTGTGCTCCTCTCGTCTTCTCTTTCCCTCGTTCCATATATATATATATATATATATATATAAATTATATATATATATATAAATTAGTGTTAGTAAGTCGTGATCTTTATTGCTCGCACTGCAGTCGAATGCGTTTTCGAGGCGCCAAGCGATAAAAGCTCCACTAATAAATCGCTCTGTATCCAGTCATCAATAGAGGGAGAGAGAGATGGAAAGAGGGAGACTCTGTTGGTCTCGTACGAGGAGTTTGTTTGTTTGTGCTGTACATATACGGGTATGTGTGTAGAGATTGTGCTCTCTAACTTTCTCTCTCTGTGTTGTTATTTCTTCTACTGTTGCTGATGATGATCCGATTGCCGTTATCGTGACTGGTGGTGTTGTTGTTGTTGCTGCTGCTGCTTCTGCCGGTGTTGCTTTTGTGGTTATCATTGTTGGGCTCGCTACAGCGGTGAACGACTAGGTAGGAATTCAGTCCAATATTGATAGCGTTCGAGTTCGGTGGCGGCCGTGCAGCATCACCACTAACATCAACCGCAGGCAGAGGCGTGCAGTTGTGCCTAGTCAACAACAACACCAAGCGGGAACGGCAGCCAAAACATTAAGAAAGGATATATATATATATATATAGAGAGAGAGGGGGGGGGAGAGATTGCTTCTCCTACCCGCTCCCTCCCTCTTTCTGTTCTTTCTCTCTGTATATCGATCATAAAGAAGGGAAAGGCAGCGTAAAAGGGAGATATGCATGATAGGGATAAGAGTGATAGCGCGCGCGCGTGGATTGTTGGTAATGTGAGCAAACAGTGCAACGCGTCGCAATGACTGCTATGATGACACAGATGTTCTGTCGTTGGGGGGGGGGGGGGGGGGCGACGCCCGTGCTGTTGTCGAAGAACGGCCGATGATCACAGCCGATGTGTTGTGTTAGAACTGGAACTGGAATTGGTCGGTCAGCCGGACGAACGTCCCGAGACGCCTACACACTTCGCTTCCACAGCCAAGATCAACTATCGCTGCTAGATTGGGCCAAATAAACGAGATGCGTGTGTGTGTTTATGGTTGTGCAAACTGGACAGCACGACAGAGATATCAGATAAATGCACACACACACACACACAGATATATATTTATCCCCACACGTATCCCCACACGCGCACATATTTGTATACATAGGGTACACGGTTATACATTGTACGTACGCAAATGGATATATGTGAGAGTTAGGCACATACATACTCCCTGGCTGAAATTTGTGTCGAGAAAGCAACTCAAATTTTCCAGAGTACCAAATTGCTCCCCCCCTCTACTTCTAGACATGGCTGTCCCGATTAAAACTACATATACATATTTTGCATTTAATTTCAAAATTATTTCTTAAATTTGATATTAGGAATATACTCGATTTCGATTAGCCCAGTGTCTAAGTTGTCATTTGACGTTTAATATTTTTCTGCTTCTAATTTTTCGAATGTTAGGAAGAAGATGCAACAGTCCGATAAGTAGATCTTCGAGGTAAAGAATTTATAAATCATTATGGCGTAACGCAGAAAGACGGTTCGATTCACCTATTAGATTCGCCCAAAGAGTCAAATTGGTTAAGCGCCCCTAAACTTAGCTTCGATAAGTAAGGCCATATCACCTGTAACTTATCCCTAACTTAAATAGACCATATCACCTAGACACCTCAAGAAGCGGGTGGGCGAGTTTTTCAAGTCGGCAAGACCTACCTTTATTGATAGTTTATGAAGGTCTCGTATACTCTGAAGGGATTGCAATCCTTTCTGAATTATTTCCTTAATATGCCCGGAGAAGTTTGTGTCTCGAGACAAAAACATCACTCCCACGCAGGAGACGTGTGAGACAAATTCTAGTGTTTTTAAATCCAAACGAATTTTGTCACTTCCAGCCAATCTTCCTTCACGTCGAAACTTTATTGTTCTTGTCTTACTTATAGTGATATCAAACTTGTTTCGGTCGACATATTGCTGCAAGGTCCCAAGGGACATCTATAAGTGAACCCGGCTGTTAGAGTACAGCACTAAATCATCTGAATGCCTACGGGTGTCTAACTGCTCGTACCGACCCTTCAGGTCGCTCACCAGCACCGAAAACAGCACGGAGCTAAAGTTATCGCCCTGTTTGTTTTGTCGCCGCACGTTTAGCAGCTCCATCATGTAAGATGACTTGTCCTTCTACTAGAATGTTTCCAAAGAGTTCCAAAAGACACACGGGTGCACGGGTTTGATCCCTGCCGCTGGACACTTATTGTTTAATATTTGTTTTTCACAAAACAATGTGAAATCAATTCCGTGGATGTTAAATGTTGACTAAGCCAACCCGAAAAAGTTTTGGTTTGAGAAACCCTTATATAAATTTTAGAGCACAGTGTCATTATAGACAGTTTTTTAAGGAGGAATTAAAAACATTTTATTAAGGAGGTTGCTTTTCAGACTATTCTCCGTCCCCTACGGGCTTGGGATTTCTGTGAGGCATACTTTCAGTGCATCGAGGAACGGACATGTTGAGATATCTAGGGCTTCCTCAACAGTCCTTGTGGGAACATGGCCGCTGACTCTCAGCGATATAGATATTTATAGTCTACTCTCAATGGGCATTGCTCCAAAGAAAATTCGATCAACGACAGAAATTAAACCGGCAACACCCCGGTAGATGACAACCATGACTAGTGCACTAGCCCGTTGAGCCCGGTGGTATGGCGCATTCACATGCGCATTGCGACCAGAGAAGACACATAGATGCACGGGTTTAATCCCCGCCGTTGCACATTTGTATTTACGGGTCCGACTTACGAAGCAATTGAAAAACAAATTTGTCGGCGTTAAATGTTGGCTGAGAGTCAGTCCGATCCAAGCGCACTAGCTACTGGCCCCTTTTAAAGCCATGTTACTATCCTGGCTCCTTTATGTTGACTCTACAGAAATTTTCTAATCCACGAACTCCGATGGAAGTTTGTAGATCACGCTCTCCTTGCCCAACCTCGGCAAAATGATGAAGCCAACGGGCTCCTTTTTCTTTTAGGGATAATGCTAAGGTGACCCATTCCGTGGGTAGTTGAAGCACTGTTATCACCTTCGTCAAGAATGAAGTGAACAGGGTGCAAGGAGAACCGCTTCACTGAGATGTTTGTTTGTGATTTTCTTCCCTTATCAAAGCTCCAATATGTTTTAACTATTACATTTAGGAAATTTATGTAAAAACACAGTTTCGTCAATAAACCAGTATTATATATATAATGTTGGCTATATATCTTAATGGCTATTAAATATATATATATATTTTTTTCAACATAAGAAGGCGAGAGCGGAACGAAGGCTTGATAGAGAGGGGAGAAGGGGGGGGGGAAGGGAGACTAGTTAGTAACGTAAAGCTGGCTATTAGTAGATACCAGAAGGTAACTGGGGACTGTTGTGCTCGTTTGTCTATACTGGGAGATGACTGCTACTGGTAGCGGTAGTATTAGTGGTAGTACTCGTGGTGGACATACAGAATTGAGCTACGAATATGGAGCATACCGAAACAAGATATATGTTTGTTTGAACAGACCGCTCGCTGACCGAAAGTACACCTCATCGTTGAACGGGAGAAGAATAAAGATGCCATACAGAATGAGCGAGAGAAAGCCGAGGATTCCTACTATTTAGAGGCAGATCGTCTTTTTCGATAGTGACGCCCCACAAGCCTGCGGTGGCGACGAAATCGAGGCTCATCACCGCCGTAGTCGCCGATGCAATTTGGAAGCAAGATTAGGACAGGAAAGCCGGCCAAAACAAAGCCTTGGAGAGTAGGCCTTTGACCGCCCATTTACCCGAGTTATTATTATTACCATAATTTAGTAGCATTGTCATGATTATCTTTATTTTCTTCAGTTTTAGTATCACATATATCTCTGCTGTTTGCAGTAGTATTGTGTAACGCTATCAGGTTGCCGTCTAGCACCACACGAGATATTCCAAACCACAAGCAGTCTGCCGGACGAAACTCTGCGAATAAAGTGTATCACCGTCACTAAAGGAACAGACCGACGGCAACAAACACTGGGATCACTGCGACAACAACGATACCAGCTATGGTGACTGAGCACGGCTGAGCGCGCAGTCAGCACTGTAGTCAGTACGCTCGAGACCAACAAGGTCGCCGCAAAGACAGAGCAGAGGCAGCTTGCGAATCGGATAAGCAAACAAGTTATTAAGGCAGGCCTCTCCTCACAATTTATATATATATATATTTACATATATATATACATATATATATACATATATATACACATGGGCCCGCATGTATGTGCAATGACCAGTGGTCATTTATTGTTGTGGACGTTAGCCGACGGGGAGCGTGGGTTGTGTCCCGTCGAAGGTAGTTTGTCTTCTTAATGACGTTGTGAAAACCAAGCAAGCGGGGGAAATGGGGGATAGAGAGAGAAGGCGAGAGGGGAGAAAGCAACCGGGAGACAGGAAATGAGGCAGAGAGGAACAGGGGACGAGAGAGTTATGCACGGGACAGTTCTTGCGTGATCTGATCCTAAAGACTACGTTTAACCTATGTTGAAGCATCCTCTAGGCCTACAATTACCTGCTATCTCTTATACATATATGTGTTGATTTGTTACCTGTGAAACCCTGTGGATTAGTCGAATCCGGTGGCGTGGTGCATTCGACTGCGCTTCGCGACAGTAGGAGACGCATAAGTGCGCGGGTTCAAACGCCACCTTTGCACGTTTGTATTTATGGGGGTCCGTTTATGAAGCAATGCGAAAAACAGTACAGTGGGCGTTAAATCTTGGCTGGGGGTAAGCCCGAAAAGCTTAAACCATATGGATTAGGTAGATGGTTGTCTGTAGTGCAGCTTGTTCATATCAATTGTTGTTATAAACGGTGTTGCTATCGATATAGCGGTACGAGGCAGAGGAACAGCGGAAGCCCGAAATCATCCTTTTCGTCGTCATCTGTTTCAGCGTTTCTTCCTCTCATTAAGATCGAGCTTTCACTATCATCAAGTGGCCAAAAAAACTTTCCTTCTCACTTGCCATGTATATAATATAGAATAAACAAGTATAGATAAAAAGTTTGTAACATGAAATAGAATCAGTATGCGGTTAAGGACCAAGTACCTTTTATTGTTCAATATACTCCCGCCGAAGTTCTACTCACATCTAGTCCAACAGTTCTCAAACATTCATATCATGAGCACAATACTCCAAAATACTTAGAATCTTCAAACCTAAAATGAATACACGCATATAACACCATTGTTGCTCTGAAAGATTCCGGTTGAGATGTGCCTTTTTACCCTGGTAGAAGGTCTTTCGCCGAGCGCGGTCCTCCCCCAGCAGGGTTAATGTGAGCGTAATGTAATAGTAAAAATTAGTGAGGTGGTAGGTCCAGGTTTTATGAGCGATTACGAATAGGCCCAAACATTCTGTGGATTTCGTCTCAAACTTTCTAGATTATTCTCCGAAGTTGTCACGCGTTCCAGTTTTTGTTCAATTGTTAGCTATACATGTATCCACTATATATTATTGTATTGCGGAGCTTCATCGGCGGTCAGTTACGATTTGAAAACTTGTAACACAGTTTTCTAATTCGAGGCTGTTTTTGGCCGTCCACAACGTGGCGTACCTCGGTACTACCTCTTAAATGAGGTAATCTAATTGGTATCGGTACTGTACGCCGATTGCATTGGCTCTGTAAACGGGATCTAAACTTTTCGGGCTGACCCTTAGCCAAGATTTAACGTCCAAGGGACCAAAGTCTTCGGGCTGACCCTCAGCCAAGATGTAACGTCCACGAGACTGTTTTTCACATTGCTTCATAGACGGACCCTTTAAAACTGCTCCATTGTAATAGAGATTCAGATATGCTACAGTTGCGTAGATACACACAATTATATGAGGGCGGATTGCTAAGTTGTAGTACTTGGAATTTTGCTGCTAGACCGAAATTGCCGGGGCCTACCGGTTTCTTTTGTTTAGAATAGTCATTCAATTGGTTGTGTGTAGTTAAAGGGGGTGAAGAAAACGAGGTTTGACGATTTTGAAAAAGCCGATGGATCTTCGATGTTCTCGAGGTGGCTGCAAGGAAGCACCTACCGGTGTCAGCAGTCGCGAATATTCCAGATATTTGGTTCAGACAGCGAGGGTATCCACACCTGGTTGCCACGAGGCATGTTGACCTTTCACTTTTAGAGGTTGATAGTCTCGAGGTGGGCTGTGATGTGGATACTTGCTGTGAACTGCTAGAGAGAACCATGAGAAGTGAAATTCGACTGTTTGAAAGAGCAGAACGCAAGCCCTCAGCCTACGTTTTACGACCTCGTAGGGGGGCGAACCACCTGCTCAGCGACGAACAGGTAACGAGTCACCTGACCGGTCTTCTATATAACTGCGAGACGGTACGCCTGGCTCCAATGATTGAGCACCCGCTCACATTGGAGCAGGAGACTATGCATCTGCCCTTTGAGGAAGAAGAAGTAAGTTAGGCTCTGCACTCTCTTCCGAGAGGAAAGAGTGCGGAACCAGACCAGGTGTACTATGAACACTGGGTGCAGTCCGAGCCACTCTTGGCAAACCATCTTTGTGATTTCTTCAACGAGATCATGAAGACGGGTCAAATGCCACGAGTCTGGCATATAGCCAGGCTTTCTCTTTTATTTAAGGGCAAGCATGGCGATGACAGACGAGACCCAAACTTATAACGCGGTATAGCGTCTGAAAGGACGCTGAAGAAGATCTTCTGTAAATTGGTTCTAAAACGGATCGAGTACATTGTCGACCAGACCCTTCCACCGGAGCAATTCGGCTTTCGAAGAGATCGAGGAACGCGTGATGCAATCCATGTGCTTCAGTCAGAGATAGAGCAAGCTGTGGCAAAACCCGGAGGCCATTTGTATGCAGTTTTTATAGACTGCGTCAAAGCTTTCGACAAAGCACCTCGAGATCTCCTGGTGAAGTCATTCCGATACGCAGGGGTTGGTGGCTCTCTTCTGAGCGTAATTTCGAGTTTCTTTGATGAGGACACCTTACTGGTGCAAGGTGAGCAGGAAGTGTTGCAGGTAAGGCAAAATGTGGGAACCCCGCAAGGCGACCCATTGAGCTGCGTCTTCTTCACTCTATTGCTTGCCGATTTTGTCGATCATATTCGACGGGAGTTCCAGAAGGCCACAGTTGTGATGTACGCAGATGACATAGTGGTCGCCCATCACGACCTGGGTGCCATCAAGCGCATCGCTTCTCTGGCGAAGGTGTTCCTTGTCTCAAGAGGGCTCGAAATAAACGCCATGAAGACCAAGGCTATGAAATTCAGAAGAGGAGGTCGATTGGCTGCTAAAGACGTTATACGTTGCGGCGGCCAATCCTTGGAATTCGTCAACTCTTTCCGGTATCTGGGGCTTCGGCTTCATTATACTGGGACGACCTTCACTGCTCACATCGTCGAAACAGTGCGCACAGCTCTAATCTCTCTTTATGGAGAGGTAGGCGACGTCCGGCAACTGTCGGTCCCGACGGCAGTGGCACTTTTCTACCTCAAGATTGTTCCAACGCTGATGTATGGTCTTGACAGAATATGGTAACACCTCACTCGCGCAAACTTTGGTTTGCTTGAAGGGTGTTTCACAATGTACATGAAGCGGGTACTTTGTCTGTCAATGCGGGCAAGGAGCCGCTTTGTGTACCTTATGTCTGGCTGTGCACCGGTTGTTGGGATAATTCGATTGAGATTGAAGACGCCGTGTACAGTACCATTCGAGAGCTTTATCTCAGGATGAGAAAATAAAGTTGAACAAGCCCGATGAGAGGTTGGAGACCTGGATATTTTCAATGCCTCTCACCTCTGGTCTGGTCTTGCATGTGACAATCGCCATGTATACCAGATACATAGTTCATGGCTATCATCACCTGGTCTGTTCGAATACGAGCTTCCACGAGGAATACACGGAGTGCATCTGTCGACTGTGCTCTCAGACGTGTACGAAGTTTCATGCGTCTGCCTGCCTGGCCCTTGCGAAGAGATCGCTGCACTGCCTCTCTCGAATAACATGCCGCGAGCAGCTGACTACATAATTGTATAATCTGTATAATTATATATGTTATATGCATACTCAATATGAGTGAAATAAATAAAATGATGAAAAAAGCCGACGGAGGAGCAAATAATCTGCAAGGAAAAAAAACAAATAATATATTCTAAAGTGGTGGAACTGTTACGAACTGCCTATGGAGATAGTGCCCCGAAACACCGTGTATACAAGTTATCGCCAATTTTACGACGGATGTGAAAAGTCCAACAAGGACCCCGTTCGGGCCTTCGACGTTCATAACAGAAGAAAACGTTGAATATGTTTGTGATATCGTCAAAAGTTACTAAAGGACTACCAGGAAGATAGGTGAAGAAGTGGAGGCATTTTCTGAATCAGCTGTAACAGTCTTGACAGATAATATGGATCAAGCAGTCTTGACATATCATATATGCGTCAGAAGACCAACAGCGAAGTGTGTACCAAAAATTTTGAATTTCCCTCAAATGGATGACCGTCAGCAAATGTCCAAATTAAACCTTCAGAGGATCTTGGATTGCTTCAAAGAGTGATTACAGGAGACGAGTCATGGACATATACGGTCACGACATCGAGATCAATACCCAATACTCTCAGTGGTGCTTCTAAGGAGAGAGTCGATCGAACAAATTCAGCCACCTGATTCTACAGTCGATACAGAATACTACCGTGCAATGCAAGCCTGAACTCCGGGCACACAGTTCTTGCATCGTCCATCACGAGAACGCACCGGTGCATACATTGTCACTGATTTTGATTATTTAATGAAAAATTCGATTCACATATTTCCGCAACCTCTGCAGCGTTTCGAGACTATAGAGAAAATAAAGGACATTTGGAGAAGAAACTTAACTTGATTTCGAAAGACGCGTTTAAAAATGTTTCGCATAGTGGGAAAGAAGGTGGCACAACTGCATTGCAGCACGGAGCCATTTGAAGGAGAACAGACTTTGAAAGATTGAACCAATATTTTTTTTATAAATATGTATCAAAACTCATCATCGACGATCCACTCACCACGTTGCCGTCTTCCCACACGTGCTATTTATAAATGTTACAAGTTAAAAATTACTTAAACCAGTTAATACTCTACGGCAGGTATTCATTGTATGTAAGGTGCTTTAGCAGAGATTCACAGTAAGTGGTAACTTATAAACAGGCTATGAACCGCAATTAGGCAAATTAGTTAACATATTAATAAATTAGTTACCCTCGAACATCTGAAACTCCCAAACAAAATACAAATTGCCAACGTTCACCCTACTAGGATCACTCTACTACCATAAGATAAAATTTACTTTTCATTCTGTACTCTTGGTTCTGTATCAATATTCATACTCGCGTTCTTGCAGATATTATAGCAGCCTTTTCAGCAAGTCGAGTGGCTCGCGGCCTATTAAAATAAAATAACTAAATGTTGACACCCGAAAAAACAGAAATAACGGCAGAAAACAGCCAGAGGGCGTCCAAGATAGTTTCCTCCTGAGGTGCTCCCTGCCGCTCAATGCTCTTCTCGCCGTTGCCTCACTGCTCGCACGTGCCAACAAAATTATGACTTGCCCCTTTTCAACTTTAAAATTATGACTTACTATTTGTGTTTTCCGATGCCCTAGTCAAATAGTTTTGTTTGCCTGATGAATGACCAAAGGGGAACAGCGAATCTAAATCGCTGCAAGTTGTTCGACCCTCAAGCACCAAATGGTAGACATGGAGGTAATATCGTTTGTTGTTTACATCTTGATATTATATATTTAATCATAATTATCATACTATATTGTTATTATATATATTACTATCTATTGAATACTGCATTAAAAAGCACAGCAATTTATGCGATAATATAGACGTCTTTGTTGTATATGACCCGCCATTTCTCAGTAACATACCCAATATTTCACTCAATGATTTACATTATTCAATGCCTTACCCTAGGACACAGGACAATGGTGCGCTCTCCACAAAGAGAGTGCAACAAGCAAAGCGTCTACGAGATTCCGTGAAACCCGGAAGAACTTACGGAATACAAAACGAATTAATGTAGTTTCGTTCCACATTAAGGCCTATAGATACAAACACGTACACGCGCGTTTATACATACCTTAAGACCATCATATTCGTCACCAAATGCTGAACGGTTAATTTATTTTGATAAAGACGGCCAGTCGAATTCCCACGCCGGACTTTGATTTAGTTGAAAGATAGTTCCCCCTTGTTGTCCATCAGTAGGTTTAGCGTGGATCCCAGCCCAGCATTGCATCTTCCTCTGTTCCTCACTCACTGCGCACACACATCTGGACGTACATACTATATATTCGCCCCTTGTCCCATCCCTCTGTTTCCCTTTACCGTTCAACACTCGAACACGTAGCCATTCAGATAATGTATTTTATTTCTCTACTATGCTGCTCGTATGTGCTGTTATTTAATTCCCTCTTCGAGCATTCGCATTTCGTTTCGGGTCTCGATTTGTCTCTTTGTGGTAAGTGTGATCAGGCTCCTGGTTTCGCGTTGTTTGTCGGGATGCGGCCTTCGTCCTCCTCGAGATCATTCTCTCTATTTCGTCCTCGTTCTGTACGCCTGGCTTTGGCGGCCGCCCATTGTCCTTTGCTTGTGCGTGATATTTCGCATTTGGGTAATGTATCACATGCTATTGTTTTTTCCATAACTTTTCGCTGCCTAGCGGCCCCCCTATTTAATGACCTACAACTGCTGGCGCTTTCACCCTTCGCTCTCTCGCTCTCTCTCTCTCTACGCCCTCTCTCGCTCTCTCTGTGTGTTCCTGGTGTCTCCTCATTGTTGCCTTTCACGTTCCCCTTCCAAGACCACCGGATCGCAGCAGCAACAACCATAATCACCACCAACAGTCAGTAAGCCATCCTTAGCTTTAACATGAAGATGGGGTCTGCCTTTACCACACATAGACGCACACGTATATATATATAAGATTTCTGTCCCCCTTCCAATATATATATATATATTATTTTTCCTTTTTTAAAGGGGAGGGGAATCGTGTTGTCAACTTTCACCTTACTGTAACGTTCGCCGTACGGCATAAGGGACATTCGTCCAGCTTTCCCTGCGTCTCGTCCGTCGCCCCAGCATCTAAATTAAGTGGAGGTCTAAACACATCGTTTTGTTCCCAGGGAACAACATCTTAGCCCCCCTATCGTCTTCTTACAACTACACACTACAAAGACGAGTTTGCTCGCTTTAATCTGCGGCGTGGTTTAGCGGCATATCTTGTGGGAAATGGTGTATATATATATATATATATACATATGTGTACGTACGTCTATATATATATATGCACCTGTATATACTTATATAGCCTGCCAAACCAGCTAGACTCTGACACATAGTATGATGGATTTAGTTCAACTAGATCTAGCCGTAGCTCTAAATGAGCCGTATGGGCGCGCCTCACATTCTCATAGCCTCATATTGGGACATCTCGAGTCGTTTGCTTCGCCACCCAATCAAAGATCGATGTGGCCGGTAAGCCGGTTCGCTATTTTATCAGACAAGTGCCGCCGCCGTTGCCGCCTCTGTCGTCGATATATAATGATAAAGCAAATGCTGCTACCGCCGGTAGCGGCAAAAACATAGAGACGACGCTTGCATATGACTATGATGACTATGATGATGGTGATGGTGGCTGTGATTGTGAGGATGATGATACATAACTAACCAACTAGATAGATCATCACATTGCTGCCGCGCCCTCTATGGAGGTGGAGCTATGGAGCAATCGTGGCGGGGCGGCGATTATTAATGAACTCGTCTCACTCGAGCCGGCGCCCACAAATAGGTAGACAGATGATATGCAGACGGCGGGATAGCCACTCACATCATCATAGGCGCTCACACCTATAGAGACACGCATGTACACCAACACACCCATGTGTTTCCTTTCCTTCGCTGCATACCCCACACGGCGGGAATTTTTGAAAAAAAGCTGGCTGCGCTTGCTTTTGGCGCCCACAGCGACGTGCGTACATTGAGCGGTCTGCACTACTACTACGACGACGACGAACCACCGTGTTCGTTTCGTGTTGCTCCGAAAAAAACTATATACATAAAGTAGGTGAGAGACGGAAAGAGCGTGAGAGTGTATATTTGTATGCGTGAAACATACAGAGAGTAAAATAAAGAGAGGATGACAGAAAGAACGAAAAAAAAGGGGAAGCGGGAGAGAGAGAGAGAGAGCAAGGGGATTGAGCGGATGGGCCTCCACAAGATTCCATTCCACATCTAAAGGTTTGGCGGCCTTCGGAACGGATTCGGTGATGTTTCTTTGCCTCATTGTTGTCGTCGTCATCATCGTGGTCAAGGCTCTTTTCCGAGCCGCGCCGACATCGCAGTTCAGCTGTTCGATTGCTCGGACCCAGCCGCCCATAGGCGGCCGCGGCCGAATGGCGTCGAACACCACCACTATCCGTCATTAACGAGGGTCGAGCGACAGCTTGTCCTCCGTCGCGCTGGTAGTTCTGTATCGGACTTGTCGCTCCATCTACCGACAGGCAGCAACAACACTTCCAGCAGCAGCAAAAGCAACAACACCATCAGCCACAGCAGCAGCAAAAGCAACAACACCATCAGCCGCAGCAGCATCTTCAAACAATGATGAAATCGTTCTTGTTGTCGTTTGTCGTTGTTGTTGTTGTCGTTGTTGTTGTTGTTGTTGTTGTTTTTGTTGTTGTTGTTGTTGTTGTTGTTGTTGTTGTTGTTGTTGTTGTTGTCGTTGTTGTTATCGTCGTATTAGCCGGTGGAGATTCCTTTGTCACAGACACAACGATAAAGAAGCTGTCTGTCGCAGCTCGCTGGTTTGATCTCAATAAGTAAACCGAGAAGGGCTTCGAAGATCATCGAAGATGGTGTCGCCCGCTTTCGTCATCGCCACAGGTGGCCGAGAGAGGCTGCAACGAGCCAACGGTAAGGTAATGAGAATAGTAATCGTTTTTGTGAGGCAAATCAGGCTGGAATCAGGACGTTGACTTTAAGCGGCAGAGTGTCCAGTCGCGGAACATTACATGACTGTTTCTGTCAATCAGTACATCACAGTTTTTGTCGACGAAACAAGATGTCACCTTGTCCGGGTTACCATGATGACAATGAGTTGATCAAAGTAAGGGCAAGAAAAAATAACTAAACTAAAGCAACGCGCTGGCTGGGAACAATGGGAACGCCGTCCTTAATCGGTTCAATGCGGAAGGCTAAACGCTATAAAACAGCATGTGTTCATATCTCTAAAGTTGTGATGAATGATGAAATTTCCGAAATATATATATACATATATGATATGTCACATTTTGCTTTAGGCATATATATACCTCCTTGCACTGCACCACCCGTGACACTTGACCTCAGGCATACTATGTACTCACAATAGTAATGACACAGGCAAAATGACTAACCACGAAAGGCAAACACGTTAGAACACGACTGAAATGTTGGGATAAAACTTGTGCTTCGTTGTTGTTTAAAATATTTAGGTCAAATTGGTCAATCTATATCACAGTAAAAAAAATGGTTAAGTTGTTTTTCTAACTGCATCTTTATTTAATTTAATAGTGTGCATTACTCTGCGTGCCCCAGTAAAGCTTGCTATGCAACTTGGCATTGATCTAACTAAATGGTCAAAAATTTGCTGGATCATATTGTTCCACATATCGTGCGAGGGGTGGCAGGCCAAGTTAAAATATGCGATGCCACGTATTAACTTAGTAGGTTCTTACCTTAGCCATTTTTCTTCAGAGAGATCTTCACTATGGGCCTTAAGTCTAAACCGCCTGTTTTGAGACACAGCTTGCTGGCTACGGTACATTAATGAAACCCAGCCAATCTGCAGACGTACGCTTACTGCAGTTGGCCAACGCAAGCCTTACTCCCCGTTCTGTGCGGTGGTATATGGCTGCCCGATGCGATTGTTCTCTTGGAAATAGCTTTAGCAATTTCCCTCCACATGTGTCGAGCCTGGTGGCGTGGTGCATTCGCCGGCGCCTCGCGACCGGATGAGACATGTAACGGGCGCGCGTTCGAACCCCACCGTTGCACGTTAGTTTTTGAGGGTCCGTCTAAGAAGTAATGCGATGAAAAGAAGTACCGCGGACGTTAAATCTTGGCTGAGGGTCAGCCCAAAAAGCTCATTTTATAGCCTCCCCCACAGGATTATGCAGGTGTAGAACCTTTTCTTGAGCTAAGTCACAGACCTAGTGACTTGACTGTAATCAAGTCGCCGTATAGCGGTTTTCCAATGCGGCCATGAGCCCGCCAGGCTGGGGCGACATCGTGGGGGACTCTATACGGAGGATCGAGAGCCTTATTTCGGGATACGCCACGTACGTTGGGTCATTGACAGGTCACGCTTCGCGCCGTCTTCTCTAAAGAGCTGTGCGCATGGCTCCAGGCTCTACCCTGTGCCCGGATCGGATCGCTGCTACATGACGGAGTCGGACTTCATTTGGGGACAAACCTGGTGTACGCTTACACCTGCATTTAGGCAGGCGAGCAAGGCCCCAGCCAACCACCACCCACCCTCAGCAAAGCTTTGCGGTCTATTGGCCTACTGTCTGTTCTGGAAGCCGTCGGATTTGATAAGGAGGGTGGGAATAGGCCTGATAGTCTGACCTTAACCTCGTTCAAGGGCGGTTGCATGCTGGTTTGGGACGCGCCAATTACTGGCTCATTTGTACCTCAAATGGCGAGTGCTGGCGCAGCCCTGGTCGGCCATGCTTCAGCTCTCGTTGAGACAGGCAAGGTGAGGAAGTACCAGAGCACCGGCTACACGCACTGATTTCATCTTCAAGACCTTTGGCGGGCCAAGTCCGTCCACTCGCGCTTTGCTTCAGAATGTCGAGAAGCGTCAGATCCTAGCTAGCGGAAATAAGAGGGCGGAAAAGTTCCTCAGACAGCGCCTGTCGCTTGGTGTGCAGCGGGCTAATGCGGTCTCGGTCCGGGGAACCCTGCTGAGATTGGTGGTCCCTAAACTGGATACGCGTTTGCAGGGACTAAAGCGTCATCTCCTGCTGCTGAGATTGGTGGTCCCTAAACTGGATTACGCGTTTGCAGGGACTAAAGCGTCATCTCCTGCTTTTGAGATAAATAATAATCATAGTAATGCCAAAGCCAGCCGGTACGATTTCTTCTACTTTTTTTCCTATTCTTCTTGTTCTGTTTCCTCTTCTTCGTTCCAACGACGACGGCGACGACGACGACGACTCATCCGTCAACAGATTCGAGTCTGAGTGTCACTCTTCGGGTTCGATGCTATTCGTCCGACAAACGAGCGAGCTCGACACGACAACGACCAGATATGTACAGATTGAACTCCCTAAAATGACATCAGTTCTTCGAGAGCTCTTCCCTTCGGGAGCGTATCAAAGATCATTCTCGCGTAGCTGCGCTGAATTGCTAAAGCGATGTGCTGATTTAGGAAAGCAGTGGATCGCTTGTCCTCGTTCCCGTTTTGAATGACCTGACCAATTGTCCGCGTTGTGATCATGGCCGGCTGTCCTACATGCCCGATATCTTAATGGCGAAAGGGCAGATTCCAAAGCTTCGTAGTGACGAATCTTGTTTACAGAAGAATAATAAAAAAAATTTGAACAAGGGTTTATTATTAACCCCAACATGCACAATTACTAATATACGAATTAAATATTATTTACAATATTGCTTGTATTATTGCTTGACTGTCGGTGACCACTTAACATTTTGGCCTTGCCTCTCTGTAGTTCTAACGACATCTTCTGTTGGAGGAACGCAATCGATCTTGGCTCTGCTGTGGTCTCAAAGAGCTTTTTCCCAACAGTTTTTTAAGTTTTAGTACATACTTGCTCCAAGCGCCAGATGACTTAAATTATGCGCCGTATGTGCGTAATAATCATAATAGGAAACTTACGTTTATTTGGAATAGTTGCACCGTCTCGCCAATGATGGCTTTTTAATATTATCACGGTTGTCAACTTTGCTACAACTACCACAATCAAAATTTTATCAGCCACTCCACTGAGGCCTAAATCATTATTTTTTTTTTCGTAAGGCTATTTATTGCCAGTGTACGGTTTTCTCACGTCATGGCTGATTTTTAACCTACTCCGGCATTTATCTTATCTAATTGGAAACCATGCAACCCATTTAAAAGTGGCCGGTCTGGGTCTCAAACCCAGTCCTCCCGAATGCAAGGCGAAGGATTTGCCACTAAGCCATCTTGCTCGGTGTGTCTTCCTCTATAATTGCTTACAATGCACTTGATGTAGCAAAGGACAATATAAAAAATATATATATATATAAATATTATATATATATATATATATATATATATATATATATATATATTCTGACATAAAATCAGTATTCACGCAGTGCAAAAAATCCGCTGTACGTCAATTTACCGAATGCATTTTACTGGTACACTTTTTACGTGCGTCCCGGTAGCCAACGGGACCCAAGAGGCCACAGCAGGTTCAAGTGCACTCATCGTCATCGCGTTCTTGTTACTACTGACAGCGTACCGCCCGGTTCAACACAAAGAGCAAACAATATTTGCTCACGGTTGTTTCTTAAGCCGCATTACATGTATTACATGTGTGCTGCTTACTGTGTGTCTAAAATGATTTAAACTCAATTAAACAGAAACTAACTTATCTAATCAGGTCTGGGTGGACTCCATGCCCTATTTTTAATAACGTGCATGAAAACTACACTGCGTAAATATCTAATATTTTTATAACGCGTGTGGAAACAACATGACATCGTTTCAAAGTCGCGATATGAATGAGCAAGATTTTTAACAATGCTATAGTAACAAGTATCAATATTGCATCAGAGGGCCAGGATTGACAGTGTTTGAACTGGTATTTGACGATGATGTTCTTTCGGCGTAGATCAATATGAGTGTGAGCGTGTAAAAACCGATGCGCTGGACTGCAATGGACGTACGAGTTATGTACTCGGCCCCAATATGATTATTTGTGTGACAACAGAGAAATACTAGCCTGCACAACGACAAACCGTGCGTACCGCAACGTCAACCTAGCAT
>QVRM01003247.1:215000-594948 GCA_003439945.1 Dermanyssus gallinae | reverse complement strand
AAGCGAAGCAACTCGTTTGTTTTGAAACCGGCCTCAGCTGCACTGCGGCCGATTTCAAAACACTGACGCCTGCCCACCTGTCATCACTGAGATGAGCACATTCGACGGGGTTCGATTTCCGCACACTTACAAACGTCATCGATCTGAACATGCTATGCAGAGACAATTCCTCTATTTTGTTTTACTCTTACTCATTACCTTGGTAATACAGTTTGCCACTTGTATGCCTACTGGATGTCCAACTGGAATCGTGTACAAATATTTGCACATAGGATGAGCATCATTACGACTGGGTATTTGAGAGCTAGCGATTGAGGGTACAAACTACAGGGTGGAATTTCTGCAATACAATGCAAGCTACAGGGTAGATGCCGTTATATTGGCTAAAGCCGCATCAAAATTAATTAGGCAGTTGGGATGGTATTGGCAGATAATGCAAAATTAATGCGAAGAGTATTCTGATATTAGCTTTGTTCTAGATTCAAAAGTCTGGTGTGCAAAACACTGTGACGACAATAAATCTTCCCGCCGTCCTGAACTGAAGTGTCTCACGTCGATGAGTGCGATATGGGAGAGGAGACGGACAAGAGCGGTGCCCTAACGAGGGTGCCGAGTTCATACTTTGCGTAGAGACTTTTCAAGTAACACTTTAACCGAATAGTCTTCATCGACCGGTCGAACCCAAGTTAAAGCACTGTCGTTGTTGTTGCCCACGTCGATTTGCTGAGACAACCGAACTGTGTGACCTTTCAAAGTATTAAATATTGTGTTCATATTCATCATTCCCAAAAATGACGCAACTGTCTCCGAATCTGATCCGTCTCTATCAAGTCTAGATTTCAAATTCAGAGTCAGGTGGTGGGCGCCCTGTGCCCAATCCTTTTTATGGATGACCAGTATTTAGATCGATTTCCAACTCACTACGGTCGGAGTCTCTCTAGTGTGTATCTGACTCCCTGCGATGGCATTTAAGTAATTACACTCAGAGGGTCAGAAAAGGCAGACACAGTGATTTCTCTGGGTCTGCCTATGTAGGAGTTTCGACTGTTTCGCTATTTGTTCCGATTCGCTATCTGTTTCCCTATTTGTTCCAAAGTTCAATGGGTTCCACAAATTGTTCTGCCTCTTTGAAACTTTCCCACTTTGTTCGAAAATATTGCATTTTTATGTAGGCTATTTTTCAAAACAGCAATTTCTTATGAAACCATGTATCTGCTCTCTACCTAGCGGTTAACTTACAACGTATAGTTATGTTGCCACTTCAATCACGGGCGACTCTAGAACTAAACAGGTCGCGGTTTACAACAGCAACTGCAGCAATGATAGACACTGGTTCAAACCCTGGCCATTTGACTAAATCTTAGCATCTGCAGCAAAGCTGTTCAACTGCTAGAGAGTCGGAAAGAAAGGACAGATCGTCCAAAGCTTTCCATCTGGTAAAAGCCAAACGTTATTCTAGATGGCATTGGCGACAGACATCTTACCCACGCTACACTTCTTTATAGAGTCAAGAAACATACTCCAGTCGACCGTAGATATTCGAGAACTGTCTCTCGTGTAACAGCATATTAGCAGGCATATTTACAGTCGGGATTATGCCGTTTAATTGTTAATTTCTTAAGAAATACGTCAGCGTGTACAGGTACTACACGCGGCCTGTGTCGTTCTGAGACCAGGTGCTAACAGGTCTGCACCAACACCACATCCAGCAGATACTTTGAAAGTAGATTAAATTGATAACAAGACAACCTAAAGTAGCACGCAGACCGTTGTTGCCGATCGATAGACAATAATTCAACGCTTCCGAGCTTTATAGAGAAAAAAATCGCAGCCTTATGGCCACAAGATAGGCCACCAAAGAATGTGTGCCAGAGGGAAAAACTAGGAAAGCGCCTCATTACGTTGACTCTGTTAGTCGAAATTGCTTTTTGATGCGATTGCGGTGAAGGACGCTATTGAAATTGTAGCTTGGTTTCTGTACAGACGCCATTGAAGGTACACGGTAATGGAGACCCACCTTCACTTGTTCGCATGTATGTACGTTTGGTGTACACCGTCGTATTTCCGTCAGCAAGAAATCCTTTTGTCACACTGTATTAGAAACGAGAATTATATCCTTCTTATCTACAGCTATTATATGCCGTGCACAAGAGCACCGGTAACGACGAAGGCAACGCCAACAACAGCGACAACAGAGCAATAGCAACAACAATGTCAACAGCGAACAACGAACGTTCATCGCCCTCACGCTAATATATCGTCAGCGCTTGAAAGTAGCGTCATCTAAATATTCTTTGTTCATAGAGGCGGCAAGCATGATTGCTCCGTCATTAATTCTCTTTTAGGCCTAAGACGAAGACCGGCATTGAACGCGACATAACGTGATTTAACGTGAAAAAGTCGTCGTTAGCTTCATAAGACTCAAACTTGCAACGTTAACTAGTTACGTGGTAGGAATATTTTCACGCGCCTACGTGGACGCCACTCACCGCGCACCTGTGGATAGAATATTAATATCGTATTCCGCTTTTCCCTATCTTCTGTTCCCTGGCTATGCGTGCTGCCCTTGCATTCATGAGCACCGCTACGTATGCCAGCATATGCACGCGCGCCCCCAGATCCAGTAAAAGCATGGCAAAATTCGCACAACATGCATTAGGGTAGACATTTTATATATATATGTATATATATAAATATATATTATATATATACATATATATATATATATATATATATATATATATATATATATTATATATATATATATACATATATATATATATAATTTATCGCACAGCCCTTTATGCATTAAGGTAGATTTATATATATACGTTCTTCAACATAAAGTCTACCTAGACGTCAACCAGTGGAACCGTGTCCGCGTTCCGACGTCTCTCGGAATAACAAGCTTACTATCTCTTTACTGACCACTTACTCGCCTTTCGCGTTTTCTGACGCTGTGCTCACGTTGAATGTATGGCATTCAGCTGACTCTTTCATTCAAACTGTAATTGTGATTGACGTGACGAGAACATTACTAACCACATGATTGCAGAAACGGCCGCAACACAATGCCAATTAATAATGCCAATTAAAGCAGACACAGTGACAAAATTAGCAAGATAGAAATCAACTGAATAACAGTTGTGGAGCGACAAACACGACGACGACGAATAGCCAAGTCAACAGCAATAATCGTAACAATTCGTGACAGTAACGTCAGCACGACCAACCTCGAACCGTTGCAGCCGCCGGAGCAGCGTGGTGATCCGCGTGGAACGACGGCACTGCTTCGTTGAACGGATGGGGCTGTCTCCACTTCCACCGCCGCCCCTTTGAGGCAAGGAAACAGTAGTAGTACATCTATGTCAACGAGCAGCCCTCTCAAAGAGTAGGGTCGCCTTGAGCAGGAGGAAGCACAGAAATGAGAAAGAAGTGACAAGCTAAGCAAAAAGACAGCCGCAGCAACAATATCACAAGCATGGTGATGACGGCTGCGGCGGCGACGACGACGACAACAACAACAACGACGACAGCAACAACAACGACGACAGCAACAACAATAACAGCGACAATAACAACAACAGCAACAACAACAACAGCGACGACAACAACAACAATAACAGCGACAATAACAACGACTACAACAACAACGGCTCTGCCAATCCAAAAAATTAACTATGAAAACGGTGTCGGCTAAGTGATTGTCTCTATGACAACAACGAGGATCCTGCCGGACCAGGCAATAACGGGAGGTCTGCTGCTGCTGCTGATACGGTTCGCCTCTGCTTAACTAAATGGAACGGTTCAACCACCCAAGAAAGATTGGATCCTTACGGGTGTGTCCGTAGTCGACCATTTTGTCCGTCTTTTTGTCCCATCCTCTCTCTCTCTCTCATCTTTCTCTTTCTCTCTCTCTCTGTCGCGCCGTCTCTAAGCGTTCCCGCTCAGCTTTTCAATACCCTCATGATCTCCCTTCTCTCCCACTTTCTGCAGTAAGGAACACATCATGTTTTCCCAACCACAGCCCGTGGCCACTCAAAAGGGGTGCCAAATACGCCGCAGCTGAAGCACAGATTGTGCGGAAGTACTACAGTTGTAGTAGAAAGCGGCATTTAATACAGTTAAATTGTCCTGGGTCATTTAGGCGCCTTTGCTCAAGTTTTCGCTACAATATCAATAATGTTATATATATATATATATATATATATATATATATATATATATATATATACATATATATATACATTGCATCTTGAATGCATATATATACATATGCGTCCAGTTGAAAATCGAATATGTTGACACAAGTATTTGACCAAAAGATTCGCAAGTACAACGTTCGTAGGAACATATATCATATAGTCGATGGGATGTAGTATATGTCGATGGGATGAAACAAACGGGGAGACGACTGACCACTCTAACAGTCGAAGTTCTGCGCTCGATTCCGGCGCAACACATACCAATTTTAAGGCAAGCTTTGCTTAGATTGGCAGATTTTGGATTAGAGCTCTTAAACAATGCGACTTAATGCGCATACGTGGATGTTAAATCATAGAAAATCTAACAAAGACAGTAACAGAGTCATCTATGAAGACGCGCTCTTTTGGATTGGTCAATTGTTTGACACAAAATATTAATGCAATTCAACCAAAGTGCGCTGAACGACACCAGTCGAAAAAATAGTGCTGCGTCTAGCCGGGCAATATATCCGAGCTTGGCGAGCGAGCGAGATCCCGCCTCCCCCCTCAACCCGAAAAACAAGCAAAACTTCCAACACAGAAACATTGTTTGGTAGGGCGTCGTTGTCGTCGTTGTCGTCGCCGTCATCTTCGATCTCGAAAGGTCATCATCATATATAGACAGGGTGGAGAAGCGTAAGCAGTGGCGGGTCTATACTGCTGTTACTACGGCTTGGCACTTGATGATTTATCGCCGCCTACGCCGAGAGATCGAGTACGCGGACAGATAGATAGATCGCGGCTGGCATCAATAGCTTGAGCTTGCCTTTCTGTCTGTCTGTATGTCTGTCGGTCATGTTCTCTCTCTCTCTCTTCGGTCTTGGAACAGGGCATTCCAGTGGCCCTATGACCGTATATATATATATTTGCTGCCTATGGCGGCGCGAAAAAGACTGTCCTGTCGACGGCACGGCCGCTGACGCGGCACTTACTTCAGACGGGGGGGGGGGGGGGAGGCAGGTCAGGTGATCGCTCAAAGCTTCATTCACGTCGCTCGGCGTCCCGACTTTGGTTCTCGATGAGTACGATGATGCCGATGGTGGGAGGAATGGTGGAATGGTGGCGATGCAGCGGAGGGTGATGGCGACGATGAGGCCGGTTCGGTGATGACGGCCGAATTCCAAGATCTCGCCCTACTCGTCCGTTAGTTAGTTCCTTCGTTCGTTCGTTCGTTCGTGCGTTCGGGCAGCCGCCTGTCGGCATGTCCGCAAGCAGCCCACATGCCGCGATGCCGCGACGATGGTATGCCATTGAAGTTGCCTTTACCTCATATTTGGCGAAGCATATAGGCAATCATAGTCAGAGTAATAGACAAAGGCATGCGCGACTATCGATGGCCCGGTGCACCCCGCACCCCCTCCCCTCCCCCCTTCTGCCGCCTTCCCGACTGGTCGTTCCGCCAGCTGTCTTAATGTCTGTCAGTCCATCGAGGCGTTCGTTAGCACGCCGATTGCTCCGACGCCAGCCCCAGCAGCCCTTTTTTTTTACCCCCGCCAGATGAAGTTTGCTAACCGAGCAAATATCTCGGGTCTCTCTCGCGTTCTCAGTTCGACGACTTAACGCTCGACGATGTTCAACCAAAGTTCGCCTGAAATGGAGAGAGAGAGAGAGATACGGACGGCAAGGAAAACGTGAGAGAGGGTGAGGGATGAAGCACATGAGAAAAACGAGAAAGAATGAGGATTAAGAAAGTCACGAGGCATTATTCGCCGCCTTCGGATCCTCTTAACGCCATTGGTTTATGGGAACGCATTTAGAGAGAGAGAGAGCGCGCGCAAGCGAGAGAGATATACCTGGTTCGCATCCAACCGAAGATCCAGATCAGGCCTGGACTTTTTGACTAGAAGCTTCAGGAAGCATGCACAGGTCACTTTGTGCGCGGAATTTGCCGCCCGTGGCACCGGCGGCGGCAATAGTGCTCGCTCCTGTTATGCAGTGACAGCCGCGACGAATGCTGCAGCGACGAATGCAGGAATGGTACTGCGAGCGTCTGATAAACTCTCTACAGCAGCAGCATGTGAGTCGATGAATTAGCAGCGAGTCTGTGGACCAATTGTAATTGTAAAATTTGCAAGAAAGACGTTATTATTCGTACAACTAAGTGAAGTAGGTGCAGTGCCGGATTTATTCAAACATCAACCCTAATTATTATAATTATTATTACTGACTTGCTGCCGAAACGATCGAACGATAATGTTTGAACAATAAAGGCGCTATCAGGTAAAGTGACAATAAAGGTATTTTTTCTTAACTCGTCCACGTGTCGTTTGGGCAACGTATCGCTCACCTCCCCCTCTCTTTCTCTCTCTCTCTCTGTATATATATATATATATATATATATATATATATATATATATATATATATATATATATATATATTCTATTTTTCTACCGTTCATATTGCGCGTTATTTCTCTCGTTTATGGATTATGCAAGAAGATCACACTTCGTTAATAAATACGCCTGAGAACGAGGCAATCAAGAATGGAATTCCAAGAAGGGGACGATAGCGTGGCTTGAAGCGTGAATGCAAGAGCAAATGTCTCCTCCCTAACTTTATTTTCTTCACTAATGGCGAGGCGGTTCTTATTTTGGCAGAGTCAGCAGACGTCCAGTGATTTATCGCTCGGCGTTGTCACGAATTCAGCTGGTTCAGCCAGCTCTTTGCTTTAGGCGTTGATCTAGTTAACGTCTTTGGGCATTTCTGGTGGCTGATAGCAGTACCATTTGATCTGCGAGGGTCTGTTGTGAATGCGAGAAAGTGGTCAGCTTAATAAACAAATACACGCTTAGGCTTGCTTTTCATTTTTCACTTATTTATCTCCTTACAATTGGTCATACGAAACAGCACCATTGGTGCCAATAGCAGAAAGCGCATCAACAATGCACACAAAAATTTAACGATTCACGCGTTAGAAAAACATTCTAAACTGTCTGTTATTAAAAGGGAATTGCAGGAATAACGCCACAAACCACACAGCGACATGTATCGTATATTGTAACCTGTATTCAATTGAGTCTTGTTTCTGCTGTACTTACTTGCTCGGCAAGAAGCCAGTGCTGGTTTAGACGGCCAACGCATGAACGTTGTAGCAGAACGTTTAGCGTAAGCGTTGTCGTGGTGCTATATCCTCTGCTTGGGGAGGAAATTCCAGATAGGTCCAGTATGAGCACCGTATAACCTGTTAATAAGTTAAAGACAAAGTTATGGTACATAGCGGTCTTCTACCAGCCATTCCTAGGAAGAGTTTGATTATGCCCAGACCGCCCCTCTTACAGACGAACTTGAAAGCAAATGCCACGGTCGTGCCGACGAAAGTTACTAAAAGGCAGAAGCTGAAAGGCTTCAGCCGGATGTAAAACCTTTTGTTACTATCTCGGTTTCGTCGAGTGAATTATTCAGCGCCGTTTTTACGAGGTTGCTGCGTATATTCATGGCACACTTAAAACAGTGTTGTCCCAATGAGGGACTAAATGGCTGGCAAGCATTTTTTTTCCTCAACTTCTGCCGGAAAATCGAGCGGAACCGTCGCATAGTTTGCTCGCAATGCATGGCACGTACCGACATACCTTTGGTGGCGATTTGTGTTCGTGCGCTTGTGTGTGTGTGTTGTAACAGAAAACACTGGAGCAAGATCACAACTGGGATGCAGTTTCGGTGCACCGAAACTGCACATCACTTATCATTCACCTTAATACGCAGTCGCGCGGTTTAGAGATCAACCGCCCTATGTGGCACAGCATAGCATAGCGTTGTTCACTAGAACTGAACTACGGTACACTGCAGCACTGATGTGTTAGTTGGGACCTGCTCCGTCCGCTACCAGAATCGGCTATCCTGCTGCCTGACGTTGATTTCCTAACGGCCGCACACGCAATATATATCGAAGCATGTGGACCACGGCACCACCCTTGTGATATCATTAGGTACGCATGTACTGACATGACGCATGCAGTGCTGCTGTTGCTGCTGCCGCAGCAGCAGCCGGAATGCCGAACAGATAAGCACAGGTGCGCTAGCGGTGTTGTAAATCACCGCCATCGTAAGCTTCGTTGGAAAGGTCCGGTGTGTTTTGTGTCTTTCGCCTTCTGCGTACTCTCTTGCATGCATACGGTGTGTGTATGTATGTATATATGTATATATGTATGTATGTATATATGTATGTATGTCTATCTATCTGACCGTCATTGCACATTGGCTGCGTGCGACATCGGCGCGGATTGAAACGAAATCCGTTTCATTTCACTGCGCGCTTCTGCGCACTTGTTTCTAAATGAACCGCGAGCGAGCGCCCTTCAACTGAAGCATTCATATTTTCATTAGCAAACGAAGTGTGCAGAGTCTCTGCACTGCTGGGTAGCGGCTGTGTCTCGGTGCGCCGATACGCCAAGCGCGTGTCTAGCCTCGAGGGTCCACTAGCAGGACCGGCGCTAGCGCACGATCTGCAACTCTGCTTATCCTTGTCGCTGCTGCTGCTGCAGGGCGGCGGCACCCACGCAACAACTCTCCGAGCTCGTAAGAGCTCTCGAGTCGTCGTAAAGGGTACAGGACCCCTTTACCCTTCTCCGTTGCGTCCTGAAAAGCGACCCGCTGAGAACCAGTCACGCGAGAAGAGGAAAAAGCCCGACTGTTCTGTCGGCGGCGGCTGTCAGAGGAGCCGCACGCTATGGTGGATCCTGGATTTCCTTTGCGTCGACTTCCAGGTTGTCGACGATCCTTTCCTAGTGGGCGATGGAACGCCACGGTGCGTACGCAATATTCCAGACAGAGAGAGAGAAACAGACAGACAAAGGTACGCACGTAGATCAGGTAGTTGACTTGGGCCAAAGGTAGGGAAGAAGGGCCGCATGGTTGCTGGTGGCTGGGATCAGCTGCGTGACGGCAGCAGACGTCATGTCAAGTTGCTGTTGTTGTTGCTGTTGTTGTTATTGTTGCTGTTGTTGTTGTTATTGTTGTTGTTGTCGTTGTTGTCGTCGTCAAAGCACAACAAGCAAATAGGACAGCTGCAACCATTGGAATCACGGAGGAGACGATCAAAATGGTGATTCAAGTCTTGGCGTCGTTGCCATTATGGCGTCGTCGCCCTGAACGACGACATAGAGATAGAAAAGAGAAAACTGGACGGAAAACGCTGCGGGCAGATAAATGAGTGGATGAATGAATGAATGGCTGAATGAATTGGGAACACACTCGACAGCGTTCCCTCGACTCGCTGATATCTTCCTACGACGCCGGCGAACGCAGGCGAACGGGCTTGCGAGAGTAGTTGTTTGGTACCTCAACCTAAATGACCTGAGCTTCCAATCGTGCATGATTCTTGCACGAGAGAGCGACACACGACGTCTCTCGTCGCAAAGCAAACAAAGTGTGAGTGGCTTCTTTGTTGTCGTATACTCATCAACCTCAGTCATCGTCCTCATATCTCAACTGTCTGTATTTTTTGCTACTTTCCCGCTCTCTCTCTTCTCTATCTCGTCGTTCTCTCTCTCGTATCTCATTTGTTTCTTTTTTTTCTTGCTTTCTTTGTCTTCTCTCTCGCTCAGCCTCTCTCTCTGAGTGGAGTTTCGGAACGACCAGCTAGCGTTTCAGCGCCGCAATAGGAGGCGCCGCGCCGCCCGCTGCCTCTTCGCCGTCCACCTGGGACAAATCCTGCAGTGGCCGTGAATATTCAGCAACGTCCGCCCGCCTCAAACGACGTGAAGTCATTCCAAACTAACGGCCATCTGCTGGCTCCCTTGCTTACCTCCTATCGCCTGTCCTTCTCTCTCTCTCGCTCTTTTCCTCTCGAGCGCATTCTCCCTCTCACTCGGGCGCGTTCTCCCTCTCTCTCGAGCGCGTTCTCCCTCTCTCGAGCGCGTTCTCCCTCTCTCTCGAGCGCGCGCTCTCTCTCTCTCTGTATGACCGTGTCCGTGTTTCAGTCTACCAGTCGGTCTCTAGTTTCTATCCACTTCATTCGGCTGGTTGTTCCATTCCGTAGCAGCAGCAGCAGCAGCAAAGTCGTCGCAGCTATGGCTGTAGCCGAGTCAAAGCACTGGTGGTGCATTTCGCTTTGACTGGCTGCCTATCTGTCTGCCGGGCGGCCTATGTGTCTGGCTGCTTGCTTGCCCGCCGGGCGGTTGGTTCCCTGCCCTTCAACATTCAAAAGTTACGAAACAAGCTTAGGCCAACAGCGGCATTGTCGCCATCAGACTGCTGTCACGGTCAACAGTGGGGAAGGAGTGGGGGCACGGTGGAGGAGGGGGCACGGTGGGAGAGGGGTGGGGACACGGTGGGGAAGGGCTGGGGGCAGGCCAAACGTCGGCATTACCGTTTGTGACTTTGGCAGCCGCCGGCGCCCATGTATGCATCCCGTCGTCGTCTTCGTCGTCATCGGCACGACAGCAGACATGACGCGCGATCTAGGCAAACCTTTGCTGCGGCTGCCGCTGCTGCGCGCGCTCTCCGAGGATGGTGGCATGGTAGCATCTGTGTATGCTGCTCTCTCTCTCTCTCTCCATCTCTCTATCTCTTTCTCCCTCGCACGTCCGAGGAAGGAGCGTCTGCTAAAGTGGCTGCTTCTGGGTACATCTGGGTGGCCGCGTGGTCGCGTGCCTGTAAAAGCGGCAGTCTCCGGATTTAGTCTCCGGGGTGGTTTAGTCTTATATCATCAGCGTTTGCGTCGTATGCGTTGGAAAGATGACAGCGATTTAGACTTGTACCTTCCTACCTTGGGTATTGGGAGATTGACTTGAAGCATCGATGACGACGCGGTAGCATCAGTAGCGGTCGTCGTTATGAATACGTCATTACGTAAGCGTGACTACCGTGCGCCGCAACTAGTACTAGAATTCGTTTGACGATAACGGCCATGAATACGGCTGTGCCTGATAGTAGCTTTGCTGCTATCAGGCACAGCCGTTGTTGCTTACTGCTACGTGCACTGTCGTTGTTGCTGCTCTACTGTATTCTGTAGCCTGGCTGGCTTACCAACGTTAAGTCAACGTGCCGGGCGCGTACGACGATTTATCGACAAGGGTCTGCCATCAAAGCTACAAGCATTTGGTAGTAAATAATCAGCCACCAGGGTACCAGCAGGGTCAATATAACCTCCACGTGGAAAGTCTAAGTTCAGACCTTGGCATGAACGCTTGCGATGAATGAACTAAGAAAGGAAAAGCGGAGTAAATCCGGATGGATAGCCACGCACATACTACAGAGGCAACAACGCCCACAAAGTCGTGACGAAAGCAGGACCATTTCAGACCATGAGGCAACCAACTCAAGAAAGGGAGACTCAAATTAATAAGCTATAAGTGCTCGCTCCCAATCTGACCTGGTCAACAGCTGGCATCGCCATTCGAAGCTGCAATGCTCCGCTTCTTTAAAGCCAATAAACAGTTTAGCCTCAACGACGAACGCGAGTTAATTGGGCGATTGAGCATATTGATCAGATCTCGATTGCACCGCCGCTCTTCTAGCTTTGCTGCTGCTGCTGCTGCCGCTGCAGCCGCCAGCAAAGCAATATCCTAGCAAGAGACGTTTGAGAAAGTTTTAGCGGGAAATTCGGAACGACATAAAGTTAGATTATCGATTCCTCGATCTACCCATCTGTCTAGCTGCCGATCGGCTGGCTTCAACTCGTGGAGAGTTGCCCTTGATCGGCATTTCCTCCCTTAGGTGAAATGCAGCCAAAGCGGCTGCTTTGCCTGTTGAAGCGGTACACACTTCTTGTTCTCGGCCGACAGTGCCCCAATCGGTGGCAGAACACGAGCTTAGCCATTGACAACATGCAGCGCAGGACACTTGCTGTTTCAGGACAGCCAGGCAAAAGCCAACAGTCGAGATATGAACAGACAAGTGAGCAAACCAAAATAAAGGCGCGTAATGCAACTCTCCCCCGTCCGTCATTCACGCCTGTCTTTGCTCTGATGATCTGTGACAGTACTCTAGGTGATGAAAGACGAGTGGGATTACACCACTAATTACCGTGCTGTTTAGTGTCAAGTAGTGTGAATCAAGAATCACTGCGTGGAATGCTTTCTATGCATCTGTAATAAGTTTGCCCTTGTACAAATAACTAAAGTGCGTGTTTATTTGCTTTTCAGGTAAGGATCGTTGTATGCTTCTATTGTGTGATGCGGCACCCCAAAAAATACGGTTTGCTAACTTCCGGTTATTTGTGATAGATATATATATAGATATATATATATATATGTAATATATATATATATATATATATATATATATATATATGTATATATATATATATATATATATATATATATATGTATATATATATATATATATATATATATATATATATATATATAAATATAAATGTATATATATATATATATATATATATATATATATATATATATATATGTATATATATATTGGCAGCACGTACATAAAGCCTACAAAACAATCCATCGAAGCAGCGTTCGCTTACCATAGTCACTGTACTATGATTATGATGTTGTTAACCAGATTACATAAGTTGATATTTAGTAGTACTTGAAAAATGCATGTAATGTATCTATCGAACATATATTAGTTAATACTTTAACTGACCAAAATGTTTTGACCGTATTCGGCGGGCAGCATTTCAAAAACTTTGTTCTATAATTAGTTGCCCAAGTTCCGTTTCGGTAACACAACCTTCTGGATGAACTTCGTTCTAAAAGACCTATCTAGACGGTCGAGAAAAACCGCTGGCGCGAAACTGTGTAACAGAATCCCCCAGAGTGATTACGCGTCAAAGAGCCACGGAATCCGAGGTGCGTCGCACAAGCATCGTTACTTGCCGTTGCGCCCATGTTTTCGTGTCAGAGCCGATGAGTACCTCATGATTTAAGCGAGTGCAACAAAAATTGAGCTTCTAGCAAAATGCTGTTCTTGGGTTGACAGATACCACGAGTGTTCGTTCTTGACTGAAATCATTATCTTATGACAATTCGTTCTTTGCGACAATGTGAAACGTTGAAGATTCTGGTGCACCCAGGCACACCTCCCCACAAGATGCCAAAGACACTAACTCATTTGGGCAAGATTTTGCTCTGTGTTTGGTGGGATAGGCATGGCATCGTCATCCCTGAGTGTTTCCTAGTGGCCAAATAATAGACTTGAATATCTACTGGGATTAGGTCGATCGAGCCTTCATGATACCCACCTGTCATCGCACAGTCAGACTACCCAGTTTCAGATGTCTGAGGAAGCTATCTACAGTTAGGGAAACGAAATTCACTTCACCAGAAGCAATAAAACACACATGACATTCACTGGGGTGCAGCGTACAGAATTTTTCACCACAGTAATCGACAGTCTGGTTCAGCGTTGGGGAAGGGTTGCGGTTAACAAGAAAGAGTACTTTTTGATTAAGTAAATTCGGTCAACTCCTTTGATTTTTAGATTAATTTCCAAGTTAAAAAATTCCTGTTTTTTCCGTAATATCAACCAAATGAGCAGTCTCTATACAAAACCAGCTGTCTTCCTCAATCTTTATTTGCGCTTTATAGTGTATCCATTTTCTACCTAAAACAACCTAGTAAATAATTTTACATAACAAGATATCGTCAGGTAGTATATAAAAGGCTTCAAAGATGGAACACTGGACATAAAGTTTTTTTAAAGGCTGTACTTGCTTATGTGTTAGAGTAAATAAGCGTACATCTATTAATCTTGTCAAAAGACAGCCACTTTCCCAAGAAAGTGCGTCTTTCGCAATCACCGTGGCATAGCAACATTAATTAGCACCATGTAGCTAATTACTGAGTTGCAGACACTTGGTAGGTGGGACATAGATGCAAAAGCATGGTGTCCTTGAGTTCGATTATCTTAAGAGTATGACGACATTTGTCGATCGTCGCGTCACGTCTCAAGTAGTTTATCTGAAATATATATATATATATATATATGTAGTCATTCACGGTCGGATCATGTAAATATATTATATATTTAAATTATCAAATATCTGTTTGAGGTAAAACGAAAAAACGTCATGCGCATTGCTGGATATTACTCCTCATTTGTAAAAATTTACGCAAAGGACGCCCAGATAGACCGTGATTAGCTTTAAGGCAAGAAGAAATTTACCTTCAACATGGTTGCAAACCTCCAAAAAGCAGGCAATCATAGGAGAATTTCTTACGCTCATTATAGACCCGTAAGACTTAGTGATTTTAAATGAAGCATTTATAAACCTATTTGTTATAAAGCTATTTATTAGTGCTTGTATATTAGAAATATAACTTTAATTAATTTAGAAGATTAGTGCATATTGTCTGCTGTTAAATACATTTTTAATCTAGCTTTAGTTCAATTTATATATATGTATACAGTGAGCGGGAAGCTCATGTACAGACGCCAACGTAGTGTATTAATTAGGGAAAGCCAAACTATACGAGTAAAAAACCAGTATTGAAATCTGATTCGTCAACATGCTTCTTGTGCCCAATTGAACATTCCACTCGAACAACAGGCGTAAGCGCCCTGTGGCCTTGCAGTAAAAAAGGTTCATAATCTTGTTGGGGAAGCTTTAAGATGATTGCCGTTTATTTAGCGCGCAAAGCACATTCCCGGCCGTTAGAGCTCTTGTTAACCGATATTGGATTTACGATGGTCGAACTGTTCATTTAAGTCGTATAAAAACGTAACGCGTTGTGGCTACGAGAATTAAAAGGGATACGGCAAATTGTACCGTTATTTCACACTCTACAGCCTTCTATCAATGGCAGCAGCGATAGGCCTTGCTCCCTGTATTTCCCGATTTCACTAGCTAAGACGGTTTGCTCAGCTTTGCTAGGTCTGCCACGCAACGTAGCCTTACGATTGCTGAGAACCGAAGCAACTGCTTTCTATCGCAGCATTGTTTCTGCTGTTCTGTGTTCTGTCACACTTTGCTGTCTTGTCTGGTTGCCTTGCAGTTGTCTCCGTATGATATGATCGCTTGTTCGTCAAAGGTTCAGACAGCCTAGTAGTAGCTACGTGATTGAGACAATGCTCAATCAGCTGCGGAAGTCGCTGTCGGGTCAAAGTGGCAGGTCCCAGCACCACAACATCGATGTTTTGCAAAGGGCCCGTGTTTTTTTCTGAATTTGCTGTTTTAACGCCTCTGTGTCCGGTGTTCTGATCAATCCGTCTAGTCGCAATATATTCGCATCTTTATATGTTTTGTTTCCGAACAGGAAACGCTTCTTTCTGGGCTACAAATAGTTGTCCGTTGTTACGTATGCCGCGTTGCTTCCAATTGCGGGGTCCTCCTCAAGCCGCTATCTCTCTCTTTCTCGATCTCTCTTTCTTTTCTCTCTGTCTCTCTCTCTCGCTCTCTCTCTGTTAGCCAAGCCAAAGTAATTGAAGCCCAGATAGACGAACAGACAGCCCAGCCATCTATCTGTACTAAGGCTGCACTAAAAGTTGCCTGTTGATTCCTTGAGCGTTGCCAATGTTCTTGTCGTCATCATTGTTGTTGTTGTCGTCGTCGTCGCCACATCGTCAGGCCACACAGTTTTCTAAGCCTATTTGTCGCGGAAGGGGGATGGGGTGGCGGGAGAGGATTGATGTAGCCCAGGTGATGACACCGAACCCCCTATGGCCCGGAAAAGCGGGCCGGAGCTTTGTCTGGCGTCGAAACAGGCAAACTTAGTGGTGGCTTTGCATCAATCTCGCGGCGCCTTCTAAACCACATCAATAGTAATTGCGAACACGACTAGCTGGCAATGATGATGATGATGGTGACGATAGCGTTGGTGTTATTGTTGTGAATTATACTATTGTTGTTGTTGTTGTTATGTGTGATCACGATAACACGTTGATACGTCTCATACGGATCTTATAAATGGTCACGCAGACTCACTATAGTCACTAAACGAGCCACGTCGTGTTTGCGTTACGGCCAGATGCATGATTAGACGTGGCCTACTGCCTAATAGGTATCGTAACGTGATAAGCTTAGTGTCATCGAGTAGACCATAAGGGTCATAAAGTACACAAATCAACAATTGTCGACTTTGTTGGAGGATTCAAAAAATCGCTGCAATCAAGATTGAACACCTTCTACTTTCCGAGCAAACTGCGTGGGATAGCACGTGGAGCTCAACCTTTTTGCTGAACTTTTTACGTCGGGTTTATCTAAAGAACTATTCCGACTTTTCTAATATAAACACTATACTCAACCTGCGATGTATATATATATATATATATATATATATAGTTATAAACGTGATACCTGTTGTGTGTGCCTAATTATAATGTGTGTATTTAATTAATAAAAATGTACACTTAAGCATACTGTTATATACTGTTAACATGACATAGCAGGGGAAGAAAGAGGCCGGTGACTTATGTAACGGCGACTTCTAATATATATATATATATATATATATATATATATATATATATATATATATATATATATATATATGTATATATATACATATAAATATGTATCGTGCCAGAATGGAGTCCCCGCTATTACAGAAGTCACCGGAATGTTTCTTCCGGTGCTTATGAACAATGTCTAAGCGTAAAAACAGGTTTAAAGTAATAAAAAGGCATAGCTAAAATAATGTGTCTGACACTGACGAAACATAGTGATCGTTTAAGTTCGAATACGCACGCAGCAACGGTTTCGACTTCGACGACAATGCGGACACTGCGGCGGTTTATAGTAGCTTTATAAAGAGTTATTGTAGATCTATGAATTTACGCTACTATATCGTCAAAAAACCTCAGGTATTTAGACGCATGACTGTTGTTAGTGTCTATGGCAAATTTTGCTATAGACAGCTATTAATAAGACTACTACGGATATCAAACGACCGCCAATACAAATATTAACCACAGGACACGTGACATCGATATCAGACATTTTGTAAGCATTGACCTTACAAAATGGGCGATAGAGAAATGTGCGATATCAAAAACGAGTTCATCTTAAACGTAAGGTAAGCGCGCGCTGATGGAACGACGTTGCAATTAGATGTGGAAAGTAAGTGTTCCCACATAAGCTCTAGCAAAAAGATCCACATACGGATCAATGCATAGTACCATTATGTTTTCAAGTCCCCCCTCGCGCCCCCCGTCTCAGTATGATATACCTAATAAAGTTTTCGGGCTGACCCTTAGCCAAGATTTAACGTCCACGGAACTGTTTTTCACATTGCCTCATAGACGGACCCCCATAAATACAAATGTGCAACGGTGGGGGGGGTTCGAACCCGCGCACCTATGTGTCTCCTCCGGTTGCGAGGCGGGGACTCAATCCACCACGCCACCGGGCTCGACAGTATGATCTACCGAGACAGTATGATCTGAGAGAACTGAAACCGGATTTACTGATAAAGCACGCTTTAACTTGCTGACATGCTCGACGCATGTTGTCGCTCATTAGCTGGATAGCATCTATCTGAGGCAGGTAGCGCTGTGAATAGCGTGACGAATTAAATAACAGTGACAAGGGAAACGCGCCAACGAATGAAGGTCGCAGCTCTGTGGGGCGGAATCCAATACGAGACAAGGGGGAGCGGGTATTGGAGTCAATGGTCATGTCTGTGCATACGGTTGCTCCAAAAGCCACCATTTCGAGCGCATCAACTAACCCCATGTGTAGTATCTTTGCGGTACCCTCAATTGTCACATTTTCAACGGATCTGCCGGAATGCCGTCTTCACGGGTAAAGCATTAGTCAATATTATTTGCTTGCCTTGAATCATTGTAAACATTTGATCCGTAATGTGATTCCATCCAAGAGAACTATCGTAGAGACGTGACAGTTCTGTAGAACAAGAAGAACGTATCATCTGCTGAAAATCGGCCAAGGCATAAAATTACATTGAAATTCGGAATCGGGCCTCGTTGTGTAAACCTCGAAAAACAGTGAACACATACTTAATATATTTTTAGGTCTATGAATTCATTCGTTTGTGAACTCGGTGAATTCGGTGAAATCCGTGAAGTGAAGTGAATAGCCGGTGGCCGGGTAGTGAGAACATCTATAGACGACACGGTTTTAGCCGTATGAGCTTTTTGTTGACACAGTACTGAAGCTTTCGAGGAAAACTCGCCCAAATTCAAGACAGGACTTTTACCGTGCTCAGTCGGCAACGGCCGAGACGCACATTACTTGCTACTGTTTTCTCAGGCGATCCCTCGTTAGGGTATCGGCCGAGCTGTTCAATGCGACTCAGACAGAGAACGCATACAAATAGTTGACACGCAGTCTGTCTAGCATCGGTACCGTCGATCGATCTAGATCTAGCTATATGCGTCTGACGTCTTCACGGCCTTAGAGCAACCGTGAAGAGTCGATTCGTTACCTCGAGTGATCGAGCTCGAATCGAGTCGCCTTCGCGAAGAACTCGACGCGTGCCATGGCAAATTGAAAAGCGAGGTGGAAATTGATGTCTAAAACGAGAGCAAGTCAAGGCCAGCAGAAGTCGGAGAGGTAACCAACCCACCCCAGTCAGCTCTATAGTAACCGACGATACCGCATATACGTGCGGTGCGATAGTGAGTCGATCAAAGACTCGATGCCTGAGTTACGGTGGGTACTGTCGACCCAGCAAATGGATTGATGGATTTACGCGTGAGTAGATGGAGAACGCTTACCGTACCGGTAAATGTGGTAGCGACCTTGGCGGTGTCTGCGACAGTTGGCCGCTGTTTCTGTGACGGCTGCTGCTGCTGCCGCTGCGGCTGCCAGTTATTCTTCTTTTTCTTCGTCTGTCGTTGCCGTCAAAACTATTTCCTCGTAACTCCAGTCGTACAACAGAAAAGCAGGCGGCACAAGTTGTACTAATTGTCGCGATGTAGGTGTGCGCTGGTCGTAGGAAAAGTAGCCATCGGCGATGACTTTTGATGCTGGTGGCATGCGGCCGATGGACCGTTGTTGCTGCTGGTAGCGCAGCCGACTAGATGCCGCGACCTGACAATTCTTCTCTGTTCATTGCTGCCGGTTTATCTTCATTCGCGCACGCCCTGCTTGGCGCCCCGCACGTCCCCCTCCCTCTCCCCGCACGTTCCCCTCCCTCCCCCTCCCTCTCCCCGCTACCCCACCGGCTCACTGCCCGGGCCAATGCGACAAACTCTGAAGAGGATAGGGCTGCCTTCTCGGGCCTGCCCCTTCTTCCTCTTCTTCCCCGGTTCGTGTCTGACTGTCTATCGAAGTCGAAATTGAATTGAGCCCAGGTTTTGGCGTGGCCGTCGCCGGTGGGAGCCGGCGAGCGAGTGGAAGGCGAGAATTAATTTATCCGCTTCAATTGGCGTCGCTGGCCTGGCTCGGCTCTGCGATGCCGCACGTTTCCCATCGCCGTCCCGTTGTTGTCGTTGTCGTCGTTGTCGTCGTTGTCGCCGATCTTCTCTTTTCCCTGGCGACGTGGATCTGCTTCTCTTCCTACGCTACGTTCTGGCGAAGGTGTTGGTAGCCGATCTAGGTGCCGTGAGAGAGGACAACGGCGCCCTTCACGCTAGCAGTCCGGGTGGTCCATGGGAGCGGTGGTGATGGAAGTGCTGGTATGTGGATGATGAACAGAAGAGCTCAAGAACGACAATGATGATGATAATGATGATGACAATGGGTAATGATGACCAACTGAGAGGAACGTGGGCACTGTGGCACTAGGGAGTTGCTGGGGATGGGCAAGAGTGTATGGGCAACTGATGTGTTTGCAGTGAGGACAGGGCCACCGGGACTGAACGCATTTGGCAATGACCATTGCAATGACCATTGCAAGGAGACCGTTGCGGTGAATCCTGGAATGAGGACCGTTGCTGCTGTTGCATTGATGGTAGTGCCACGGCTGGTAGACACACAGACAAATAGACCAAGCCGGGTTCTCGGGCTTGTCAGCTACTTTGGCTTGGTATTCTACCGTGCCTTGCTTCTGCTTTTACGTCGCTCTCTAACGCCTTTCATGTTTGCACGAAAAAGTGCACGTCGCTAGTTTGCCGTCATGCCAATGCATAAACCGAGAGCTGGAAGCAGCCTGCGTGACATTATATGCAGAACACAATGCCTACACAGTTTGAGTTTGCCGTTTGGCTTGCGAGTAGGCGGAACGTGATCAATTCATCAATTAGCAAACAGAAGGCAGATGAGTTGTACGTTGTGGCGGTCTGGTATGGAGAAACCTGAACCACGCTTTTGGAAAAACGCCTTCCTTATAACAACTTATTTGTTTTAAAAGTATTGTACATTTTAAATAGTCACAAACTCTGCCTTCTTAGTCAAACTGTACCGTGCGGTATATCTACGGTTTAGTTTTGTAGATATCAGAGCAATGTGACAGCGAACACGTAAGTAAACTAAGTAGACAACCAGAGCAAACGCGAGAAATCTACCTAAGAAAGATGGCCGCTCTAATTTTTCAGAACAATGAATTTACCGCACCACTGCAATTAGCTAAAAAGGACTTACTTAATAAGGATACAGGACGAAGACCAAGGCCAGCCGCAACCATCAGCGAGCTACACGAAACCGTACCAGCATCACTTAATTAATGTTCGCCTAATGTGCCACCAGCTCTTCCGGCAAAGAAAAATATTTTCTCCTGTTTATTTCTCTTTAATCCTTCACTTATCGCATTGCTTGTAGCAGCAACGGCATTGTAATAACAGAAGTAGATGTAACAGCCGTGGTGACGTTCGTTCAAACAAGTCGTCATCAAAATCAACCGCAACAACTCTGCTGTAGCAGGAAAGCAGGAAAGCAGCTACTTATTGATGCCGCATTGTATAGTTTTCTTTCACGAAGTCGTCGTCGTCGCCGACCAGTTGCCTGTCCTGCTTACATCCAGGCACAGTGAACCTCCAGAACAGGAGAACAAACGGTCTCCTCCTATAATTAACTGCCTAGCTGCGTATCCCTCACTCGAACCTTACTCGCGCAGTACATGCAACCCACCGCACATAACACGCTATCCGCGACCTCAATAGCGGTGGTCATTAGTATTACTACTGTGATCAATACTGATGATCATCGAGCGGGTAGACCTGATCTTACTTGTATGACCATTTTCACACACATTCAGTCTTAGCGTTAAAATCGTCGATACTATTATTGCTTGGGCGTTTATTCTTATTGTCGCTAGTTTTGTTGTTGTTGTTGTAACTGCCGCTGCTGCTGTTGTTGTTACTGCCAACTTTGTTGTTAATGTTTCTAATCCTGTTGTTGCTGTCGTCGTCATCGTCGTTGTTCATGGTGGTGATGTTGCGACTAATGGGGTTGGCACACCAGTTGTTTACTGATAGTGCTGTAGCTGTAGTAGTTGTTGTTGTCGTCGTCGTCTTGTCGTTATTCCAGCCATTGTGGCGAGAATAAATCATTGCCGCACACTTCCGCTATGTCGCAACTAGCCGCAGCTGACTCCGATCGGAGGTCCAGTCGTCTGTTGAGGTTCATTTGTAAGCTGGTCGAGTAAGCATCGGAGACAGGCGGCTGCGTGCGCCTTACGCTCGAATCAACCGCGCAATAACTTAGTTGCTATTGCCTTCAGCAATCTAGGCAAATGAATGATTGCCTAATTCCTTCGCTCGTTCTCTCTCTCTCGCTCGCTCGCTGTCCGCCTCTCGTATAGGCAAACGCTTCATTTCGAACGCTACTAACGACTACCGTATTTGCTAATGCGTAGGGCATCCAAATATGCGCTTCGGTTTGTGTTTGGCGTCATTGCTCGCCGCTGTTGAACAAGAGCGTACAATGCGTCACAATTTAGTTGTCATCGGCATCTCTCTTTCAAACATTTGATTTAAATTACCGCCTAAGACTGTTGGAGCTTACTTAATGTAGAAGGCAGTAGCAGCCACAATAACAATACAATCACCAGCGAAAGCACCCGCTCCTTATATGGCTTGCAACGTAGCGATGGCTATTAAAGGTTCCTTTTAGTTTCCACTCGTTTAAATTTCTAAGCAAATAATCCCAGAAAGTTAACAGTTTCGTCAGTGACCGTTATAGCAAATATATACCTAAATAATACCGCATGTGCCCGCCTTGACGTTCAAAGTTATTTATCGTCAACCTTGCGGGAATAAATAACGATATTAGGAATCATCAGAAATTGCATGGTGTTCCGACTCTCTACGGGCTTTTAGGGAACAACATTGATCTAACAACGAACGGTGTAGACGCCAAATAACATCCAAACAGCACAACCCTAATTGTGCTGAAAACTGCTACTGATCTTACTAACAAAATCCTACAACAAATAAAGGAGAACCCCTTCCTGAACGCGACACACATTCTCCAAGGTCTCACTAAGGGCGGTGCGATGTGTATAGCGCTCAGTCTTGGACCTTTAAAGAAACCCTGAAAAAGAGACCACTACGTGTATAGCTATAGTACTGTCCCACGCCAAATAAATATAAGTCCTAATTGGAATAGATGATGCCAAGCCAAATGTTTCTGTAGCCCAATATTCTTCGAGTTTTCGTACCATACGGCCAGGGACTGCATAGCAGCATGACCCAGCCAACCTCAACGCTTGGAATAATTCCTCAACTAGTCCCCATGCTAGCAGCAATTATTTTTCGATCAAAATATGATCCTCACAAGAACACCTTTCACCTCAGTCGGAGAAGGCACACACTTTTCCTTTGTTAGCATTTCCGATTAACAACGTGTTTAACCCGGAGGATGCAGGATGGTTGAGGACTTTGTTCAGAAGCAATACCTGATCCATCAGCGGTTAAGGTTATAGTTTGCTATACGGTTATTTCGAGACTAATTTTAGGCATGCATGTATGTCGTTTATTATATTATACATTTAGTGTATACGTGTGCGACTTAGAAAGACAGTTTTTGTCTGTGTCTTCGTTACGGGAAGGCCCCGAGGGCCAGCCAGTATGTTAGATGTTATTAGCCTTGGCCGTTTCAATTGCAAATGGGTCGGACGCACAGGGCCATTAGCAATACATTATGAAGTTCCTCTTCCCCTCTGATCAACTCAAGGAAACACTAGATAAAGAAGATGCGGTAGAGTGAGAAGACCTCGAAGCAAGCAACTAATCGTTGCACTCAAGAGAGTCATAGAAGCTACACCCTTCTTGTACCCCATCTATTTTCTATTCCCTAAAGCTTCTGAAAGCGATCTCAACTACCGTTGTAAAACGCCGTTTTGATAAAGAAAGAAACAAAGCTCTTTCTAGCGTATTGCCTCAATTGCCTTTAGACTCTATATCACGGCTTTGGACCACGACTATGATACTGAAGCATAACCTGACACAGTGTTTTTGCGGGTATGCGTTGCGCAGAAGGAACAGTCTTATTTACCTCGTTGACTTAAAACGGCAAAATTTTGACGAACAATTTGGCGACAGTTCATTTTTTTATTATCCGGGGCAATTATTGTATTTGTTAATTCAATTCTAGTCGACTGAACCCGAACAAATGACATTATTCTTTCCTTTTTGCCTAATGAAACAAAATTTACTGCTAAACTGTCCTGTACTTTCAAGATACTAAATTCATGATAAGAAGAAGCAGCAACATAAAAGTTAAGCTGGCCGTACAGTTGTCGCAGTTAATTTAGAGTCCAATATTGTCCTATGCAACGTTTACCTGTTTTTTTATCATTGCCAATCGCGGGAAAGGCGGCTTATCGACGTACTTCTGCTGCTGCAAAACCCTCAGCTGCGATCCTCTAGCTGGTATTTACATTTATTCCATTTGATCCATCCTTTCCTGCCGCTGCATGATGAGCTGTGAGTCGGAGACAGTCTTCCTTACTTTGGCTATCAAGGCCTTGCCCACAGATAAAATTTAGCTTCGAAATTGATTCTAGACACATCACTCATACGTTTGGTTGCAGTGGCCCGTTGTTCGTAGCCACGCTACTACAAAGACTACCGCGCGCGTTCACTGTCCTGTCCTTGGGAGGTACAGAAAAGCAGGAAAATACCTATATAGGGCACCTAATAATGGGAAAGTAGGCATACGAATTCATGCGAGGAGGTCGAAGAAAACCCTTAAGGCAAACGGTACAAGTTCGCGCAAAACGAAAATGTGTCACGCACAGCCGCCACCACTAGTGAAAGTAGTGCGACAGACTAACTACGTCGTACGGCCCAAGTCGCTGTTCTCTGACGAGAACGTAGAGATTACCTCTGAGCCAACCTCGATCCATGAGAGTCCAAAAGGAGCCAAATCGTGACCGAACGTCAAATACGGTTCCCACAGGCAAGCAGTACACATTCTCTCACAGAATCACCCAAAGGTATTTAAAAACATGCCAATAAAAGGCTCGCCAGCGGAGACTATCCTAGGCTGTAGGAAACCGTATGCCTAACTTTTATCCCGAAACCCGGTAAACCGCAAGGGATCCCTCAATGTATCGCTCTATATGCATGCATTCCTCTCTATCCAAAGCAGATGAGCTCAATATTAATCGACAATCAGTGATGCTATAGAAGACAAGGCACCGCTGTTGGAAAACCAACACAGTTTCCGAGCCCGACATTCCACACACTCAGCCATCAACCAGCAAAGTGCTAAACGAAGCTAAAACACAGAAAACACCGGCCGCATTGCGTGGCCTCTGCATCCTCTTAAATGTTAGGTAGGTCGGAAAGAGTGTCTCTTGCTGTGGCTATCAAAGTTTTGCCCACAGCTACCAATGAAGCCAACCTTAAGACTATTATTATGTCAATGAAGCCGACCCTACCAATATCATTATAAGTAGGGTTGCGATGGCTTGCTGTTCGTATCAGCTAATAAGACCATTACCGCTGATTTTACAGCATTTGCTAAATGTTGCAAAAATAGCATCTAAGGTGGCAATCTTTTAGACGGCAATGGTGCTTCGTCTGTATCTCAAGTGAGTCCAATTGTGTGGCAGAGCAAGCAAGATGCAAAAAGGTAAAATACTGACGTACCACAATCCAGCAGGAAAGAGTACTATTTGTAGATGCTTAAGGATGTTGGGCCCCATTAGCGAGGTCACCGACATGGTTCTTATAGATATGACTGCAAGAGATTACAAATCATCGACACGAACACGTATAAAAGAGGTGCTCTTCTTTGCCATTTAGTAAGGCTTTCATGTAAGAAACTATCTACTGGATAAAAGTGAGCGGATGGCTGAAACTTTGGTGAACTCATAACACTTGCTACTGTTTTCTACTTTGCTTTCACTTTTGTTTATAATACTAATAAAACCAACTATTGCTTTCTATTACAATGACTACCTTACGTCTTTGTTGCAATCATTAATTTGCGTTTGTTCGGCCTTGCTATCATTTAGTGTCTTTAGAAGTTTGCATAATGCTGGTGCTGCTATTGGCGTTAAACGTACGAGCGATCTTTTAATTTCGTTTTACGCTTTATGTCATGGCAGAAAATTGTTCAGTTACGTTGCACAGATAGAGAAAGGGCCACTGAAAATGCCGCTCTATCATTAGCTTGGATAGAAAAACGACGGGCTCGTGGAGAAAGTGAGGTATTTTCACAAGGTCTACAGGTGGTATCTACACCACTCAAAGTATCGTTGTCGTCCCGCTGCACGAATAGCGGCACATAATCAGTTGGTAATAGTCCGTAGACAAAGTGGCCCTCGATGGCTTAACGAGGCGTAATTTGTCGACTAGTAAATAGGAGTCTGATAAGAATAATAGGTACGCGTCGTTGCGTATGGTACTGAGAGGTAACTCTACAGGCAAGGCGTCAAGAAAGACAGCAAACGCTGGCAAGAAGGATGAAGGAACTCTGGGTAGGTGATTATTATTACATGTAACTTAAAACCTCCTCCATTAGTTACCACAAAACCACGCAACACCATACGCATGATCACTTCTATTGTGCTCCTCCGTCTATAGCTAGAAAGGAATAAAGTAGAACATTAACAAATGTCACTGTTGTCGTCGTAGGCAAAAGCATAATCTCGTTGATTAGAGCTTAAGCGTTTAGAACCTGTCTCGAACTAGAAGCCTTTTTGCCTAGCACACGTACCGGCATTTGCACATGTAACCAGCGCACGCACTGAGATGAGCTGTCAGGAGGCGACGTCGCCAAGTAGGGCAATTCGCCAGCAAACTGGCCAGCCACTATTATTGCTTCAACGCATGCCTACCCCTGGTTTCGCTCATCTGGGCAAAGGGTCTGGTCCGGCTTACAAACAAGGAATTTGTGTTTGCAGGCCTTCCACTTCCATGTTATGTCCGTGGCGTTTGGTGTCGCTCCCACATTTGTTTAAGCTCTTGCTAAGTGTTTCTGTAAAAAGGTCCTCTTTCTAGCACTATATATATATATATATATATATATATAAACTACCATTTAGATTGTGCTGGGCTTGCGTTGTCTAGTGGAACGACACGCATGAACGTTCGCTGTTTGGCAGTGTCCCGCGCGCGTTTTACTCGCGCTGACGACAGCCTTTCGTCTGGCCTCGGCTGTACGGTGAACACGATAACGAGCTCGGTTAGCGACGTTCGCTGCAGCTTCTCGTACAGTGCGTGTTCGTACAGCAAAGGCGCGACGGCACAAAGTACAACACCAAGAGCGGACTCGAGCGGAGGCGAACAGGCAAGCTATCGAGGGAAAGAGAGCGAGAGATTTTGCGAAAGTGTTTGTGGGCTCAATGGAAGGCCGTGCAGCTAATTAAATTCCCTACCCTCCGTCTCCTTTTACTTCTTCTTCTTCTTCGTCCCTTCTTCTTTTTCTGCTTCTTGTTGGGATGGTCGCGGCAAAAGTCGTCAGAGAGCCCAGCAGCCTGAGGCAGGCCATCCAGTGTCTTGTACGGCCCCCAAACTCTCCCCACGACCAGGCCACTCCGAAAAAAAAAAGAGGACAGCACTGAGCAGCTAAGAAGCAACTTAAGGCAGAGCCACTCAAGCACAAACTGCTACTGCCGCCCGTGAAGAACTAGCCATCTCACACCTCGTGTACGTTGTCTGGGAGCGAAAGAAGTGAAACAACAGCGCCCGCCGCAATAATATCAGCAATCAACGACAAAAGACAGAGACAGAGGAAACTGGCAATAGGCTTTGTCCGTCTCAAATATATTTATGGGTTTTCCACTTCTGCAATTCCCTTGGTCATATTCAATGATGACCGCCCGCTCCGGAACTGCATCCTAGACAAGTAAGTCAGGGAGCCAGAGAAGAAATTCTCTTCGGCGCTTACCTATATAGGACTTTCCAAGCGTTTTTGTTTCAGAGTCTAATGGGTTTTGCGTTCTTGATGGCCCTTTTATGGAACTTTTCTGGTTTTGCTCGGAAATGTTGCACTTTTCTGTGGGCTTTACTTTAACAAATTATTGTTGTGACAACCGCGTGGAATGACTAAGCAAAGAACTCATGTGCGCCCCACACCTAAAGTGTGCCTTAATCGTTTATTCGAACTCGTTATACGTTATGCACTCCTGGCATCTCTTGAACGAAATTCTATAAGAAATTGATCCTCGGACACTCGTGATCGACAAGTGCACTGCGATGAAGCCTGCAGACCAAAAACTAGGGAAGTATTACGCACAGCTAGCAACTACCAAGACCACACTTTATAATTAGTACTTCCACCACAATTACTCTAAATACTACTAGTACGATGGATAAACGAATGGCCGGTGCCTCGTTCTAAGCTGGCTGTCAAATACAAACAAGCAGACCAACAGCATTGTCTGTGATCTTCACAGCAAGAGCAGCAGCAGCAGCTTAAGAAACAATATCCACGCCTAACCAGCAACACCAGGAGCAGTCGATAGTTAGAAGCATCGTGACCTTTTCTGCTTCTCGTCGCCTTTCTTTATTCTCCTGTCTTCCCTTAAATCCCTTTTGTCCTGCTGTTCCTCTGCTTTAGAGTCTTCCCTCCGCATTCGGGTTCCCACCCCCCGAGCTCAGGTCACCTCCCCTGCGTGAAGAGAGAGAGAGAGAGAGAGAGAGCTACGTGAAGCAAGACGTATGTACCGAGACCTCGCCACCGGCGGCCAGCTCGGGAGGTCCGGGAGGAGATTTGGCTCGTCTTCCTCTCCATCATCTTCTTTCTGTATTGTTGTAAATTGTCGCGGGCTTTTTGTCTCTCCGACCTGCTCCTACTCTTCATTCGCCTCTTCGCCTCGTTGCTGCATGCTCTTCGCTATGGCAGTGCAAGCGCCCCAGGGCTCCGCTCCTCTTTGACGGCAGCAGCTGTTGTTGTTCCTCTTTGTTGGCGCGCGCATGTTTCTGACCCTTATATATATATATATATATATGTGTGTGTGTGGAAATTGAGAAAGAAGGGGATGAAGAGAGGCGCAGAGGTATATGAAGTATCCTTTTTTGGCTTGCTTTTCTATTTTATTGTAAGGCCAACAAAGTGGCCAGGTCAGTTGATCCCAGATGCAAGAGCGTCCGCTGTCGCGCTACGTACGCCGGCCGGTTGGCTGGCTGTCCTGGCCGCCACTGTAGCAGCCGCCACCGCCGCTGCCGCCGCCCCAAAAAGGACTGAACAGAAGAACAGCAGCCGCTGCTGCTGCTAACGGCAAAGGTCCTGAAGGTCCTGCAGTTAGGTCATCGCTGCTACTGCTGATGCTACACGATGATGCTGCTGCTGCTGCTGCTACTGTCGCTGTGTGCTACTGCGGCTGGCTGCGACAGACCTTGAGACGACAACCATGAGGCCGACGAAGATCAGGCGCTCAGCTGTCGGTGTCCTAGCCTTAGGGTGTGCGATTTAATAAAGTGGCGGCGAAACTACCCATTCGCCTGCGGCTCGATCGTCGGCCACACTGTGAAAGCGTGTGGCTGTGCCTGTCTGTCTATGTGTAGGCGACCCTGTATATATATATATATATATATATATATATATATAAACGCGTACACTACATACGCGTATGTGAGTTCGTATGTGTATGAGTATGTATGCCCCGAGGCTCTGCAGAACACGACGCTGTAAATGCACGGGACGGCCTTGTTAAAACACGAAGAGTTCGCCCCACCCCACGTTGCAGTCGGCTCTTCCTCCCGGCTTTTCCTGCTCGCTGATCGCCAACGTTGGCAGTAGAAGCGACGATGATTATGTCGACTTTGATGATGATAATGATGATGATAATAATGATAATCATGATCATGATGCTGGTGATGACGGCGGCCTCAGCAGTCACTTCGGTCACTACGCGAAAAGTATGTTTTTTTCGCGCTATATCCATCTACCCTTCCAAGGATGTCCCACCCCTGATCACGGTCGGTTTTCTTCTTGGCTTCCCGGTGCTCTTCCGTGGCGATTTTTCTGCTATTTAAACGATTTTCGACTTCCGACTTTGACGTTCAGCGGTCAGGAGTATAGCGGTACAATATTTGACACTGCAATACATATATATATATACATATATATACTGAGCGTTGCTGCTGGTACTATCAGTATGCACGAAACTGCAACTCAGATGACTTGGGGCTTGGCAACTTAGGTGATAGACAATCAGAATCTACGCTATAGTACATTACCATGTAGCGGCGCAATGCACTCTCTCCACTTTTTGGGCACGTTGTCATTGCAATTGTTTCTGTGCGGCAGAGCAAGCTGTATGCAATGCAATTGAACGTTCTCTCGTTTCAGGAGCGTATTGTTGCGTAAACTGGCGTTCGCCTTAGCGAGGAGAGCTCGAACACAGTTGACACAGTTCCAACACACCGCTTTCGTGTGCCTTCCTGTGCTATGAGATGTAACGGAACTAGTGTACAACTAGCTCCGCGACACCAACAGTAATGTTTAACATACTTAGTGTGTGTGTGTGTGTATGCCTCTTTGGTCCTTATTTAGCCAAGCTTGATTCTGCGTGGACTCATACCCACCCTCATAGTACCAGGTGAGCTCTCTTGGCGCCGCTGTAGTCAAAGCTCATTGTTGAACTCGGTCTACGCTGTGGGGCCCGTACATCTCCAGCAAATCAAATTAAATCGATGTCCGCCGCTCGCACCTGGACTGTGTCAAAGGGGGAACAGAGTTATCAGATAACGAGCACGCCGACAACAAAAATAGACTACCACTACTACTACAAAGCAAAACGACCTTACCGCTACACGCAGGTGGAATACTACATCTGGTATAGAGCAGATGAGTTAGTTGAGTTACAGATGTGTCAAGTTTTCGTGACGAGCCAACGACGATCGTATGCAGATAGAGTTACGTACCATCGAACTCAGGCGTTTGGCGTGACGCCATCTTGGTACCACCACCACCACCACCACCACTAGGGACCTAAAAGCCACTCAGTCAATGAAGGTCGTTTTTGTCATCTGTCAACTTTGCGAGGTGTCGAGGTGCTGCCAGCGCCCGGCGGGCGTTTGCATCAAATTTGCGCCCAAAGGTTTCCCTATCGCCCTCTCTCTCTCTCTCTCTCTCTCTCGCTTTCCATCTTTTTTCCACATATCTCGTTGTTGCCCAGTGTACTAACACAACATTTTCGTTGGTCATGTGAGCAATGGGTCGGCTTGCTGTTGAGGACCTCATTGGCTTTCTACAGACGACAGATACATACAGAGAGACAGACCGACGGACGGACAGACATGGTTGCATTCCAAATGAGAGGTCTCCGCCAACGGCATTATGCTGATCTCGAAAATATCGAATGAGTGGTTTCTGCTCTCTGTATCGATTTGCGGTGGGAGAGAGAACTGCCGCCTGTTCTAGCTCGCGTCTCTGACGTGATGCCTGTGGTGAAGTCAGCAACAGTCGTTTATGCTTGGCGACGCCACCGGGTTAGCTAACCAAGTAGGTTAGGGCAGTCTTCGGCGAAATGTCCGCGAATGTATGTTTTGCCTATCACATTATCTTCCCTTGAGTGGCATTTCTTGTCGTCGTCGTTGTCGCTGTTGTTGCTGCTGTTGTTGTTGTTTTTGTTGTTGTTGTTGTTGTTGTTGCTGCTGCTGCTGCTGTTGTTGTTATGATTATTGTTTATGTTTAGTACTAAAATCGTTGTTGCAGTCACTGCAATTGCTGTAACTGTCATCTTTGGTGTTCTTGACAATATGTCATTTATTGGCACGACTTTGTTTGCACCGCTCTCTCCGTCTCTCTCTATCTCTCCCTCTATTGTTTTCGTGCTCGCTTGTTCTTTTGTTGTTCCACATCAATTACGTAACGGGCTCGTATGCCGTTGCGGGCCAAACGTAATGTGAATATTATTACTAATATATATATCATAAACGCTTGGCTGTCGTCTTCTCCACTCGCCTCCGGTGGCCATAGTCACTCATTCGCGTAGCCACGACAAAATACGCATACGAATGCGATGTAATATTCTGCTTCATCGGCCGACGGCGGCTGTTAACACGTAGAGGAGAAGGGGGAGTAGAGGGGGTTTGCTCGTACGAGATGCGAAACTTCATAGTGGCGGATGAGTGTGAAATTTGAATTAGCCTTTACTGTGTCTATCTAGGTTGGCTGGTCGAGCCGTCATTCAATGATGGCGATTATGATAGTGATGATGATGATGATTACAACGGTGGCTTCAACTTCGGCGTCGGCAGCAACAGCAACACGCGGCCGGGCGTACGATTTTGCTCATTAGTCGACCAGACGCCCAACAACGAAACTCCAGGGGTGCTGCTGCCGTCCCCATAGCGACATGGCTGAAATTGTCCCACGTCGCCCCCCCCCCCCCCCCGGCCGACATTGTCCCATGCCGCCTTCCTGGCCGACAACATTACCCCACGCCACCCCTGGTCGACAACATTACCCCACGCCGCCCCTGGCCGCGGTGGCGACAGTGGCGCCCCCTAGTCGTCTCCGCCGTTTCCACTACTCCTGCAGCTAGCGCCGCATGAAATCTCCCCAGCGGCTGCTTCGGCTGCGTCGTCGTCGTTGTTGTCGACGTCAGTGGCTGCGGCGACGAAGTTTTGGCGTCGCGGTCGGGCGGCGGAGGCGGCGTCATCCGCTGCACATGAGCATGAAGAGAAAAACCTTAGCAATGATGGGCGCCGTCTGCTCGTGCACGTGTGCATCCAATGACGACAACGATAAAAACAACAACAACAACACCAATGACAACAACAACATCAATAAGAATACCAACAACAACAACAACAACATCCCAACGATGGAGGGGACAATAATGACGGCAAATACAACAACAGGGAGTGGTGGTGAGGGAGTGGCGGTTGTTGTGGTGGTGGGGATGGCGGTCGTGGTAGTGGCTGTGAAGTTGATGACGACAATTGTGATGGTGATGATGATGATGATCGTGACGAAGCTAATGGTAATTGCGACCGTTCTTTGATGGTTGTGATTATGGTAAGGACGCGGTGTTGCTCGACGAAGGGGTCTAAGCGAGACAAGAATGATACATAGATAGAAGCAGAAAAAGGGAGAGAGAGAGAGAGAGTATTGTTGACGCGCTTGAACAATCACGAGAGTGGGCCCCCAAGAAAAGCTTGCCGTTGTGCACCTCCTGGAGCCTGGCTTGCCGTTCCTACCACGTTTAATGCTATACGCATGACATCCCACTCCTCCTACTACAATTGCTACTTGTAACTCTTCGACTGCTTCAAGCGGGCCTTGTCTTTGCGTCGCTGCTGCTACTGTTGCTGTTGCTCTTGGACCATCAGCCGCCGACGCCAGGACGTGGCAGTCAGTCGACCATATTTTACGGTCAAGCGAATTTGCCTGATATGTGTCCTCTTTGCTTTCTTTTGCTTCTTTTTCCTCCCCTTCTTCCTACTTTTCGTTCGGACCTTCTGGACGCACCCACCACCCCCCCCCCTCCCCGGTCACTGCTCCTTGTCCCCAGCGCCTCCCCAAACGCTATCCCTCATGTAACGTCTGAGGAAAATCCTCCCGACAGTTCCAGCAACTAACCCCCTATTCCTGGTCGCATTTTGTTTGTGCTGTGGTCTGCACGCCAACTCCCGGCACATTCCGTCCTCCAGCAATGCGGTCCGTTCTTTTCGCTTTTTCTTCTTATCGTCGTCGTCGTTGCTGCCGTTGGTTGTTGTTGTTGTTATCGTGGTCACCGTCATTGCCATCATCCTCAACCTTACGGTCCCTCCGCTGGGGTTACGGGGGTGATCCATCCCACATTCCCGTTTAGATAGAGGAGTACACACACACACACACATATACAACCACAAGCATACACGTATACGCAAACTCACAGCCAAACACACTCACACTTTAACAGAAGCGCACCTATACAAAGACACACTTACGCACTAGGAGCATCATGTCTTTCCTATTCTCGCAGTGTCAAGCCAGCGCCTGACTGGAAAAATGCGTCGATACCGTCGTTGATCGTCGTGACCCGCCACAAAGGCCCGGGGGCCGCTGTTAGCCCACCCGCGCCGTTCCCGGGACGGGGATGCTTCAGCAAGACCACAGCGCGCCGCTAGGCTGGGCCTCACCCGGTTCACGCAGCGTCTCTCTACGAGGAGTAGATTTGCTTGCTGCTCACCAACAGGGAGCGATCAGCGATTGCAGTAATAACAAAGCAGCCACGCCAGCAATCGTAGAAGTCGCATACCAGTAGCGGAAACAATAACAATAGCAACAACAACAACAATACCTCATCAGTGAATGACAACAACAGCAGTAACGACATCAGCAAAAGAAACACGAGTAGCAGCATGTGACAAATGTCTCCGGCGCAAGCATGGGAAGTCGCAACAGTATCTACCAGCAGTAGTAATAGTAGTAGTAGTAGTAGTGTAGCATGAGATGCTGTCGTTCTAGCAGACTAGTGCTCAAAGGCCGAAAATGCGACGTCCCGTGATTTTCCCATTGGCCGTGCCTTCTCCAGTCTGTCTGCTTGTTTGTTTGCCTAACACTAGTTCCGTCTATGTGTCAATTTTTCCTGGTTCTCTTCTCCCATCTTCCTATTGCTCTTTCGCTCTCGCACCCCCATCTTCGTCATTCGTTTTCGCTTGCTTTCCTAGTCTTTCCTCGGTGAAGAGCTGAGTTAACGTTTGACAAACACTAATGGCCCGATTGTAGCCTCTGCGTCATAGTGCGATCTGAGAGTAATAATGCCGTGCTCAGCGCGCATCGATGGAAATCTCTCTCTCTTTATCTCTCTCCCTCTCCCCCCCCCTCTCTCGCTTTATCTCTCTCTCTATTAGACGTCGAAGAAGTGCCTTTGTTGCAATCGCTGTCACAGCGTATCATCGTCAGCTTACAAATCAGATGCCAGCCAGGGCTGTTACGTATCGAATTGTTATTACTGTCACAACTGTCCGACCGGGCGGTGATTCGAGCAGACTTTTCGAACGAAGACCATCTTGGATTGCCGTAGAATTAAACGATGTAGAGGCGTTTCGCGTCGACGTTCCGACCTGGGCATGAGATGTGTATGTATTTCATTAATGATATAGTCATCTCTACGTTCAACAGCTTCTTGCCAACGATCAATCATCGTTTGCGTTTTTGTTCGGTTGTATACGTTTTCTTCATTCTAGTCTAAAGGCGTTCATTTGACTCAGCTCCAACTGTGTGCTCTTTGGAGCGACTGTAAAATTTGCAGATATAAAACGCAAGATTTGCCAAAATAGGATGTTTTCACTAAATATGCGACTATAGTCGCTAAACTGGAGAGACTTAGAGCAGATACTACGATTAGAGATTGTGAGATTTTGGTGAGAGACAGCACATTTACGATTAGTTGGCTGCAATGGTAATTGACTCTTTTGTTAGCAGTGAGAATTCAGGTTGACCATCAGGCTTGATCGCGAACGTGACCGATGCCTTAGCTTTCTTGTTAAGATGTATTTCTTGGAAAAAATACAGTGACCCTTGATAGACCAATTCTTCAAAAGACTCAATGTGTGAAAAATTTGATTACAGAGCGTAAATGTGACCTTTGCTGTTTGACAACAGTGTATGATTAACTTTATGCTTCTCGCGAGCTTTTGGATAGAAAACATCAACCTATTCGAGCACAGAGGACTCTCCTCTTCAGCAGCGAGTAACCAACCACCAGACTTTGATTTATAGTTCAAGTTACAAAGCATGTGCGTTTAGTCACACCTCTTCGTGTGTGCAGGCCTGCAAACGCTGCGCATGGCATAACGGAAAAATGTCTGCATGAAGTCCATGTACTGATAACATGTATAATGTCTCCACACGTAACGTGATCTCTATGATTGTTATATATACTTTACTTATAATATTTATTTGCAAACGCTAAAAACGTCCAACATAAGACAAATGAAAATGCTTTACCTACATAAGTAAGGTTATTTTGCCTCTAGAATTATCCCCAACCTCAATGCAACTAAACGCAAGAAAAATACACTCGGACACATAGATGTAGTGCCTGCTGTCGGGTTGGTGGAATGAACAACGTGCCTGAGAAATGTTTCGATGGTCATTGCCGACTTGTCATCGTAGGAGTAATTAACACCAGCAGCAGTAGCAGCAGCAGCAGCGGCATCCTACAAGCTTCTACATTACCGATGGCTGGCGGCGGTGGCCGTGTTCGTGCAGATAGGAACGCCAGCTAATGAGAATCGCAGCCTTCCCCAGCAACTATTCCTTTACCCTGCAACCGCCACCTTCCCCCGCAACCACCCCTTTCCCCCGCAACCACCCCCTTTCTCCGTCACCCCAAACCAATCACAATAGACTGAGTGAAAGAACGAGTGAATAAATAAATAAATGGCTGTGCAATACAAGTGCGGAATTGCGCATGCTAGCATGCGTATGTGTAGATATGTCTGCACGTGCGCCTACCTGTCTTCGGTCCTTTCCGTCTAACTATCTCTCTCTCTCTATCTATCTTTCTCGCGCTCTCTGTTTGCTGTGTATGGTTGGATGAACGTTTGTTTATTTATTAATTTGTTTGTTTGTTGGTTCGTGACTACCTGAGCGTGCTGCTGCTGCAGCTGCTGCGTGTGAGTATAGGCCGTAGCGGTGGACGAGTTTAGTGGCTCCCTATCCAGAGTGAGGGAGGGGAAGGGGGGGGGGCGCCTGGACGGGCGGCCGGTGGGCGGCAAGAAGGCGGAGAAACACACGAACAGGTGCAATAGGGGGGTGGGGGTGCCTCTTTGTGCCTCGGGCATTCTCTAATTAATGGGAGCAGCGGCGACGTCGACGGCAACGCCAGTGCTAACGGTGGTCGTGGTGGCTACAGCGGTGGTAATAGCAGACCTTCGTTAGTTATTACAGGATGATGGTGATGATGATGGCGGTGGTGGTGAAGGTGGTGATGGTGATGATAATGATGATGATGCTGATGCTGATGATTATGATGGCGATGAACGCGAAGGCCATTCGACCGACAGGCCGTTCATTCGTCCATCCATGTCAATGTTGGCAAGCCATGGCTAACCATGAACCGAGCTGTTGTTGAAGCTGCCACGGGGGCAACAGCGATTCTGATGATTGGGCTGCCGGCGACGCCCCAGCCGACGGACTTTTCCCCCACTCTTTCTGGCTGGCGACAGCCCGCCTGTTGGCGGTCTTGCTTGTCGTCTTGCCCCCTCCTCCTTCTCGTCGTCGCCGTGGGTAAAAGTGGTAGAGAGTGTTTATCATTGAGGCGCTGGCCGCCGAGCGCCACGGTGCTGAAGCTGCAAAGCCACAACAAGTGCGGCGTGTTGTTGCGTTGTTGCCTTCGCTGTTTACGCTCGTAGACTAGAATAAATCGATTTTTGTCTGATCTCCTGAAAGAGAGAACAGGGAGGAAACACACAGAATGGCGAGATGAAAACGCCAGGGGCGGCGGGCGGGGGGGGATGTGAGAACGCGGGAAAAGGAGATAAATCGGTCATAGTTATTGTCGTCTTTGTTGTGTCATTGCTATAATTATTTTAGTTGTTGTTTTTGTTGCTTGATTGTCGATATTGTTACTGTTGGCATGGTTGTTGCTGCTGCGGCTGCCCTTGTGACAGTTACCCATCCAGCAAACCAGCTAAGGATCGAAGCAAAAACAAGCCGAATAAGCCAGACCGAAAGTCCGTCACCATCTCACGCTCCGACGATCACGACAACGACAACACTAACAACGATAACAACATCTTTGCTTTCGCCAACAACAATAACATAATCTTTGCTAGCACAAACAACAACAGCAGCAACAGCGAGAGCAACATTATTACCAACAACAACAACAACAACAACAACAACGACAACAACGTAGCCGTAGCAACATCATTACCAACAACAACAACGACAACAACGTAGCCATGGCAACAACTACGACAAAAATAAGCAACTAAAAAAACTATCAGGTCTTGTCAGAGTTTGTAGTGGAAGCCTCCTGTCTCTCAGGAAGGAGCTGGCAGGAGTGCACGGTGAACAGGCGTTAGGTAAACACGTGCAGTTACTAAATAAGAAACCGACGCAATTCGTGCCACAAATGCGCCTTTATCTAGTTGATATGCGACCATCAAATCGAATTACGATGGCACGTGCAGAAACATATTGCTTACGAGCCACTTGCGCAAGCACTTAGGTTGTCGCATACAAGGAGGTCTAATCTTGCCTCATGGACTGTTACTAGATTTATTATTGTCCTGGAAACAGTGCGCTTTATTATTGTAGGGACTGATAGATTCCTAAACTGTATCGCCGTGTGAGAGAAATCACGGGTGACCGACGCAAGATAGAGTTTAAGGATAGTAAGCTAGAGAAGGTATTTATTTATCTACAGGAAAATGCAGCTTCTATTATGGGCAGAAGACCTACGTACACAAATGTTTTGTGGTATAGTGTTATTTGTAGTTGCATCAAACTAGAAAACTCTAGGCTAGTGTGGGGCCCGTAATGCTACCAAGTTAAACATGATGCTGTTTTTCCTTATGGTGTTGTCATTATCATCTCCAGCTAGTATCTAATATACCCTTGCACTTGAGGCTGCCTCAGTAAGATGTTGTTTTTGATGAGTCTTTAATAATAAAAGTAATATATATTTCGGTATATAATATCATAAATAAAAAAGTAGACACGCGTTAGTTAAGTCGGGTGATCGTTGTTGTTGTTGTTGCTGTTGTTCATGTTTTTGTTGCGTTATTAGTTGCCTACAAAAATCGCTGCAGTTGGGCCTTCTTTTATTAGATCACCAAATGCCCTACCTCCGCGGTCGGCGATCAAAAAATATATTCGATAGGTAACTGTGATGGCAATGCAGCAAGGGTCATTTTGAACGCATGGCTTTGGTCTCGGTCAACGTCTGGATGGATTAACCCACTACTCTCTCTAACTAACGGTCTGTCTATTGTGCGTCTGTGTCCATTGTATGATTTCAACAGGCAGCGACAGCCGTCGAGGCCCGCGGTTCAGCCGGCTCCCGCCTCCGACTTTGAGCTTCTCCAACTCGTCGGGAGCGACCGTGGACTGCTCGGCCGAGGGCGATCCTCTGCCCACCGTCCGATGGATTACCGAAATCGGAGAGCAGGTAAGAGCGATCGCCACTCTCCGCTTCCCGCGCTTCCTCCATTTTAGCCACTACCACCACCACCATCATCACCACCACCACCTTAAAGCCCCCACGTAGCGCAGTACGATTCAACTTGATTGAACGTTAAGGCGAACACAGCAACACACGATTACGGCGTGCAACTGGTATAAAATGTCGACAACCAAGTAGAAACTTAAAAACAACCTCCATAAAAAAATTTTAATTCTGAAAGGAACGAACATACACGAAGCAAACGGCAACAACAACAACAACAACAACAACAACAGCAACAACAACAAAACAACAACAACAACAACAACGACGAAGCCAGACTACCAGTGGGAATATACGTGCGATCTCGTTTTAATAGTACTAGTTGGCACGTAACGGCCCACGTAATGGTAGTTGCCGCAGCACGGTGCTGGTGGTGCTAATGGTAATAATAAGACTCACAACGTGTAATCAAAGAAGATGCCCTTATTGCGCAGAAGACGGTAAAGCGTTCAGAGGTTGCCTAATGTCGTGTAGTCACCTGCCTAGGACTTCGGCCTGCTCAAGTCGTCTGCTAAGTAGGCTGCACCGTTAGGCCGATGGGTGAGGCAGAAGAGGGCGAGGTTGAATGAGGGCAAATTGCGTAGAAGTTCGACAAAACAGAGGCTGGCTGCGCGTTGAGCTCCCGAGCGTCTTCGGCGGCGAACGCCGAGAACCGAGCAATAGCGGGAGCTGTAGAGAGAGAGAGAGCGAGAGATCCAAGATGGCGGCTAAGTAACAAACGTGAACATTAACATGATGGACGACTTGTCAATGCCTCGTCGTGCCGCTTTCGGGCCTCGTTCGCGGTGTCCGTAGAACCCGCCCGCCGCACTCCGGCGGGACATGTCCACTCGAACTGTGTTCCACGCCCAAAAATCCTAAGACTAGAGACGATAGATACACTTATTTAGTTTACGTACTCGACGACCAATCTATTGACGGTGACTGACACATGCCCGGTCGCACCAACAGCAGAGCCAGTTTGGGTTTGAAAATGACGTTATTCGCTTTATCGGCGGGCCTCCGCCGCGACTGTAATATTCGCCGACGTAGCTACATTTCGCCCCGCATGTCTTAGTGAGGTAAAATCTAAAAAATGCATGTAGTAAGGAAACATCTACGCGCTATATATATATATATATATATATATATATTCAATTCAGACATGGTTTATTTACGAAACTGCATACATCACATGCTTAAGTTCTCGTTATGAAAAGTGGTGCAAGGGTTTGGGGACTAAAAGATAAAAAGAAGATAATAACAACAGAAATCAATACCTATATATATATATATATATTTATACAGAGATAGAGAGAAAGACATTGAGGAATTTGATACTAAGACAACGTTTGTAGATATACCAGCACACACATATGGTAGAGCAATGCTAGCAGCAGCAACAACAAAAACAACAGCATCAACAACAACAATAACAACATGGCCACGGTGATTTGCAGAAACAACTGCAAAACCACTGATAATTACCTAACCCTTTACTCCTGTCGTTTCGTTTCTGCTGCAACTAAAGGTGCGATCCGACGTGAGCCATCTGGTTCACGATCGGTATGACGGCAGTCTCGTGTTCGTCCCGTTCCGCTCGGAGGACTTCCGACGGGACGTTCACGACACCACGTACCGATGCGTCGCTTCCAACTCTGTCGGCAGCATCATAAGCACGCCCGTCAAAGTAAAAGCTGGTGAGTTTTGGCAGCGAATGTAGATTAAAGCTAGATAAAAGGTCGTGCACACATGCAGGCTCGCACGTTTCAATCACACGCATCAATTTAAGATGTGTTCCTATATACACATGTATTTTTCTTATATCAGGGGTTCTTAGAGCGGCAGTGTAAGCGATCCTGATAAGATTCCGTGTCGAATGACGATGGACTGCAAAACATTATTCTCAGTAATCAGACACTTTTTACTATCGAACAAGCGGTAAACTGAAAAGCCGACTTTACTTGGCTCCAGCCAGTCCGCTTTGGTAACACCCTATACACTTTACAACAGGACTTTGCGCTTTTTGACAGAGCAGAGCAAATTCAACGGTGTAGTGCCCAGCCATATTTTTTTTCAAGACAATGCCCTTTAAACTCGCTCAACCTTACCTCAGAGTTTTTTTTAATATCTGAGGTCTTCTAAAGTTAAAGGCGTGCTGCCAAAATGTACCAGTTTGGAATCTCTTAAGTCAGCCACTCAGAGCAAGTGGGAGCATTTTCAGTCGCAAACGAAAGTTCTATTGGCAGGTTATGCATGCTTTTAAAAACGGCAGGCGGAGCTGATAAGCATTTATACATTATTTGCTTAGAAAACATCCTACGAATATAATGCAAACGTTTTAATTAAATCTCTTGAAAATAAATTGAAATTTTGGGTGTTGTTTTAGGTATCGTGTTTGTTGCCGTACCTCATATATATATATATATATATATATATATATTTTTTTTTTTTTTATATAGAGTAGAGCTCGTTAAAGTAAATATTTTTTTGCCAATGGGACAGTCTGAGAAGTCTTCTTGCGGAGTGAGAGTGACATCACTAAATTCTTGTTTCCCGACATAGGAGCTCAAAATGTGCAATTGCAAGACAACCAGTCCTCCCATACAGAAACTAAACACTGTTGCTATTTGAAAACGTATAACGCCGGCTAGAACATTCGACATGGTTGTTTAGAAAAGAAATAGCAAAAAACAAGTTTTTTTATTAGCCTTCACGCCTAATATCTTAAAATCATAACCTACGACCATTCGCAGCGCTAAAAATTGACATATTAAGACAAATGTGCCCAAAAATTTGACGACAATTATTTTAGAATCAAATATATGGCAATGCGAGCCGTGATTAAGAGTCGCGGAGTAATTAAGAATTTTCGGCGGGCATGTCTTAATTGAGTGTATGCATACATGCCCAACGTCATCAGATAGATCGCTTGTGACACCTTTAGAAGCACACAAACATATTTACTATCTTACAGTAGCTGCTCGAACGTGCCTTCGCGAACCATTCGGCAGAACCGGTAGCCGCGTTCGCAGAAATTTCGTTGCATGTCTTTCCAGAAGCAGAATTTTATCACAACTACAACGATGTGCTTAGTTTTTGTATAAAAGGACTGGTCATCTCGCAATCACACATTTTGTGCTCCTATGTCGGACAATAACACCAGTGTCACAGATTTTAGTAAATCACTTTCACTCGGAAACAAGACTTCTCAGAGATCATGCTTCATTTGTAAAAATGTTTACTTTAACGAGCTCTACAATTCCCTATGTCGTTTTCAAAATATTTATAGGAGACTCTGTGTAAGCTTGATAAGGACTTTGCGGTAGCTTAAAAAGGGTAACATTTGGGAGCTAAACAGACCGCCGGAGAAGATAGTAAGTGTAATGGAAGGGCATTACATGCTTTGTCCAAAATGTTGCACGACATTATAACGACCCTGCGTTGAGTTCTAACACTGACGCACCACACCGACCGAGGCCTCTAACAGCCGAGCATGTCGCGGTGCAGAAGATTTGCTCGTAGGCTCGCTTAAATGGCAAATAATTTCGTGGCACTCAGATTGTTATGCAGCCATTACCAGTAAGTGATGCGTCTGTTTCTATGGCTCTCGTTTGTGTCGGTCGGCCGGTCGTTCGTATGTTCGTTCTTTTTTTTTTGTTAAATAATTTATGATCGGGATTTGCATTTCACGCGAGTTCGAGTGTCGAGTGTGGGAATGCAGCAACGACCAAATGACGCCTTGACTATCTCCGCTTTGGACAACGACGACGGAAGCGGTGACGACGACTCAGACTGATTCGATTCTCTACGGGGCAACTATCAACGCAGATAGGAGAGAGAGGTGGAAGGGGCATTAACACTGGTAAAAAGAAGCACGCGGCCCGTGAGGGTTTTGGGTGGGATCGGGAGCACCACCGGCGAGGTTTTTCATCACGCTCGACGTCGAAAAGGTCGTCAAACATACCAAACGGAAGAGTCGGACGGGACGACGAAGCGCACTCACTTCGAGCGAGGCTGCAAATTGCAATCAGTTGGTGCGTTTATTGTAAATAGAAGTGTTTGCTGGTCTGCTCAGCCCGGCCAGACGTGTCTCGGCTCTTCTGCCCTTGATGTCTCTGCTTGCGAACGAGCGAGCAAGCGTCTTTCTATTTATATGACAAGAGGCTGACTGAGACACAATGCAGCGCGGTCCGACGGCAACACGAGATCACAACAGCTGTCACCATGTCGGACCGAGTCTGCCGCCCGAGGCTGTCGGCGCTACCAGACACGATCAAGAGAGAGCTAGCTGTGTTTGTGCACGCATGTCTAAGTTCGCATGCATTTGCGGATCTCATAGGCTGGCCGGTGGGGCATACAGCGATAACTTTTTGGTAACTATGAGTTCACCTTAAGTCGATGTCAAGACCTAAACGTAAACGTACGGCAAACCTCAGCAAGTTAAATCGGACGCAATGTTTTACGCGCATGACCTTTATCGGTTCTGAAAAGGTCATACGCATACCAGTGCATTACGGTAACGTAAGATTAGGTAGCTTCATGTGGAACGAGTGTCCCTACAGCCAGCAGAAATGTGAGTCAAATAGTAGTAGGTGAGTCTAGCGGACTTGGCCAGGGGTCCAAGATACCACGATCGCGAGTTTAACATTGTCTGCTGTAGTACGCCGGTGGTGTATGGTTTTGTGGACATCATCGGCAGAGTTAGCGGAGAGAGGGTTATGAGACTGGGCAGTTGTAAATTCTCACCTAGCCGAGAGCCAATACGGGTCTTAGAAATTGACGCTGATACTGTAGTAGAGACGCTATCGAAGCGAATTTCTTCCGAACGGTGCAGCTTTTTGCTCTACTTGGGTTAGTCTGGCCAGACGGGGCCGGCCTGAGGCGGTTTCTGCAAAGTGCTCTCTGCTAAACGACGACCTGGCGGACAGTAATACCGTTTGGCGTTTTGGGTTTTTTTTTTATCCTCAGCGGAAGGCAGATTGGTCGGAAACTGTCATCCTGCTCTGCCATGTCGATTTAAATATAGGCCGGCGGTGTGGGTCAGCCTATTTCAGCGTTTTGGTCAGCGATTCTATGTGGCGAAGCGCCAGTATGGTGTCCACTTCAATAAAAAGGTCAAGTTGTCTGAACAGAATTTACGCCTCGTCTTGTCAAAAATCATCGACAAAATTTCGTCACATCAGCAAGTTAGCAGCAGTAGATGGTACGATGACACCGCACGGAAGGCAAAATGGTTTCGTTAAATGCTTTCTGGGGGCAGGCCGTGGGGCAATCGAGTCTCTAGCTGGAATCATTTCTATATTTTCACGACCTATTTCTTAATCAGACTCTTAAATGCCAAGCGTTGCGTTTTCTGCGACCGTTTACACCCCATGCGCGTATCATAGACAAACTTTATATAGAAAAATGACTAATGAGCTGAGATGACTTAGTCTAATGCAGAAATCTTAAGAACTGCATTCACTATGGCACTACGGCTGGATACTATTATTGCTGTTTACAGCATTCATAGTAACGATCGTGGCCTAGCCGGAACAACAGTGACCTTGTTTCATCGTAACGATTTTCGAAACAGAGATGTAGTTTCAAAATGGCCCCTTCATTCGCTCAACCTGGCAACGTCGACTTACATCGCGGCGGCGAGTCGAGTGGAGCGTATGATTAAAAGGAACAGCAGTCTCGTGAGCAGAGTCTGGGTGGGTGGGTGATGGCGCCATACTCGTATGCCTAACTAAACTAGCTGTAAGAACAGGCTGTGACAAAACCTGTGACCTGCGTGGATGGGAGATTGCTGCCCTCAAGCGCCAGATGTTGTCAGCGGACAACAAAAAACGCACGGGGAACATGACGAATGCGTGAAAAGCCTTTTTCGGCGTCTCCGCCTCAGAGACGTCTGCAAGGCCGTGCAGAGAGGGCCTTGCTACCGAGTGGAGGCGCGAGTATACGCAAAAGCGAAGGAGAACGTGCTGATGTCGACGATGTGCCTGCCGGCAGGGGATCGGCAAAGGACGACGGGGAAACTGACGAAGCTGTCAAGGCTGCTTCCGCGACGAGGCTGCTTCTACGGAGATCCACGGGTACAAAGTGTTGGCCGACAGTTGCGAACGAGCCTCTTCTCGTCAGGTAGCCTGGAGACCTGAATAGACGCAATGGAGAACCACCCCGCCCGCTCAATGACGAACCCCACATGGCAACTGCGGAAGCAGGAAAGACAATGGCGGGACGCCGCAGCTGCACAATGCAGGACACAACCTGAATAGTTCCAGATAGTCAACTCGTACGTGTGTGTTCATGTTGAAAGCGAAGTCAATCGGCGGTATGCGAACGAATTCTATTAATTCGGCTCCTGTGAGGTCTTTTTCGAACGAAGGCTTTCTTCTCCTGGCTTTGGGAGACGAGATAGCTCAGTGGCGAGTTGGCTTTGAAGCACTACGTGCTTCGTCGTATACCGAAACCACACTTGTTAACTAATGACGGCTGTTTTAAAGTAGAATGCGTATATTCAGGATATAGGCTCTAGCTTCGGCTGGCCTAGGCGGTTGGGTCGATAGCTGCTAGACTTAGACATGACTTTTGCAAATTGCGATTTTTCGCTTTTGTTTCAAATCTACTCAGACGTTTTTATGGAGTGTTTTCGATACGGTAAATTTGGTTTTTATGACGGGTGACGACAATTCTAGATAGATCATGTTTGTATTATTTTCGAAGTATAAATGCATTTTAAAAATTATATTTGTGGACAGCCCAATCTACTCTCGTGCACCAACGGTAAGTATGTGAGGATATTTCTTGGGAATCTTTTTATAAAGTGATAAATATATACGCACAAATCGTCGACAGCCAGCTGCAGAACTACAGAATAACATAACACAAAATTAACAGATAATTTTTCAAACTATTAGTGTGTGTGTGTGTGCTACAATTTATTGTTGTCATAGTTTTGCTTTCTGGCTCGTACGTTTTAAGTGACTTGGGTATGCCGATACGTTAGGTCATGTTGTAGTGATTTTGATGATGTTTCAAGTGGTACATTTAAGCACACCTTCCTCGGCACTTGAAACGAGAGATACGCTTGCAAGGGCTACCACCTTTACAGATGCCGTTATGGATCCGACACGCGCACAGCGTAGACAGAGCCAAGTGCGGAGACGGGGATCAGCCGTTGTGGACAGCACGCGCTACGCAGCTGCCTACAAAGCTGGGAATGCCAAACCATCCGCAAAATAGTGTGGCACGAAATGTGAAAGAAGGTAGCTCTCGCGGCACGATTAGTCACGGCCAACTGAAGGACGTCTTTCGTCGAGCTTAGTTTGGCCAGTGAGTGAATAGATGGGTACAACGGTACTCATAAACTCAGTAAATCAGGGTGACTGCCTTGGCTTGGGGTCTTTCGTCGCCGCCGCCACGGCTGCCGCTATTTGTGCAAAGTCATGTATTGCGGAACGCCCGTTCGCCGTAGGCTCATCATATTAAATGAATAGGCAAATTTTGAAAGTTAGATATGTTTTGTTGCTCCCCTTTCTCCCTCCCCCTGGCAGGTAGCATGGCTTCCTAGGGCAGTCGCCTTAGTCCTATCGGGCAAAGCACGCCTCAATTCTCAACAATCATCGGGCATAATGTGTTGGACATATTATTATTATTATTAGCGCAGATGGCCTAGAGTGCGTCTGTGTAAGTGAATGACTGACTGACTGTGTAGTGTTGTGTGCGCATTCTGTTTCCTATTTGGGGGGGGATCTCACGTGGGGTCAGGCGCCATCCCCCCCCCCCCCGCCCGCACGCCCTGTGCGCATAAGTTGGAACAGGCTTGGGCAATGGCAGGTGCCGCCATTAGAGTGAAAAATTGTCCCCAACTCACTGTCGTGTGCGCGGAGCGACGTAGTCGTCCTGTACGTCCTGTACCGCCGCCGCCGCCACCGCCACCGACGTCGTCGCCGTCGTCGTGGTTCGCCTCCATCATCCGTTTTCTCAAACCTGCCCACAGCAAATGTGCCGAGATAAGGCACACAGAAATAAACACACACACACACACAGAGACACACACACACAGCCAGACACGAAGGGCACATGTTGTTCCCCTACGGTCGTTGCTTAACGCGTGTTCAACGAACGGGTCTGGCTCCGACCGTCCTGGAGCGTTCGCGGTGGCTCGTCATCGCAGATCGTGCACCGGCCAAGACGCCAACAACAGCAACAACAGCGACAACAACAACAACCATGGAAACCGACGGAGAACGATGGCCCGCCATAACCGTAACTTCACGTTAAGTTTAGTTTATCGTCGCGCGCGTCGTCGACTCAACGTAGCCAGCTTAAGATGGTCGTCGTTGCTGCTGCTGCTGCCGCCGCCAGAACCGCGAACATACACAGAATCTATGAGTCTCGTCCAGGTTGGCACTTTTTGACCGCCCACCTTTTCTCCCTGTTGGCCTCTAGATTTTGGTCTACTGCTCCACTTTCAGCCATTACTGTCGCGCCTGTCTGCTACTGCTTTTCGGTTCGAACACCCAGAGAAGATCGTCAGACAATGCTCACGGGGCAGCGGTGATAGAAACTCTTGCGGAGGACCCACTGCATGTGGTGGAATTTTGTCAGATTTATGACTTATATATATATATATATATAAATATATATATGGGAGGATCAGGACCTCTTAGACTCAAGCTGATTCATCGCGTAGGTAGAACCTTACAACGGGAGATTCGAAAGCATCCGAATTTTCAAATTCTTTCAGAGCTTTTAAATCGAGCGAATTTGAGTTGATGATCGTTACTACTACCAAATTAATAATTATTAAAATTAATATTAAACAAACAGCCCTAACGATCTTGATTTAAAAACGATGGCCGCTGCACCCATTCACTTCGTTTGTTAGAGAGGGTGCGTGGCACAATGCATCACGCCTAAAATGTAACGCTGAGTGGATTTCGAATTAGTTAATAATAATAGTAATAATTTACGCGTCAACTGCGCGTCTATCAAATCGCTCACAAAAGCGGGCCGACGCGGACTACATTATTTCCGCAAAATACTCTCAATTATTACAATTGTTAAAAATGTGTTGTAATTATGGAAATTTTAAGCTCAATTATGAATGATTGAATTTAAATAAATTTGCCGCCTGGAGAAGACGCTTCCGCTAAAAGCTAAATTATATATATATATATATATATATATATATATATATATATATATATATATATATATATATATATTATAAACATTTCATTTTAGCCAGTAGCGTTGGCGATACAGTTTACACCGTGCAGCTGATGGCGTGGTACTTCTCGATTCAGTACAATGTATATATATATATATATAAAACTATATGTTCATGGACACAATCGGCCCTCGAGTTATACAACACTAGGCACGGATGCCTTAATATAAAGCGTTTACGAAATAAATCCTGACATTAAATAAAATCTATTAATCCAGGCACACGTTGGCGTCGCATTGTAGGAGCCCATCACTGTTAAAAAGAGGTAATGATAAATAACCATGAGTCGTATAATGCCAATACACGGGATGTCTCGACGGGATAGAATGGCGTAGAAAGTTGGCTGCTCTAAAATAGGCGTTGCTGGATAGATCCCTGCCCATCACGCGCCATTTCAGTACAATTTGTTTTAAGGATATGCGCATTTGAATTAAAGATAAAATAAAAGAAAATACACTGACCTGTCATTTCGATCGACCTCTGCGCAGAATGCCTTACAATAGTTGACCTCTAATTGTTAGGATATTAAGGAGTCGACTAAAAACATATATCTTTTATTCTCTGTCTACGCCCCTGGATACGGTGAAATCGTCGTTTGAATTTGGCACAGCGATTTTATCATGCAGTACCTTCAAAACGCGTTACGTGACAGCGTAGCTATCTTTTAAGTATGGTTTTTCAGTAAAAATAAACACCTTGGAAATACGGTTCTGTCGACATGTCGTTACGCTATATTTGTAGATTGATGTGGAGGAGCTCTGAAACGAGCTACCCTTGGTCTTTAGTTTAGCGCGAAGCAAAAAGCCTCATAAACCACCGTTGGACCGACATAGGAAATCGTATGCAGGTGTTTATAATAGGTTGTCGGCAGACCCGCTGAGAGGACATTATTTAAAGCGCAGATTTTCTACAGGACAGTATAGAAATAGATGCACGCATTTGGTATCTTGTAATCGGACATTTTTGCTCACAACGAGGTATTTATTCTCATTATTCAAACGTTGAACTGTAGGTGTGTTGACAACAGCGGCAGCAGCAACAACCGCAAGCACTAGACTTTGCTAGACAACACCCACGTGTTTAAACACGCATTCATAGGTACGTGTTCGTACACCAAAGACGGCGTGCCACAGTGTTGACGCTCGCCGCTCGTGCGAAGCTGTGCGAAGTGCAGCAGCAGCAGCACTGCTGCCACACGATAATTAAGTTTGCCCTGTATGTTCTCTCTTAGTCGCCGATCCTAGCGACGACGACATCACCAGCATTTTCATCATCACTCTCACCATTAGCATCACTACTGTCCTCCTCGTAGACAAACTCCCTTCGTGGATACAGGGCAACTAGCTATGCGTGCTCTATTCGGTGTGCCCCGACAATAAGCCAAGCGAAGCAGGACGGGAGAGAGAGAGAGGGGCTGGTGTTGAGCGGCGTGTCGGATTTGTGTCGGATCCGTCGGAGGCGCTGCGTAACCCCTCTCTGAAGTTAACGTAGTAGCCGAAGGGTTAGCCGTAGCAGTAATATTTATTGTTAGAATTTGCAAGAGTACCAGGAGGAGTATTAGACCGCCAGAGTCCTCCCATTTTACCCCTCCACCCCCCCAGCCTCCCCCCGCCTGCCTCCTGCTGTGATGAAGGAGCTGTATGTAAGTTCACTGTAAAGAGATGACAGGATGGTGGGCCTCCCCTATTGGGCTAATGAAGCCATAGTTCTTCTCCTGCTGCTGCCGCTTTCCTTGTTGTGTTTAGGCAGAGAGGTCGGGCACGGACAGGAGTGGGTGTGTTACTGTATTTCGAGGCTTTTCGGTTGGGCTTCCTCGGCCCTTTCGGGTGGGTTCAACATCGGGGCGTCGACGAGATGATGACAACAACAGTAAAAATGACGACGGCGACAAAAGGATAGATGTCTATGCTTCTATATGTCGACAGGCGCATCGTCGCGCCTCCTTGTCCATAGCCGGGGCGAGCGGGACGGGCAGAGCTAAATTCAGCGTCGTCCCCCAGCGTTTGCCTGTACGTCCTCTGCCTTCAGATGGCTTTAGGCTTCGGCCTCGGGCTGGTGGTGCCGCCGCCACCCGTCGCCGTTATCACGATGAGACCTCGGATCTGCGATTTAAAGAAGCTGCCCTACCGCAGGCGACATCGGCCCTTTCGAGCACCGGTCGTCTTCTATTACGGGTACTACAACAACCACCTTTGGAAGAAGAAGATGAAGAACAACAATAACAACAACAGCAGCAATAACAAGTTATACTATTACTATTAGTTTTAGGTACTCTTATCCTAGTTTATTCTCTTCTGTCCATCGGCGGTAGCAGGAGCTGGTTCGCACCTTACTTGCAGCACGTTAACGTAGTCGCTGTCGCCGGACACCGATTTATCGACACGACGGACACAACAATTCAGGACGACGGTACGAACGAGCCACCGTGATTGTACGCGCATTCTCGCCCCACTATAATTACTGGTTGGCTAACACAATTGGCAGGAGCTGTTCCGAGTCCGGCTTAAACTAATTGATTTTATTGGCGCGACACAAAGCGAAAATCTGATGCGAAGTTCGAAAGTTCGGCTTTCGGGGTCTTCGAACAAGCCAGAAGCGCATTGCCGCTGGGTTGCCGATGCGGGTGGGCGCATCGCCTTGGGCCAGTGTTGCTGCTATTGTGGTTGATGTCGTCGGGGATTCTGCTGTTGATGGTGGTGGCGGTTGAAGAGCAGCACAATTGTCGTGATGATGCTGATGTCCTATTGGCTTGTAAGCCCAGAATCGTTGAAACCCACCGTCGTTGTCCCCGTCGCTGCTTTCGTTGGCGTCGTTGAAACGCTGTCGTTCAGAATAGCCCGGATGTTCCGGCTACTGTTTGTGATGGTCAACACTGCTGAAAAAGCTGTAGAGTGAGGGCAAAATGGGTAAACTAGAAAGAGGGATCGAAAGACAAGGGGTACGGTAGAGAGAGAGAGAAAGGAAAGTTGCATTAAGGAACAGCCGTCGATACACAAAGTTCGCGCTGTCGAGATGACATAGGTTGGAAATTTTGTCGCCGGCGCGTGCAGGCTAACGTACTTCAACTTTTCGCACGTCAATAGCGTCTCCCATAATGCCACAAGGGCCACCAAAATGCAGCTGTGCAGTGCCGGGAAGAGGCCTCACCTTAGATAGATAGATTCATATCCGTGCTCAAGGGAGATACAGGTATAGAGTGTAAAGTAAGAAACTAGCGCCGTGTATATATATATATATATATGAACAAACACAACACACGCGTTTTCTCGTCCGCATGAATTCCTGTTTTTGTTTAAAGCATTGCGTCCGCATTTTTGTTCTATCTGACTCACGTGACTATGTCTTACATATGGGGAAGGCATGGCATTACTACCGTTGTCTACTGGACCGAGTTAGCGATTCCTCCTGTTGCGCTGCAGCGGTAAAACGGCAAATCCCGCAACAACCCTAACAACAACCCGACTAGCAGAGGGAGTAAAAGCTGTACAACGGTGTCAAGCAGTTGAAGATTTAACTACACAAACTGCGCCACGCAGTGGTAAACCGTTCTCGTTTAAACAAGTCACCATTGTTCTACTTCGTTGTTGTTGTTGTTTTTGTTGTTGTTGTGTCTGTTACTGTTGTCGCTGTGCCGCGTCCAAGGTCGCCTGTCGTGTTGTGTTGTATCCGAGGGCGACGCGGAAGTGCGTTCCGCATGTCCGCCCGGTCGACGGCTTTGCTTCCTGTCGAAACAGTTTCAGAGTGATGTCATGGCTGTCAGCCAATGACATGAAGTAGCAGCGGCCAGGACACCAGCAACCGTCGCTGTGAGTCGTCGCTGCAACAACGACGTCGAAAGAAAGACATGGAGAACACTGAACGTAGAACGGCCAAACCGGGTACGGGGCAGACTCGAGCGCAAGAGCGTCAGCAATCTTTCGAGGTTATGAGAATTTTGTCCCCTGTGTCCGTCTACGTATCTAGCACGTATCTAGATATCTATCTATCTATCTGTCTATCTATATATCAATCTATCTGCCTCAGAAAAGTAACAGGGAAGAGAGAAAAAAGTCATATACACATATACATGAAGTGGTCGCCTGTGTACGCCGGAGCGGATGCGCCAATATCGGAACAACAGCCTTCACAACAATAACAGCAGCGAGAACAACCACTGAGCAACCACTACTCGACGCAACACTTACTTACCACGGGGACTTTGTCCTGGAGTCTCGAGAAGATCTGGTCGGCCTAAGTCGGGCCGGCTACTGGCATGGCTAGTGAGAGAGAATTAGGTAGAAGCAACGTTTGTTGTTCTGTCTCCTTGTTGTCTGTTTCGTTTCGTTCTGCTTCGTCTACCGCTGGTATCTTCCTTCTTCTGTTTTCCCGCTTACTCTTTTTGAGGTTCGTCCTTTTCTAAGAGGCCGGTTTGCGCAAAATCTACGTCGTTTTTAGGTCAAAAGGCGTCTACCTGTTCGTCCTCTGCCCAGAAAGTTGTTCTCCAGCTTATCAAGTCCGTCCCTACTGGGGTCCCTACGACCTATCTGCGCCATACAAAGAAGGCCCTAATTGAGATCAATCCTATATATATATAAATATATATATATATATATACACAGACGATAGCATTCTCTTCTACAAACTACCCTTAATTGTTACAATTGTTAAACATTTGTTAATTTTGGAAAGTCTGAGCTCTATGATGAATTATTCAATTTATATAAATTTGCCGTCCGGAGAAGACGACTTCATATATATATTAAAAATCAATATATATATATATATATATATATATAATGAGGAAAATAAAAAATCTTGGCTCGACTGGGTTCTAGCAGTGTTTGTTTTTAGCTTCCTCCAAACAAGCATTAGTTGTAATTCAAGTGTTTTAAATAACGTCCTCGTGCCCCTATCGGTTTGCTCCGTCGATGATATAGGGCATCGTATATTATTGCTTACTTTTTTGAAAGACGCGTGCAAGAAATGAATGATTGTATGTATGCGCCAGAAATCTCTACCGCTAACTGTAGGACTATAGAAGACATTTTTGACCGCAATTCATTTGGCACATATCTTACCTTCTCCCTCTCTACTACGCCAATGTGTCGCTGTACTAAATGACGCTACTTAGTCAAACAGCACTTTGTTACACAACGAGCAGAGCATTCATTCGTTCTTCTACTGATGTAGAGATGCATGTGGGCAACATATTGGCAGCAGCTTTTAAGAAAAGGAAAAGTAATGCAGCAACATTGCAACCAATGCGACGAAAGCCTTGCTACTACCACGCCAGCATCGTACAGCTGAGTCACAGTAAAGCACACAGAACAAGCTGTTTGCATAGACAGTTTCTTCATTGGGTCAGGGTCTGTCAGGCGAGGCGAAAAAGAACGCAAGAATAATAGTTTTGATTAAAATCTTGTCCATTAGTACTGCTTGCGTACGCATGAGATACAGACCTAACCAGCCTTACGCTGTATCTGTCTGCGCTCCTAATAGCGACAATGATGCTGCAGGGCGGACCGGAAGCAAAGATTATACACGATCATGATGGGAAAATTTGGGAGCGACGAACAGACATACGATAAGACGGTAAGACAATAAGCAAGAGTTAACGAGAGCGAGTAGAGAGCTAGTTTTGCAAAGGGATGAGCCCACTGAAGAGCTAAAACAGTACGCCAATTTGACGAGTATTTTGCGGCAATTGCTGAAACAGACAGAGTGCTCCTCTGCAACTGTTGCCTCACACAGGAGCGACAAAAACCACCACACCATCGAACGTAGAGACGCGAGCTCTTAATAAGAAGAACTATATATATATATATATATATATATATATATATATAATTTGTTGTTAATGAGCACTTATACATACCTTAATTTATCTCTTTAATTTTATCGTCCTCTCCGGTACTATCCGGACGTGTCTCCCTGGCGTTAGTGTCGACTTTCATTAAATTCAATGATGCTACCCCTCCCTGAACGTCCATTCGCTCTGCTGGAGCGAAAGTATGATGATGCGCGCGCCAGCCACGTAGTTTTCTTGCCGTATCCCCAATTCCACGGCCGTCTTGGCTTTACTGCTGCTGAGGCTGAGTGGCCGCCGCCGCCACCGCCTCCGGCAGCCGGCTAGATAGCAAGCGTTGTTTGCAAATCTGGATGGAGCGTCTTTCACAGCCACCAAACGGTGGTCAAAGTCATTGTCGTCCTCACCATCACCGTCCGTTTCTTTCTTCGTTTGTCCAGCTTTTTCAAAAGGCTAGCGCGTGACACCGACCGTCAACCAGCTGCCTACAAAGCCAGCCATACGCCTCAACGATTGACCTCTTGATGCTGTGCCCATTCGACGTGCTCAACGATCGCCTTGACCACCTATTGTCCAGGCTGTTGTGTTACCGTGACTTTTGCTGCCAATGCTGTTAGGGCGGGGGTACATTTTGTACAACAAGCACAAAGTAACCTACATACAATATGTGCATACCCTTTCGTAAAACCTTTCGTACATAACGCCTTCTGTGCAACGTGCACGTACCCTTCTGCACAACGTGCACGTACCCTTCTGCACAACGTGCACGTACTCTTCTGCACAACATGTACACACTTTCCTGTACACCACGTTCATACCGTTCTGTACAACATATACGAGCACATATTTTTCCGTACAACAAATAAGTACCCTGTACGACAAAAACTAAATCTCTCCCTTCTTATGCATACATTCACACATGTTTGGTCCTTAACGTGTTGCTTGGCACACACAGTGCCACTACTACAACTAGAACTGTGTTTATGTATGCCCACTAGCGGCTTCGTGAAGTCTGCGTGAGTCTAGACAAATATTCATCTAGCTAGATGCCGGCAGCTCATCAGTCATCTCAATAGCCCCGGACAAAGAGAAGGCGTAGGCTTCAGTCGTTGGCACTGCCAGCCACTGTTGCTATTGCTGTAGGCGCCCGAGCTTCATTCACGCGACGACAACGGCGTCCATAACTACACTCGAAAAACGTGTTAGTTCATGCATGAGCTTTGCGTGCGCAGCCGAGGTCCGACAAACACGCGCCTTCACTCGTACTCTGAATAGCAATACATTGTTGTACTGGCGTGGGAAATCGTCTGTATACATGCAGCTACGTATATATTATACATAAGTATTTATTTCATTTACGTGTCTTTACCTATATATATATATATACATCAAACCAAAATAAACAATCAAATGCGTACAGTCGAGAGAAAAACTTTGATGCAGAACTTTGTCAGTTTAAAGCTTTGAACGACAGATTTGCTACGAAGTAATCAATCACATTATAGATCTTTGTAAAACAAGTTACAAAGAAATCTCCAAGAAGGTTGCAGAGCGGTTAGAGAAAAATGATCTGCAATCTGTGTAAAGTGCGCTAGCACTGCAGGACGTTCCAAAAAAGCAGTCACCTATAAGCACCCTGTGCAGCAGAACGAAACGAAAACATAAGCCTAACACTTAACTTCTCAAAAACGTAAACAAATTATGGACCAAAAATAAATCTCTTCATTCTACAGGGTGTCCGCCTGTTCAGAGCGGACGGTTGTGGATGGTTCACCATAATCAGAAAAATGGCGGGAAAACAACGCCGCATTCTTATCACTAAACATTATTTAAAAAACCTAGCAACAATAAATAAACGGCGAGTTTTCCAACAAAATCATCTTCAGCAATAAGTCCCCTTTTATGTTGATGGCTTCGCAAATAAGCAACACTTGCAGTGACGAAATCCCACGCAATTTTCGCGCAAAAATGCACGCCAACGTGGCACGTTTGGCGCGGAATTTGGGCTGTAGGCATCACTTAATCATTTTTCTTGCGAGACGCACATAAGCAATCAATCGTGAACAGTATTAGGACAAGCTAACTCAGTCATTTGTCCTCCAATTTAATGGTAGATATCTCAAAGACATGTGGTTCAAATTGGATGGTATCACTTGCCACACATCACATGAAAAATCTTATTATTGCACGAGGTATTCGCTGGTTGCGTAATAGACTGTTTGAACGACCAGAATTGGCCGCTCAGAGTGTGCGATTTAGCGCGTTTGGACTTTGTTTCGGGGGCTTTAACTAAACATTGTATGTCAACAAGCCCACGACCATGCATGCTTCGAAGCAGGCGATTAGACGCTGTTGATCAGTTGATCTGAGCTATGCACACACAATTATGCGTACTTATGACTGACATTTCATATATATATATATATAGAAAATATTGTGATGATTTATTAATCAATTACAATACGTTTGCACACTCGGCAGTGCTCACCTTCTATATATATATATATATATAAATTTATGTATGCTTATTTACTTGCAGCATTGTCGAAGTCGAACTACGAGATGCGCTTCGAGAGCGACGTCAAGCATGTCATTCGAGACAACTCGGTACTGCTTCAATGTCCTGTCCCATGACATATGGGAGACTTCCTCACCGTCACCTCGTGGCATCGTGCTGATGGATACGTCATCACCAGAAGCACCTATGGAGGTAGGCTGTAGTCGACCAGTTGTGCGATAATAAATAATCATAAAAATAACCCCGAGAACCAAGAGAATTATCGGTTTCGTAAACAACGACTCGCTTGGCTAAGGAGTAAAGAAGCCAACACAACCTCACAGTCTACAACTATCGCGCTATGACACAATTCATAAATGCATTTAAAACGTGCTCACACAATTCAGTAGTTTTGATACTGTGTTGACATTAAATAAAAGTAGCTTTATAAGGGTAATGACCTAGATGATAAAGCGCACGTAGTAAGCCTGAGCGCTGCGAACACGGACCTCAAATCTCAATCGTAACAGTGGCACTACAGCACACCAAACAATATTGTGAATGTCGGTTGGTTCACTAGCTACAACATACAGGGTTATGTGAAAGCTTTGCGGTAGCATACGGCGTACATACCACGCATATCTGTCTGCATATGCATATATGTTTGGAGAATAACATATAACTAAGCCATCGATTTCTGCGCTTAGCCAAATGCGACAATCTACATAACCTATTTTTGGTGTATGGGCCAAACAGGACCGCCTTTAGAAGTCTTACGCTTGTCAATCCTAGAGTGTTATAGTCCTCAATATTTTTCAGTATACTCATTCGTTGTGGGAACGTTGCTCGTGGAGTAACAGTCCTCTCTTCTAGCGGCTCTTGTGTGGCTGCCAGGACCGGCGCAGATACGTCATCTATGTATCGACATCAAAGTGACAACTTCGTTGTACAATTTCTTCATCTCAACGCTGTTGTTCGTTCGTCTGTTGCAGATCGTTACCTGATGACATCTTCCGGTGACCTCTATATACAGGAGAGCACCAAGATGGACACGGATGACATGAGGAAGTTCAAGTGTCAAGTTGAGGACCAGTTTAACAAGCGACGCTCGACATCGATGAATTTCATTAAGCTGATGATTCTTGAGCCGGTTCAGAGTCAGGTACCAGTGGTATCGTACCACAGTAAAAAAGTGGTCACCGAGGTGGGCAAGTTGACTCATCTCGTCTGTTTGTCGGAAGGTTATCCCGTTCCCAGCTATCGGTGAGTGAACATCATTATATCATATGCTAACTCTGCTAGGTCCCATTTCTATATATATATATATATATATATATATATATATATATATATATATATATATATATATATATATATATATATATAGCGGGTTATTGAATTTTGTTTATATCACACAAAATGGATGTAATATATATAACCAAGCAAGATGGCTTAGTGGCAAAGCCTTTGCCTTGCATTCGGAAGGACTGGGCTCGAGACCCAGATCGGCCACTCTTATATTGGTTTGCATGGTTTTCAATTTAGACAAGGTAAATGCCGGAGTGGATTAAAATTAGCCATGACATGAAAAATATGTAAAGAGAGAGAGTGAGAGAAAGATAAGATCAATCTCTAGATGCATCGTCTGGGACTAGGCAACAACTGCAAATTTTTAAGCGGTTCTGTGACGGTTTTAAGTAAGCTAGGTTTTGGATTGCAAAGTACAACTACTTTACCATTTATTCTGGCGTAGATAGGGCCAGGCTTTGTTAGTGAGTTCACAACAAGTGGGTGAATCGGTCACTCGGTGTATCACATGCACCCTTTTGCATTTTTTAATTTTAAAGTGACATGATACATACGCTTTTTTATAGGCCCTATGGGAATGCGCGTTTTAGAGTCTAGCCTACCTAAGATAAGAATAAGACTTGTCGACAGAGTGACGGTCTAATATCTTTGGCGTTGTCGACTGCTTACCGAATGATGCTCACAAGATGATGGAAAATGTGGCGGAAATATATGTACAGATATATAAATATATAATTATATACATACAAAAAGGAGGGAGAGAGAGAGAGAGTAACTCGAGGTGGAGCCCTAAGAACCCGAGGTGTAAGCATAGACGACTGGTCGGGTTCTTGACAAGGACTGATGCAGCAATTATTATAACACTTGTTTTCCTCCTGCGATTTTTTCTTCCTCGTCTTCTTTTTTTTGTCGTCGTCATCTCCTCCCTGCTCGATTTATTCCACGCGGTCGCTTGTCGCATCGCGTGTCATCGTCGGGGTATCATTTCTTCATTTAGTACCGTCCGTTGTCAGCGTAGATACTCCTCCCTCCCCTCCCCTCTTCGCCATCAGTCAGTAAGTCTTTTGGAAAGGGCCCGCTGTAGCCGCACTTTTCAACGTTTGATTAGTGCTGTTTTTTTTTACGTTTTTGTCTTTTTGTTTTTCCCCGTCCTTGTCGCGCCCTTCCTTCTCTACCGCGGCAACCAGTTGTACTATTGGGACGACGACGTTGGAACGTCGAGCAGCCGTAAACAGAGCGGAACTTCCTCGTCGGCTTCGTCGCCTTTACGCTGCGTGCCAGCGTCGTGTTGGTTTTTCTCCCTTCTTCTCCTTTGTCGTCGTTTTGTTCGGCTTTTTGCTCTTCTTCTTGTTCTTGTTCTTTTTTCTTTTTTTTCTTCTACTTTTCTGTGGGCTTGCCGTTCGGCAGGCTCGGACGTGGTGGTGGTGGTGTTTCCTATAGCTATTCACTCACCACGAGAAGAGCAAGCGGCTCTCGTCCCTGCGGCTACTGCTGCTCTGGAGACCCATTCAGGCGAATCTCCATCTTTCTCTGTCTGTGCGCCGTTTTCTCCGTTCTTTCGGTTTTTCTCTCGTTTGTTTTCCTCGCGCCCTTTTTTATTTTGCTTCTGTTCCTCGGCCGGCCATGGGCCGGGGCCGGGTTGGTCGGTCCGGTAGCAAAGCCCTCGCTGTTGTCGTCGTTGTCGCCGTTGTCGTTCACGACGTCGGATCTCGTTTTTCCGCAAACTTAGTCATCTATTCGAGCGCATCGCACCCGTCGTCAGCATCATCATCATCATCATCATCATCGGCACCGTTCGCACCAGTGACGTCGCAGTAGTAGTAGTAGAATACTCATAGTAGCCGCGGAATTGTAGTCGTCCTGATAGAAGTGGGCAAGCGTCCTGCAGTGTTGTTGTTGTTGTTGTTGTTGTTGTCGTCGCCGTCGTCGTTGTTGTTGTTGTTGTTGTTGTTGTTGTTGTTGTTGTTGTTGTTGTTGTTGTTGTTGTTGTTGTCGTCGTCAATGTTGCCGCAATTTTTGTTGTTGCTGTTGTTAGCCTCGTTATTTGTTATTGTTGGCGTCATCGTTGTTGTACTTGTTGTGCTTGGGTGTCATCGCGAACGCCGAGCTCGGAGCCTTTTCTTCTGTCGTTACCCCCTGAAGAAAGTCGGTGCGCCGCGTCGTGCCTTCGCAAACTCAACAGCCCCCCAACTGCCGCTGCTATTCCTATTTTCCTGTATCGATCGGTAGTGCGAATTTGTTCGCACAACCACGAGTACTAGTATCTCGGACCCACTGCTACCATCACTACGGAATTGAAACAATTGAGACGGTGACGACGATGATGAAGGCCCTAATATACTGATGATGTTGATGAATTGATGACGATGATGATGATGGTTTGATGATGATGATTTGATGATATCCATGATGATTACGACAATTGTGATGACGTTGACGATGATGGCCCAGCCTCTCGGCGACGGACAAAGATGATGACAGCATGGTCGGCCGCACGAGCATTGGCGGCAGTGCTGGTGGTGGCAGTGGGGTTTTCTGGTTGTCCACACGGCGAGCTTTCTGCCTATTTCCTCTCGTGTAGTTCTGCTAGTTCGCTGCGTGTGGTTATTTCGCTCCGCCGATCGATATTTGCCAAAGGACGGAAGGAAGTCGATGCGTGACTCCGCCATGACAGTAGCGATTGCCCAGGAGCCGCAGCGGCGGCAGCAGCGCGAACCGCGCATCTGATAACGCCAAATGAGGCACTGCCAATGAGACCTCGCGGCGATCCCGTGCTTAGGGCACGCCAAGACGCAAATGGCGTAGCTGTAGTTACTATTGGTCTCTGGTGACACCATAGCCCTCGCGTGACACTGAGTCAGCCAGCCAGCCAGTCAGTCGTGTACCTGACCTGTGGGTCGAGTAAGGAATTCGCAAATCCCACGGTTATTCCTTACTCGATCGACATTCAACAAGGCAACAAAAAGAAAAACGTTGAAATAAACAATCCTGCCTGCAGTGTTCTGCACACAAATCGAATACGGACAGAGACAAAAGAGAGTCCACATATCGATGCGTAGAAAGGCGAACATCTCAATGTTCGTAGATCAGTGCGACAAACTGACAGACGGTGACAGTGCGAATGTAAGCTTTGCTGCAGGACTCCGTACCCTGAAGGACTCCGTCCGACCCTGGACTTGCGTCGCAACGCAGGGGTCCAACGGGGCGGGCTATGCAGTCTGGAGAACAGCCACCATGATTATATAGATCATGTGATGCCGTGTCCACGCTCACTTGCTCCCCCTAGCCGAGCCCGTTTGAGCTCCTCTGGCGGACAGGCGCGGGCGCGGCCACATCTACTCTCATTGGACTGCTGGCGCTAATCGTCGACCCACTAATCAGCAGTTACGTAAACATAATAGGAAGAACAACAAAAAGTGAGCGTTATTTCTGGGCTGGCTCTTCCTGAACGAACGCTGTGTTCAGTCGGTCTTCCTTATCTCTCATTTAGCCCTGCCTTTTCTACCCACGCCCCCCCCCCTTCTCTCTGTCTAAATATGATCTCAGTTTATGCAAGGGTCTGTCATACGTGTCATATACAATATATATATATATATATATATATATATATATATATATATATATATATATATATATATATGTGCGCATCTCGCTCTTTTGCTTGGCTTTGTTCTCGCAGATGGACCAGAACGCACGCGATGAACGCATAGTAGGTGACCATGTTAACGTATACGTAGGAGTATGGGTGTGGAAGGGGGGTGGGAGGGGGGCGTGCATTTGTGTTGGCGTGTATGCTTGCTTGTATGCCGACATTTCATTAGTACCGAATCATTTAGCAACAGAGACCTTTTCTTTGGCCATGGGACTCTACGGCTACGTCGGCGAGTTTCCGACCCGACGGAGCCGGTCGACAGTCTCCCAACGGGAGGAGACTGTCGACTGGTTGGGCTCGCCGACTAGTGTCGCTATCACCGCTGTTCCTCGCCTACTTCGCCTACTTCGACTACTACTACTACTTACTACTACTACCACTGCCACGACTCCGAATGCTATTGCTACGACTAGGACTGCGTCTAGGACTACTAAGACCCCCCTACTACAGGAACTAACGTACGACCAACGCTCCCACTGCTTCTACCACTTCTGCCATCCACAAGATTAATAATTCAGCAAAGGTTACCGTTGCAGCAACCGCCGGTGGTGGTGGCGGCGGTGGCGTCCCGTCCGCGGGAGCGACGTACAGTATGTCTGCGGCTGGCATCAACGGCCGTCTCTATCCCACCAGGGGGCCGTTGGCTGACCGAGAATGCTGCTGCTGCTGGTCCTTCCCATTTCCCCGAGAAAACTCATCCCACGCAGCGGCCAGACCAGGCATTCACCACCACTGCCGGCCGGTCGGCGGGCTGGTTGGCGGGTTTGCTTGCTTTCGTACCCACCTATCGGTGCATCGTATCGGTAGCAGCCTTGCGAGATGAAGGCATGGAATCTTAGCTGAAGGCCAAACGAACGCCCAAGCGAAAACGAAAGACCTATGAGCGCGCGTGCGACCAACAGCAGCGGGAAATCGAGAAAGCTTGTGAACAGAAACAGAGGGGCAGAGAGGGGGGGGGGATAGAAAGGGAGGGCGAGAGAGAAAACGAGAAAGATAGAGAGAAAGGAGTTTCAAAGAAGAACGCCCCACCGTGAGCCAGCCTACCGTTATCCGCCTACCTAGAGAACAAACCCCGAGAATTAGCAGTGGCGACGGTGGGACAGATTTGTAACATGTCCAAATCGCATACAAATACGCAACCGTGGAAATCGTTCAAAAGGGTGGACATCCTTCAGAGGTCCGGTCACACTGAAAGAAACCCAGAACGAAGCGTGTTGGTCGTGGAACTCCGAAGACGCGTTTGCAAATCCGAAAGACAAGTAAATAGCTGGGCAGACAGCAGTTGCTCGATCGACCCGAGCCTGCGAATGCAGCCCTTGGAGTCCTACATATAATTCTACGTCACGTTTCAACGTCTGATTGAGTTAACAGTACACACCGTCATAGGCTGTATGAGGAGGGCTGTCCGTTGCTAATGCGTCCAATCATAAACGAACCTCTCCTGGTACAGGAGAGCTTCGAGAAAGAGAAAAGAGAACTTAAATTACGGGAAGCAAGAATCAACCAGTCATTGTTAGTACTTTGATTGGCTTAAAACAATCACATATGCATCACAATCTAAGGTGGACACCAGGTAGCCGCTAGATGTTGAAGCACAATAATATGAATGATGATTTATAATTTCCCTTATATACGATGCATGGGATGTGCCTTACGTGAGAACTATCTGATACGGTCATATCATGAAAATAACAATATTACATTTAGACAAACACTGCATCTTTTTAAACCATATTTGAAAAGCTATCGTCTCCTCTTTTTTATCTAATCACTTCTGCAAGTGTACTAAACTTGTCTATTCTAAATGAACGAACTCATTGCTGTAATATTATTTTTGATTGATACTATATTCAAATTATACTACCGTGATTGTTATATATATATATATATATATATATATATATATATATATATATATATATATATATATATATATATATAGCTGAGTGCCGAGTTGACTGCGTCTGACGTTCGTTTTTGTTATCTACGTTAATAAGTCGGCTTAACTTTGACAGCTTAGTTCGTCTATGTCCTTATTAGGGCAACTGCTGGCGTTATCTGTTCCAGTAAGCCCCCAGTTATTTTTATGTAATTATTTACTATGCTATTATGCTGCACGCTCCTGTTGCGATCTGTGTTCTGCATCCTGTACGTTCTCTTTTCGAGGACAGCAGAGTTCTAGGTGTAGTTCTTATCTCTCGCATGATCGTCGTTGTGTGCTGCTGCTTCTGCTATTGCCGTTGTGTTTCAATGCTTCTAACGTCTCCCACGGATGTTATCAGTTCTACCGCATGTACCGAGATCTGTTGTTTCGTCGGTTACTGCCTGTACTCGTTCGTCTCAATCTGGTCAACTAAAATCTGAGATACTGGCATCAAGCAAGGCAACCCTAACTTCCCTATGCATGGAGGTGGAGAACGTCCGTCGACTTTTTGTCGTTGTGGCGATCCAGCTCATCATCATGAGAGCTCTTCCAAAACTGACGTATAGCATACGGAGAATGCGGAATCATCTGACTTCTCGTGGTGTTTCACTCATTACTATCAAGTTTGCATAAGACCTTCTTATAAACGTACTACAACACCTACCAGTTAATGTAATTTGCGGTGTTGTCTTTTTCGGCGTCTAATAATTGCTTCACAACGCGAGTATGATGATATACGTGACAACAAGCATCGTACTTTTTTTTACGCGCTGAAAATCATTTCTTACAATTTGTGGAAGATTCTACTTGCATACGTTTGTACTACTAAAAAGAGGACTATCGTGCGGTTAAACTTACTCAAGGTGTCACAAGCTGACTACTTCCTTCTAGAGCTTGTTTTAAATTATTTGCAACCAACCACAGTCAAACTTTCCCCGGTTTGTGTGGGTGCGTGTGTGTGTGTATACGCGACCCCCGAGTGGACATTTAAGGTTATTATTTCAGACGACCAGAAAATAGATTTTTGTGCATTCTGCCTATATGGGACCTTTTACAGCATGGTGAAATGGCCAATCACAGAACCCAGGTGGGCCACCGAAATGCGTCATTTTTTTTCTACACAAATATATACACGTCACGACGTGTTCAGTGTATTGTACACGTCGATGAAGTGGTTTGACCGACCCTAGGTTTCCTCTATCGGGAGGTGGGTTCATACATACACACGTACGTTCTTGCGTTACATAATCACCCCTGCCATAACGAACTCCGACATCCGGGATCGATCAAACCTGCAATCGAGCACACAAGAAACTAAGAATGTACTGCGCGCTAGCCAACCGTGCCACGCCGTGGCATCTCTCTTCTATACTCGCAAAATCTTGAATGTGTCACACATCAGTCAGTTTTTATTCATCATTTCATATTACAATTCTGTCTTGTCTACAAACCTTAAACTGAAATATATATATACATTTAAAAGTCGTGTGTATCATTGGGCCATACGTAAACATGTGCTGGTCTTGCTGAAAAATCCGAGACTAATGTAGCTTAAGGAACGCACGGCATAGAATAGCCTTGTTTGTCTCCTGGTGACTTGGCGTGTCTTTTATTATACTACATATAACTAAGATTTAGACAGGTCATTTAAAGGTTTAAAAACACTGAGAATATTCTTCAAAACATGTACCGTATGGCCCATTTTCAACGGCCGGAGGTAGAAGGTTTCGACTCTAAATTGAGAAATGAGAAACCAGTCGGTGACGGTCGCATCATGTTAAGTACTAAATGGCATACCTTCTACAGCAACAAATAGCTGGTACATGGTGATCGCATTGTTCTGTATCCTTTTGAATTCGATTTTAGACGTTGCACGTTGCAGCTTACTTGATTTCCTGTCCTGGATGCACGAACGTTTCGAGTCCGGATTTAGCGCCTCTTCTCACTGTCGTCATCTTATTTCAAGCTGCCCGCAAGTAACAACGCTAACACTGATTCTATTCGTACATCAACGTACCAAAGTAGATTAGGTGCCTAACTATAGTAAGTTGTATATATGCGAACAAGATGAGAAAAATATAAGCAAAAATCAAGACGCCTTAAAAATGCAAACAACCGGTTTTCTTAGCGAACATGTTGACACAAACGTACTGTCGTCCTACACGCGGACTGACGCGGAAATCAACGCCAAATATGAAACATTAACGACTACGTTCCAAGCAGTCAACGTTGAAACACTCGGAACACACAGAAGCCAATGTGGTTTTGCGATTGAACCACCGGTCACCATTTTACAATAATAAAAGGCTCGGTACTTTTCGACGCACGTTCTTGTATGACAGCCATATCTGAGCACGGATTTTAAAAACTAGACATCCTGCATTCAACTTAACCAAGTCGCTTAGAATAATTACTATCAGGAGTAGTGAAGTTCCTAGATTAAAACGGAACAAGTCGAATTGATTGACACGTATACCGCGATACCTCTCCTTGTAGGTATCGCGGTATACGATATAATACGACGGTATTTTTATATTACGACAAGAAGATTGAATCACATTTTTTGAACAATGATTCCATAAATTACTAAAAGTATAGTTGACGTATATATATATATATATATATATATATATATATATATATATATATATATATATATATATATGTTTTTTTTACCATTTGAGCGGCTTCTCTCTCTCTCTGTGTTTGTTCAATGCTCCAACGAAAATAGCAAACGGCCCAATCGTATCAAACATCCGGTTGTCCATGTCGTTCCATCAGCGCGTTTACGGAAACTGCCATGCTATATATTTAGACGAATGAAAGCGATTACGAATGTTGGTCTCATTCCTCCGAGTAACGATGGCCAGTGGAAGGGAGTCCGCCTTGAATGCCGCCTACCCTATCCACTTCCTGCACTGCTGCTGCTGCCACTTTATTAGGATAGATTTTTCCAGCATTTCGCGGCAAAAAGTGCAGGAAGTAATGACCCGCTGGGGAAGACAATCTGGAATAATTTATTTTAGACTCGGTCCGTCGCTCTCATCTCGTTTCTCAGACTGAGGAGAACTCGACGCGGTTCACACGTGTACATAGTATGCTGTTTTTCTGCGCTCCGCGCTCTGATTCGAAACGACCTTCGCTCTTCTGTATAGTAATTCCTCTTCCAGTCGGCACATATATATATATATATATATATATATATATATATATATGCAAGTGTGTTATTGGACCCGGTTCCGTCCACTATTGTGAGTTTAGAAGAAGTCTCGCTTGGTCCGCACGCACTGAAATGATTGCCTATCCGCGTAACGTTAATGGCGGTGGCCCCAGACATGCAAGCGGTGCGGTAGCAGAAGAAGAGACTCACTGAACGAAAGAGTAGTGAAAAACACTAACAGTATGCACGGAGAGGAGAAGTAAGCAATATACTGTGCGTGCGTATGAGTGGGACTCAACGCAACGCAGTGACGCATGTGAAGAAAGGAGGCCGGAGAACAAGTGGTGAGGGAAGATAGTCGATGAAAGATAGCGACCAGATTGGCAAGCGAAGGTACTCCGTGGAGACATGTTCACTCACTGTTTGCCCATTTTCCTGCACTAGTTTGTTGTTCCCCACCTGTCTTCTTTGCCGTGTCGTTGTCATCGTCGTCGACCTCGTACGACCTAGCAGCTGAAACGACGAAATACACGTTGCAAAATGGGCTTGATGCGATGTCGAGAGACGAAGCGTACGAGCAACTGCTCCTTGCCTTATTAAGGCTCTGTAACGCTACGCACATGTCTCAAACGACGAATGCCAGACTGCCTGCGCTTGTCTCGCTTAACGCTGAGCGCTTAGTGGTCGTATCATGCGCACCTCTTCGGGCCCATGAATGGCCGCCTCAGTACGATTGTGGTAAGGCAGCAAGGTGGGTTATGGTCGGCGATGACGAAGCGGCCGCATTGGGAACGGATTAGTATTCCGGAGGTGCTGAAGGTGGTTGTGGTAGCTTGCTCGCTTGCACTTGAAGGTGTTCCTGAAGTAAGCGTGACGACTATGGCGGAAGCAACAAATTTGGCTACCTCTGTTTCATCTACGAGGTGTGTTCAAAAAGTATCGCGACTTTTGAATTTTTGCGGGTTACGTATATTCGAATTTCGATTTTTGTGGCGTTATGTTGGTACTCATGTCTCTCACTTATGCCGACAAGCTCGGCCATTTTGAATGTTCACTTAATTGTTGACAGCTGCTTGGCTTGCACGTGTTTTGGATCGTCTTCGATTTTTACCTATTCAAAAAAATGGATCAAAGAACCTGTATCAAATTTTGTGTGAAAAACGAAATTAAGTGCGCGGATGCATTCCGAATGTTGACTGTGGCATACGGAGAAGCTACCTTGGACCGAAGCAACGTTTATCGGTGGTACAAAATGTTCTCAGAAGGCCGAGAAGATGTGAACGACGAAGAGCGTGCCGGACGCCCGAGCACTTCAACAACAGACGAAAAAAATAATGAAGTGGAGAAAATGGTATTGGCCAATCGTCGAATCACCGTTAGAGAAGTTGCTGAGGACCTAAACATATCGATTGGCTCGTGCCATTCGATTTTTATCAATGATTTGGGCATGAGACGGGTCGCCGCGAAATTCGTACCAAAATTGCTCAATTGCGACCAAAAACAGCATCGCATGAACATTGCTAATGAGATGTTGGACTCTGTCCGCGACGACCCAAATTTGCTCCAGAGGGTCATAACTGGTGACGAATCGTGGGTTTATGGTTATGACGTGGAAACCAAAGCTCAATCATCTCAATGGAAGCTGCCGCACGAACCAAGACCGAAAAAAGCGCGCCAAGTTCGGTCGAATGTGAAAGTTTTGCTGACAGTTTTCTTCGATTGCAGGGGCGTGGTGCATCATGAGTTCTTGCCACAGGGTAGAACGGTCAATAAGAAATATTACCTGCAAGTTATGCGCAATTTGCGCGAAGCAATCCGCCAGAAACGCCCGGATTTGTGGAAGAACAAAAATTGGCTTTTGCACCACGATAACGCCCCTGCTCACACATCGTTGCTTGTGCGCGAGTTTTTGGCCAAAAACAACACACTAATGATGCCGCAGCCACCGTATTCCCCAGATCTGGCCCCCTGTGACTTTTTCTTGTTCCCTAAACTGAAGAGGCCCATGAAAGGACGACGTTACGCTACGCTTGACGAGATAAAGACGGCATCGAAGGAGGAGCTGAACAAGATAAAAAAAATGGTTTTTTGAAGTGCTTCGAAGATTGGAAAAACCGTTGGCACAAGTGTATAATATCTCATGGGGATTACTTTGAAGGGGACAAAATAGATATTCATGAATAAATGAATAATTTTTGAAAAAACACAAAAGGCGATACTTTTTGAACACACCTCGTATGTTTGTTGTCGGACCCAGTTCGTATCCAACCCCTTGCTCGACTTGCACGCAGTAACTAACACACTCTACTGTCCTCTGCCGTCTGGCCGTGAAAACGTCCGCAGAATCACAAAGACATGCGCACGTGTATGAAAGGTAGAGCGCCGATGGCAATAGAGAGAACGTGTGTACGGGAGATGCTGTTTGTTGACGAAGTGCATCAAGCTGAAGAAGTTTCTGACATTGTTTTCTTACATTCGCTGTGTGGAGTTTATGTGTCCAAATATAATGTTTAAGAGTCATGCTGATTATCAATGGTGTGTAGTGCAATATGTTATAGTTGCATATGCATGGTGCTCGTCGCAGAAGAACTCTACTAGCAGGCCATTAAGTGGACACAACTGGAATTTTCATGCACCAATTAGGGCATCCAAACAAGCAGTTTATGAGCACAGGTCTTAATAGCAATGAACGTACAGTGGGCCCATTCAGTGTTAAAACAATGCGATGCACATCATATATATATATATATATATATATATATATATATATATATATAAAGAGGGAGCATTTTTTACCGCGCATTACAGATTGAATTGGGCCAGATTTCAAACTGAATTACTTTTATGAAAAGCGTGCGTTGCGCAACATCATGGCACGTTTTAGACCTGAAACGCTATATGAATTAATCGGTGGTAAGTAAAACCTGAATGAACGGTGAAAAAACTGGAACGAGAACACACGAAACATGGGAAAGGCAAACAGTATAGCACAAAAATCAGTGTCAACGACAAAGACCAATGTTTAATGCCAACACGCATGGCAAAACGACTAAGTTATGGTGACGGAAGTCTGTCGCGATTCGAAAGAGCCTCTATTGGATTAGCTAGTGGCGCTCTAGACTGCTTCTATGAACGCTTTTGGGCCCAGTCCAGCTAGGAGACAAGCTAAATCTAAGTAACTGTAGTTTGTTTAATGTTGATGATGATAGTGATGCGGCCTGTTCAGGTACTACGGCTATAGGCTGCAGAACGACAGGAGGGAAAGGGCTGTGCGGTGTCGTGCGAACTTAACTCCCTCCATCGGGCAGCTTCATGTCCTGTCCACTACTAACTGTTTCGAGCACATTCCCGGGCCTGCGGAGTTCTTGCCCGGCGACCAGTCCGAACGTCTTAGCACTGTCACCAGGTGTCGTCATTCACGCGCCCTAAACACGTTGGCCCAGAGCTGCCTCTTCTACAAGACGCTGAATGCGTGGTTTCGGTGCAATTAAGCCTGCCGAAACGAAAACTGCTGTCCAGCAGTTCTCCATCGGACTAACGCATGCACATCATGGTCTATAGAGAAAGGAGAAGTCGAGAGAACACACACATGAAAGAACCAACGCGGTGTTGTGTGCATCTTAGTCGGAGGATTGACATCGCACGTTTGGAGAGATGCCAGGAGTGTTCAGGGAAGTTCCCCTCGGGGGCCCGCATGGTTCGCCATTATCCTTAGCAGGCACCGGGTCTTCTTCTCGTCGGCGCTCGGCCCAAGCCACCGCTCAACGTTCTGTGGGGTTCGCCTACACTCGTACGGCATTAGAGGGGACGCGATTGGGCTGCGCACATATGAACAAACAGGACAGTTAAAGTAGTCACTAATACGCGTGTATATATATATATACATCCATATATATTATACATACATAAACACACATTTATATATGTATATATATATATATATATATATATATACATACATAAACACACCTTTATATATATATATATGCGTCATGCAGAAGACCCAAAGGTTCGCAGCTCATTCACGAAAGGTGCGCGGTTAGATCGAGAAACGTACACGCACCAACCGTAGTCGTAGGGATTGTAGTCTTACTGATCGGATTCGATGATTTTTCGGCTGAGTCCAGTTAGGAGCAGCAGCAGCGTTCTTATCACAGAACGGCGTGACGCACTGGCAGCGAAATCTTAAGGAAAGAAGCAACGAACGAACGAGCGAAAAAGGAGCGCATGAGGTGCGTGTGTGTGTATGAGGCCCTACGGGCCTTGGAGGAAGCAGTCGTCTTAGTGGTAGTAGTAGGAAGCCTTTTTAGATGCACGCTGATGACTCTAGCTAGCGGCAAGCGCATAAGCGACTTGGACCGGGCGCGGAGAGCTGCGAGAACGGAGGGCGAAGAGCGATACGACTACTGACGGTTTCGTGGGACGGAAAAAAACCTTCTTCCCGGGCAAAGGCGCGCCGGTGTAGGAAAGGATGCAGCGCCCTAAGACGAAGAGGCCAAAGAAAGCGCACTCACTCACTCACTCACTCACGGGAAGCGAACCCTGCTGCCAGGGGTTCTTCCTGCTTGTCTGCGTGTGCAGGCAAGGGGCGGCCGACGGCCTCGAGATGAAGAGTGAAAGAGCAGCGATAGATAGCCAGAGAGAGAGCGACAAATATATATATATATATATATAGATAGAGAGAGAGAGAGAGAGAGCGAGAGAAATTGAGAGATAGAGAGGGGGTGGGTAACGCCCGGCAAGTGCAGTGCAGCACAGCACAAGGCAGTGTACGGCCGAGAAAATAGGTTGTCGTCATCCTCAGGCCTCGGCTCTCGGCTCGGTTTCGACGGCCAGGCGAAGAACTTGGCCATATTGAACTTGCCGGCACAGTCGCTGCGGCACAACATAGCCGCTATAGTCAGTCACTTGACAGGACGCCGCCGACGATGCAGACGACGACGACGACGACAACGAAGGTCTAGTAGGGAGAAGATGGAGGAGCAGACAGAAAATGAAGGAATAGGGAGCGCACCAATGGCTGGCAAAAGAACGACAGTGCCAGCGCCCAAAAGACAGCGGCACTACTCCCGGGCGCCGGTACCGATTTGCCTGCCTGCCTGCTTGCCTGGCTGTGGCGCGAGCGCGTCGTCGTTGTTGTCGACGTTCTCGACGACGATGCGCGATATCAGCGTTGCAGCATTTTCACTACTGTCACAACTTGCCCAACCCAATAACTACGAGCAGCGATTGCGGTGATGACAGTTGCAGTGCGGAATCGGCGGCGACAACGTACGAGGAAGTTGCAGGTTGTATGTAGACTCTCCCCTGCGTCGTTTCGGCTTTCCCGCTACACCGCCACACGCGCGGCCGTCCTCTACCAACCGACCGCCATTGCTAGACCGGTGCAATGAGCAGCGTTTTTATGTGGTGCCTACCAGTCGGAGAACGGGCACTGCCGGACGATGATTGGCCGGTCGCGCTTGGCTCCTATAGCGGAGCGGCTCGGTAGGCCAGAAGTCGACGACGAGGATAGGGCACAACACGGGGGGAGTCGGGGGGAGTCGGGGGTCGCGGGTGGGGGGAGTTGCGGGTGGGGGGGAGTTGCGGGTGGGGGAGTCGGGGGTGGGGGGAGTCGGGGGTGGGGGAGTCGGGGGTGGGGGAGTCGGGGGTGGGGGAGTCGGGGGGAGTCGGGGGTGGGGGAAGTCGGGGTGGGGGGAGTCGGGGGTGGGGGAAGTCGGGGTGGGGGGAGTCGGGGGTGGGGGGGGTGGGGGGGAGTCGGGGGGAGCGAGAATGGGGGCAAATAGATTGTGTGTGTGGCGTGTAGCTGCTTGTTGTGTGCATACACTGCGGCACAACTCGCAGCGTAACCAAGAACGTGCCGTTTGCGTTGCATTTCCTCTTTATTATGTATAGAACTGGTATATGCGATTCGACGTTACGCGATCGGGCGGTGCTCTAAAGTTGGCTGTAGACCACCAAAGCCACTATGGCGTCTGGTATCTGAAGATAAGGCTTTGCTTGCCGAGAAGCTCCTTGCAAACTCAGAGGCAGGAAAAGGCGCCGATGCTGTGCGCCGACAGCTCGACGAGTCAAAAGACGACCGGGCTTATCATCTTTGTTGGCGTCTGCAACAAGCTATTATTTCTGTATTCTAGGAGGTCGATTTTACTACTAATCTGGTGATATGTTTCTAATATTCTTTCGCGCCCGAAATTCAATCAGGACTCGTCTCTAAACAATGACGCGTGTGGTTTTTGCTGCTTATAGCGTTCAAGGAACTTGACCTGCGGTTTTATTTATTGTAATGATGTCCATGCCTGTTTGACCTATAACGCGTTAAAATGAAAGTAGACTCGTACTTGTGTTGAGAACCTAAATTTACTTAGGAACCTAAACCAAACTCAAGGTAACTTGGCTGTTCCTTATTGTTTCTCACAATGAAAATTCTTCATGAAACTACGAATGATATCTGTATACAATTGCTAGTTTTACAACATGTGAGTGCTTACGATGTGACACTTTGTATGTACTCCTGATTATTCCAGATGGTACCGGAAAAAAGACGAGAAGTTATTGCCAATCACTTCAGCAACGATCGAGCAGCTGCATGGCGTACTCCAGTTCAGTGCGCCTGAAGTCCACGATACGGGAAACTATGTCTGCGTGGTGTTCAATGATGTTGGAGAGACCCAAGTAACCATGAAGCTTATTGTTAGAGGTGAGTCTGTGTGTCAACAAGTGGGGTACACAGCCAGATAGATTCAGAAAGACCCATGGAACTCGTTCTGCGTCCTTACTGGCTCACGTGTACTTGGGGTTCTTCGAAAATATTCCGTGGCTGCAGCGCGGAACAGATTAGTATGAGAGCCCAAAATGAAGAAAAAAACCAGTAATTTCCAGTAATTTCAGAAATATTGCCTCTCTTTCATCACTTCAGTGCAAGGACATACGTGAGGAGCAGTGATGTGTGGGCTAGTGTCTACAATACGCTTACTTAAACAAATCGCTCGATATAATGGTAGAAGTGTTGATTAGGTAATTAAGTAGTTGAAAAACCATACTGACTGTATATTAATAGAAGGCTCAAAGCCCTGTTAGCACCGGCAGATTCTAACTCCCATATTTCTGGCGATATTCAAAATGGCAGGAGGAAAGCCAATACCTTGCTTAGTCTTGGTTTAGCTAGTAGCGGCTGTTACTGATTCTAGTATAGCCACCTATACTATAACAGCTGTCGTTATTTTTATGTTTGTTTGTTTGTCTTCCAGAATAAATGTGTTAAGATATGAAATAAAAACAATCAAACTAGTACGCTATTAGGCGGCACCGTCTGGACACTGAGCTAATGTAATAACATAGTAAAATGAATGTAGGTGTGCGTTGTTTGTTCCGTTCCTATGAACGGAAATTACGCCAAAAAATATTGCAAGCGTTTGTAAAGAAAATATTCTACATTCATCTCTAGCATGTTGTGCGGAGCAAGCATGTGTATACCTGTCCACTAAAGTATATTCCTAAAGCCCCTACCTTTACTATAAGACTTCGATTTTATTGCTTCATATTGTCGGGATAGTTTACGCAGACAGTTGTTTATTCTGTCAACGAATTCTTATCGAACACGTGAACTTTTAGCAAAAAACTAACACATAAATAGGGACTACCACTACCACCTGGAGGGTTTAAGTGGACGGCTACTCATCATGCCCTCGGCTTGTCGATTGTAGAGCAAACTATTAGAAATACTTTCCTCGCCACGAGCAACGGACTTTTATAGTACTGGTAAAATCCATACTACTCTAGATAACTGGGGTTGTGAAACAGATGGCATCTATGGAATGTGTGGAGTGTATGTCATGTTCACGGCCAGAAGCATTGACCAAGTATGTTCTAGTAGCCAGCTTCTGCTGTTAAAAACCAAGCTACAATAGCCACCTGTTGCCGTCCATACTTGAATGTAATATTTAAAGCTGATGGCAAATTTTCGAAATGACTAGTTTGTGCACGGTTTTTGTGCTGGCGAGAGAGCATGTTCTGAGCGAGAGCGGCAGCGGCGGCAGCAGCAACCCTACTATGCAAATTTGACAGTAGTCCTTTACGGACTCAGCTTGGCAGTTGGCAAGGGTTTTCGCGGGTAAAGCCTTGAAAAAGCCTCGCTATGGAGAGAATAGGGATCTCGAAATGCCAACCGGTAGCGTGTCTTCGTTTGTTGTTCATGGAGAAAGCATGAAAATCCATTTGTATCGAGTATTTGCAATCGAAACAGACAAGCTGTAATAACTCATTTGTGACCCTATACTTATCTGTATCGACCGAAAGCACACCTGTCTCTGTGCCGCTCGATATTCCAGCTTTGCAGTTATGCTCAGTGCTCGTTTTTTGTCGTGCGTACTTCTCCCATATCCCTTTTCTATCTCGCTCCGTTTGGTTTTGACTTTTTGCGTCTATCTAGCGTGATTTATGTGATGATTGTGACTGCCGTTGTGTGCCGTCACAGTTTTCGAGTACGAGTGTAAGCAGCGGCCGCCGGTCAGATAAACTCCCGAATTCATGAATGAATGAGTGAACGAACGAATATGTATACATTGATAGTTAGGTGCGCTAACCACACACACGCGCATCTCCAATACCCCCATGTTGCCGCCCCAGCTGCTGCAGAAGCCGCCTACGTCAATGGCCTTGCAATTTCCGCAGCTCTTCCCTGCTAGCACTGTTCAATGTTTGTATTGTCATTACGGCAAATTTTAAACGGCGGCTTTGCCTGTGCGTAGACGCCGCGATATACACAGGCGCGTGCGGCTCGAACCAACCAGCGATATCCACTCGGGGTGTGTCAGCAGACCTTGAGTCTACCCTACCGACTAAACAGACACCTGACAGTGCCCCAAAATCTTTCGTAGTGTAGGAAGACCGATGAACTACCAACCATATGCATTAGCCGCTTCATTTAACCCGGGCCACAGGCAGGCGGAAGCCATGCAAAGCGATGGCACGTGCGTAGCAGGGCGCGTAAGCAGCAGCGGCTGCCGGCCAGAGGAATTGATGAATGGATGAATGAATGAACGAATGGAGCCGGGTGGAGCTATGCAGCTCGATATTGATACTTGTAGGCTCGCCACGCACGCCCGTGTCCCCACCGCCCCGCGTCGGTTGCCCCCCCAGCTGCTGGGGCCACCCTCGTCACGTAGCGCTTGTCTTTCAGTACATGCGAGCTAACTAAAGTGAGCAGAGAGCCAGCCAGCAAACGAGAGGATGCCGGACGAGTGCCTATGCAACAGGAGTTAAGCGCCTCAACAAGCCAGGACGACGGTGGTGGTGGTGTTATTGTTTCGATGTCGGCTGTCTCTAGCTTCCTCTGTCGCTGTAGGTGCAGCGCTGTGCATGTCACGAATACGGCAGCGTTTCGTGCACGACTTCGAAATGTGGACTCCGAAATGTAACTAGGTGATAGTCGAACCAGACCTGCGCTGCTACCTAAAACAAATACCTTTCGAGCTGAACCCCAGCCAAGGTTTAACGTCCACGGAACTGCTTTTCGCATAGCCTTATACACGGACCCCCATAAATACAAATGCGCAACGGTGGGGCTCGAACCCGCGCACCTATGTGTCTCCTCCTTCATACCCGGACCCCCATAAATACGAATGTGCAACGGTGGGGCTCGAACCCGCGCACCTATGTGTCTCCTCCTTTATACACGAATTCCCATAAATACAAATGTGCAACGATGGGGCTCGAACTCGCGCACCTATGTGTCTCCTCCTTCATACACGGACCCCCATAAGTACAAATGTGCAACGGTGGGGCTTGAACCCGCGCACCTATGTGCCTCCTCCGGTCGCGAGGCGCAGGCGAAAACGCCCTCGACGCCACCGGGCTCGCTACCCGGCTACGCTTGCCGAGATCGGTTAGAATCGGCCGATCTCAGAACGACAGGCGGCACTGGCGACATTTTGCTACGATACTTTATGCGGTTCCTCCCCGCACCCTCATTCGCTTATTTTTTTCTTTCCTTTGTTCTTCCTCATCGGCAGTTTAGTTGCCGCGGAGCATTTAAAAATGGACAGTTATTTTTAGAAAAGCAAATCGCCACTGTAGAGGTCCCCCCGTGAGTCGGACCGTCAACCTCTATGTGTAAGGACGGCGTATCAATGTTCCCGCGTGAACAGGCAAATAAAACCAACCAGAAAAATATTTACTTCTGAAGAGTAATTCTATGACGAGAATATGCTCTCATTTACGTGTCGGCTTTTACCACCTTTATTCATGTTTGTCGATTAAAGAGAATGAACCGCAATCCTGGGTGATTTGATTAGTCTCGTAGTAACGTGGGCACATCGAAACACTTGTTCGAATGAAGATTGTCACGCTAACAGTGACCAGTCATATATTCTCGAGTCGACACGTTTGGCACGCTCAAGAGAACCGATGCGGGCGTATGGAGCTGCTCAGAGCACAGGATTGAGTCCAGCCTGCCTTTAGGACAACAGAACAACAGTGCATATACATAGGGTGGCTAGCGTGCAATATCGGCCTGGAAATCGTAGCAGGAACGCACTGTAACAAAGAAGCTGCGAAGGCTGGCGGGCGACAGTAAAAAAAACCAAAAGCGGTAGCGTAACCCGTGTGGCGTGATCTCCGATACAACTGGCGGGCGCACTGAGTGGTTATCCATCGAGAGAGGCTTCCACCTCTCTTTCTCCCTATTTCTTACGTGGATTTGGATGACGAGCTAGGCTTTCGTAGCGGCTCGGCACCTGCGGGCACTTGTCGTAAGTCGGATATCTTTTCCTGTTGTCTACTGAGAGCCGATATATTGGCTAAGGCGCGCATTCACGTGTTTGGGCCCGACGTCGATTGTCGTCGGCGTTGCTTGAAGCGGACACGACGCTTCGCTACTGCCAAAAGTGGTGTCCATAAGGCGAACTAGCAAGTGGATAGTGATGCTTCGATATCGACATAACAACGCATTTCAGGCTTCAGAGAGCCGCTGAAGTCGACAAAAAACATCCCTTTGGGTGGTTTTTTGGCCATCCAACTCATGGTCATGTTCTCCTTTCTACTTGCCCAACTGCCGTAGACACGCAATTAGTGGCACCCTTGCCATCACTACCGTGAGCAACGTCGACATTTACGCGTATTTAACGTTTTTTTTTCTCTTATAACAAAGACCATACTTACTGGCCATTATTATATGTCTTTGCATAAAAAACGTACACATACGTGAGGAACAGTGTTGGCTAGTATACATTTTCTTTAATACAATTTGTCAATTGGTTTTGTTTGATTCAACGCAAGAAGCATACTAGTTGGACCACACGGTCTAACTCGTAAGATGTGGAGGGCGTGCGTAGTAGTGTACGCAAGAACTGGACAATAGTTACACTGAATTGCATTGCATTATTGTTTTTTCCGTCCGATTGCGAAATGATACTTGTGATCTGTTTATTATCCGCTCCAGACCACGAGCAGCTGAACACAATCGACGTCAAATAGTTGCAGTCAGGAAAGTTGCTCATCTGCATAACATATTAAAACGGTGAAGACAAAACAGGCGACTCGTCTACCTCAGATTTGCCGCAATTAACAGGCACGTATCTTTCTTTGTGTTGTATTCTCTTTCGGTCGCGATCGCGGGCGTCATATCTGTTGTTGCCGTCATCGTTACCCCCCCCCCCCCCCCGCGTTTTTGCGTCACGCAGGCAACCAGCTGCTTACGATATCCCCCAGCTTCCTGCGCATCGAGAGCGGACACACCGCCTCGTTCTACTGCAACGTTACGGCCATGTTCAACCCGATGGACACGGACGACTTTGGGGTCGAGTGGAGGTTCAATGGTCGACGCATCACCTCGTCGGGCCGGATCAAGGAGGCGACCCGCTATTCGCTGCAGATCAACGGCGTGACCCGCCTCGACCAGGGCATGTATCAGTGCCTCGTCAACGAGAAGAGCGGTTGGCTGCAGGCGACCGCCGAACTCCACATTGGAGGTAAGCACACGTCGGAAGATGCGTCGCCGCAAATGCGGCTCAGCCCTTGTCTCGTATATATATATATATATATATATACTCTATGCAAAAACAACTGTCATACTGTATGCAATGTTTCCGTGCAATACTGTTTCGGCTGCGGTTGTGCAATTCTAGCGGCCCGTACCGATTCATCAGCTGTGTAGTCATAGTCATAATGGTGAACAACTAACTGGCAGCATGGCGGAGACGGATAGAGTCACGTCACAAACGAACCATTTTTGCTTTAGCCATGCCGATCGCTGCTGGCTTGTGCTTCTCTATAGGCAGTTAAAGGCAATGCCATGTCTAATATTGCAGTGCGTTATCGCACAGCCACCGGATACCTCAAAACGGCTCAGAGCAGCATGCAGGTGCAGCATAGATACGTGGTACTGTTCACTTATTTCTCTACTGCTAGCGGCAAGTCTCGTTTTGACGCGAATTAAACACTTGTGAGCACTAGTACCTTCCTTGTCCACGCACGAGCTCCGTCATTTGCCTGTAGATTTTGACGTTGCAAAACTTTATAAGTTACATTATGTAGCATGTGTATGCATGTATGTATACGTGTTTAGGAAGATTGGGTAAAATAGTCAGCAGTGGATAAAAACGAAGCCATAGGAAAGAATAGTGAAATCGAGGCATAAAAAACCGAGAAATTGGTAGGGCAGAATGGTTATGCGATCATTTAGAAAGAAGTGGGCTATTATAAGGAAACGCCAATGCAGAAGTTGGATACAAGGCTGCAGCGAGCTAAATATACGGATAATAAAAGTATAGAATGTCGAGTTGGTGGATTAGGGAATCAGTTAGTTTAGTATTAACATATTGTAAAATAATGGTCAGAGATATAGACTTGTTGGAGGCCTTAGTTTAACCACCAAATGTAAGAAAAGGCCAGCTCGATTTTACAAACAAGAACGTAAGATATGTATATGTATATATATATTTAGCTGTTACTCAGCTATTGTAAACACTGACGCACTTGAACATGTTTACAGAACAAGCGCCAACCCTGACATCCGTGTTCCGGGAGCAGACAATTCGGCCAGGAAACTTCATCTCCTTAAAGTGCGTAGCGTCCGGAGACCCGTTACCGACGATTAGCTGGCGATTGGATGGATTCTGGAAGCTCGACAATGGGCCTAGAATTCGCATCCGAAGTTTTGAAACTTCGATCCCCGGAGAGGTGGTCAGCTTCATGAACGTCTCGCTTGTGGAGGTGAGTGCACCTATGCCAAGTCGAAGTACCAGACGGTGCTGCTGTTTTAAAACAGGCTGCACGATTAAGCGCTGAGACGAAAAAGAATTTTCTTAATAAGCAGACTCCTTTCACATAAACAAATCCTGGAATCGTTGCGTCTTGCAATGGAAAGGTTCACTCGCTTGCGATCTTTTCCTGAGAAGATGCAAATAAGTCTGTTTAAATACGTCTGTTCTGTCAGCATTGCCTTGAGCATCATACGCTGTTTTGATTAAAGTTGTTTTACAATTAATATAGCTGTCGCAACTTGAGCTTAATTGAAGTATTGCTTTTGCACATGCATTACCAGGTCAGGTATAATTACATAAATAATTAGATAATTAAACTATTATATTTTGGCTGAATGAGCAAGGCCGAATGTTGGTGACGTGAGCGTACAGCGGGTGGAGACTTAGTCAGACGACTTGGACCGCTGCTTGAGTAATGACCGCTACACAATTTCTTTTACTGATATAGTTTGTCGTTTTCCGATAGCCGCATACTGGTCGATTTGCGTAACTGATGGGGGACCTAAATAACTCGCTCTTCGACGTTGTGGCCTTGCAGGTGCGGGACTCCGGAGCTTATGAGTGCATCGCCAGCAACTACGTAGGCAGTACGAGCCATAATGCACGACTGAACGTCTACGGCTCGTTATTCACGCGGCAAACCCTCACCAACATGACGGCTCTAGTTGGCAGCACGTTCCAGCTACAGTGCCCCTTCGGGGGTTACCCCTTCGAATCTGTCAGCTGGTCTTTAGGTAATTTCGAAACTAACTAGCAGCTTCATTATACTCTATCGCCTTTCGGTGTTGTTCTTTATGTTAAACGCTATGTACCTTCTATTCCCGTATGGTAGCAAAGCTGTAGTTAGATGATATGTGTGAATTGTGTCAGTTTCTAGTGGACTACCAACTCAAAGGAAACAGGCTAGCGTAACTAGAAAGACGACCGTGCCAAGGTGCTGCCCATATGATTATGCTACGAAAAACCGAGTCGAGACAAAGTCCGAATTGCTACTTGTTTGTTTGATTATAGCAAAACTTCTTCTTGCTTATTATCGCATTGGCCCTCTTTATACTCTCTACTTCAACTCCCAACTAGATCACAACAAGTAAGTTGATTAATTTCCGATCAAAATCAATAGTATGAAGGCCGCTCGACGCAGTGAGAGTATAGCTGTGACAGTGATGGTAGTCGAGTCGGTAAAAATGTATGTGCGTGAACGCCTTTATTAACAAAGGCATTCTGACTAACTGCCTCGGTTGAATCTGTTCTTCGGACATCAGATGGTAATCGCCTACCCGTTAGTCAGCGGCAGGTAGTGCACACCCAGAACGGGACTCTCCACATTCACGGGGTGGATAGGGACGCCGACCAGGGACGATACCAGTGCACAGTTCAGAGTGGAGACAAAAATCACCAGGTTCGCCATACCATCACGGTCACGGTCAAATGTAAGTATCGCTCCGCTCAGACACAGTAAGTTTTCTGAAGTGTGAGAACCCCCGACTCCCTCCCCCCTGAAAATTATGGGGGGGGGGGAGTCGATGAGGCAAACGTGCTCAAGGCTTTTTAGTCTCTTTTTAAAGGCTCGTCTTTAGCCCCGGTTGGACGGACGTACTGCCCTCCGTGTTTTCGTTTCTTTCGAAGGTGAACACGAAACAGCGGCCACGGCGCATTACGTTACAGATGCCTATAATCATAACGAGTGGAACTAAAAGAAAGGCCTTTTTTTTTATCAACCAGCTCAGAGCGAGCAACATGTCTTAATAACTTAAGTGTTTACTTCGCTTAAAGATGTCACAGGCGCGTTTAGCGGATTCTTTGTTGTGCTGACGCTTGGGGCTGTGTGAGAACAACACGTGTTGATCTGTTTAAGTTTACGTTTGTTTTCCTCCATATCGTTATTATTATTATTATTATTATTATTATTATTATTATTATTATTATTATTATTGTTGTTGTTGTTGTTGCTGTTGTTGTTACTAAATTTATTACTATTATGAGACGGACACAAGAGGTGGAGAACAGGAGCACATCTCGATGTAATGTCGACGTTAAGCGTCAGGCAAGCCTCACAATGGCGAGGGGGAAGAGAAGATATGCCGCGTGGATGATGACGATGATGCTGATGATGACGATGACGACGACGGTGACGGCTGCGGGGGTAACGGTGGCGACGACGATGATGATGATGATGACAATGAGGATGATGATGAGGACGACAACAACACTTGGGCCAATGGGCAAGGCCGACCGTCTAGGCCCAACTTCCTCCACGTCACAAACCCCTCAACTGCGCTGCTTTCCTACCGTGCGGCGGCTGAGGCTAGTACAGCTGCTACAGCTGCTTCTGCTGTTGCGGACTCACCACACATTTGTCTATTTGCCTACACGACGACGACAACAACGACGACGGCGAACCGCCGCAACGTCTTCAGCTCTTTTGCCCTACATGCTGTTTCCTTCACCGCGTCCGCTTGCACTTTCTTTTCTTTTTTTATCTGTCTGGCCACAGGCTTCATTTCGGTTCATTTTGGCTCGGTCCGGCAGCGGTGCTGGGCTGAAAGTCGTCGTGGTGTGGTGGCGATGGTGGTAGTCGTGGTGGTGATGATGATGGTAGTGGTGGTGGTGGTGGTGGTGGTTTACATTCGTGCGCCTTTTATTCGCTTATAAGTGTATTTTTACTTGCACTTGCTCGCTGGCTCTCTGACTTACACACTGGCTGGGACTTACCCACTGGCCGGGACATACACGCTGGCTGATGTTGGCCTCATCGTGGGAAGCTTCTGCGCTATTCGGCTTCGTCTCTTTCGTCGTTGTCGTCGTCGTCGTTACCACCGAGGCCACTCCCGCTGCCCCAGCAGCCACAGCAGCAGGGGCGGCGTCATGTTCGTGTTTTCAGCCGTCATCCAGCAGCCATTCACCAGCTGACAGTGTCGGTAGTAGTGAGATCAGCAGGCCAGTGGTGAGCTTTTTCGAGTTTTAGTCGTCGAGAGATACTTTTTCTCGTCGTTCGCCTTTGCCGGCTACTTCGTCGTCGTCTTTTTATTCTTCTGCTTCTTCTTCGTCTTCTTTTTCGTCTTATTTGCCGTCTCCGTCGCCGCTGCCGCCGTTCTCCATCTACGTCTTGTCGTTTTATTACGACTCGGACTCCGGAGTGCGTGCGTTTCGTCCTGCCGTTCTCCTGGGATGATGGCGTAGTTGTTGTTGCTGTTGCTGTTGTTACTCCTACCGCTGGTGCGGCTGCTGCTGTTGCTGCTGTGGTTGGTTAACCGTTAAGCACCCGGTCTGTCAAGCACGCCCCTTGGCGGACTCTTCTGAAAAGGGGAAGAGGGGAGGGGGCAGTGGTTGCGTAGTTGCGTTTCCGCTGTAGACCTTTGAGAGTTTAATTCCGACATTGCAGCATATTATAAATATATGTAGAGAGAGAGAGACGCAGAAAGGGATGAAGATAGAGAGAGAGAGCGAGAGGAGGAAAAAGGAAAGGAACTAGATGATGACGACAGAGACGACAACAAAAGAAAAAAGCTTCGAAGACGAAGAGGACGGACAAGGAATAGCAGTGCGCGCGTCCGCCCGCCCGCCCGCTGTTTCGAAGTTGTTGTTCATGCCACTGCTCGTACCGCTTCTGGCTTCCTTCTGGCTTTGCCGCCGTCGTTGCCATCACAAACAGATTTACCAAGGCTAGATGGAATTGTCAAGCCTAAACGCGCGCACACACACACACAAGGAGAATGATGTGTAGGTAGAGGAAAAGCAGCAGGTCGACGGAGCAGAAAAGCAGACAAGCGGGAAAAAGTAGGCAAAATGGGCTATCAGAAATGTACCATTATGTTGTCCCTAACTTCCAACCTCTAAGTGTTACGCGCAGCGCGGCTTAATACACAGGAAACAAAAATTAATGAATTATATTATTTTTAGAGCGGCATTCATTCTAAATATCAATGGCTTGTCGCTTCTTCTATCACCGACAACAACAACAATCTGCAATTGCAGGGTAAAGGAAGACATATGTAGAGCCTTGCATGGAACGCATAGACCTCCATGCAAGGCGTTATGTCTTGTCTGTCTCTGTGTTGCCGTCGTTCCCCTTTTTAGCAATAATGAACAACAAATGTTCGTGGCTCATTCCGTATTATCCTCCTCTCTGTCTCTCGCAAAAAATAAACAAATATATATATATATATATATATCTATTGTGTTCTCTGCACCTTGATATCTTTGCGGACTATTAACGTATCCTTTCCTTCCTGGTCGCCCTTCGTTTATACTACGTTTTCTTTAAGTTCGCGTTATTGTTTTAAGACCCTACCACACCTATGCTGAGAAAAGTCTTGCCAACAGACTATATAAGTGCTGTCATAACATACACCTATTGTAGAAATCGTTTTCTCTTGCACTGTTTTGCGCTGTCATCTCAGCGGAATAAGCGAACTTTAAGCAACATATGTCGCCCGAATATATGACTGACTTTGCAGAAGTATCATATGCCAATAGAAAGGCGGGGATTCCTTTGTCTGATCTTTGCTCGCGTCCCAGCCGTAGACCTAGCGATAGCCAAAAATGGTAGTGGGTTAGGCAGATTTAGAAACCGTCTGAACTATTGCAGTTAGCTGACTTGTCGACGTATTGTAAAACGACCAAACCAACTCGCAGATAGACTGGGAACCCTGTCGGGCAAAATCAATAGGAAGGCTGGCACCCTCGCCGCGGCGCAGTGAGGCGACTGGCGCGTTGCCGCTGTCTACGGAACGACTTTGGACTACTTACTCGCTACTACTAATACAACAACTACTAAAACACTACTACTGCTACTACTACTACTACTACTACAAGCTGGGCTAGCGATCAGGATCTGTAGCATGAGCGTGGGAGGTCTTTCAGCCCAATGACCGAACCAGCCCTAGTCGGTAGTTGTTGCCGCTTCGCCGTTTGCTTTGTGCAGTTCGTGTAGTACCAGTCAATGAATGACCGACTGAGTGCGTGCGCGCGTGAGTGAGTAAAGGGCTTCGGACGACAGACTTGACGTTGTCCCGCGGCTGCATCGTAAAGTATGGGGAGAGCCCGGCCGACCGGGGACCACCGGGATAGGAACCCGTCTAGATTCGTTTAGTAAGAAGGACCCAAGTCCGGCCTGGCCCCCTCCTCCCCAAAGGCTTGTTTGCATGCCATTTAAAACGACGACGACAGACAGACATACAGACCGACAGCGCCAGTCAACGAAGCTGTGATGATGATGATGATGGTGGTGGTGGTGGCGGCAGCATACAAGAAAGTAAGTAAGCGAGCGTCGAACCATGAAGCCACGTACGGCGGGGGTTCGGGTTGCCCTGTCTCCAACGAGGACAACAGCGACAAGAACAGCACCGACGGTGACAACAATAATGGCAAAGACGACGACAACAACAACGCAGACTGAGATGAGACGAGACGAAGAAAGGAAAGGGCGTAAATGTCAAATGTTAGGAATTTAATTTAATTTCACCATTTTGGCCCCCGTACACACGGCGTATGCGGCACATATCCACGGACTACATGTGGGACGGCACGCCGTTGGGATACCGGCATCATCATCGTCATCATCATCATGATCATCGCTACTACGACCACTTCTACTGCCAGAACGAAATTGCAATAATAGTCATCATCATTATCACTACCACATCAGCATCATCAGCATCATCATAATCATATCCAAAAAGGAAGAAAATGGAGTCAAGAAGCGAAACGGGCGGTACGCCAAAAGGCGCCTGTCGACGACGGGGGGGGGGGGGGGGGGGGGAACTCGTCCCACTGACTAGACCGACACGAGCTACGTTACTACCAGAAGTACCCCCGCACCCCCAACCTCGTCGGCTCACAGGCAGCAGCCCGAGGGCCCGAGCGGGCTCTCGGGCAAAAAAAGATGGTCGCTTCGTCGGACCGAGTGACACTCAGCGCTCAGCCAGACTGAGCACAGGCCTGAAGGCAGGCCGAACGACGGCTGAAGGAGGCCATCCATCTCGCTTTAGTCCCGCGGTGTTCCGTTCACTATCGTCTCCTTTTGCGCCCCTTCTACGCCCGCCCGCGCGGACGTAGACAACGGCGGCGATGGGGGTAGTGGCGGTGGGGGTTGCGGCGTCGACGGCTTTCCTTCGAAACTCCTGAGGGTCCTGGACCTTCTGGTCGCGATCCCCTCGGGCTGCTACTGGCCAGCGGGGAGCGGGGCACCGGAACCGAAAGCAGACAGGCGGATCGTGCAGGCAGGCAGGGCACTCCAGGACGCCGCCACGACCTTCATTCGGATAGACAAGGAAACGACGCTGGGGGTGAAGCGCCCCCGCAGCTGATCGTACTACTAATACTACTGATACAGCTAGAACGACTACTGGCGCTGCTTGTGCTGCTTTGCAAAACGCTTAAGCCTTGTAGCTGATCTGCTTCTATAGACGTTGTGATCACTTCAAGTCTGCATCGTCGGTTCCGGACGGACGAATGTACTGTAGCCGCGGAGCCATAGATAAGATGGGTATAGATGAATCAAGAGTTGAAGCAATGGTACTGTCAAATAATGTTAAGGCCCACAAGAATGGGTATTATCCGGGACCTATATATATATATATATTATTTTTTTTACCGTATTCTCTAGGCGGGAAATTTATTTATATTCAGTAATTTTAACAGCATTTAAACAGATGAGGAAATCTGGCACTTATGCTTACCAGGCGACAACTAAGCATCGACTATACGGTATAAAGATATATGGTACGGCTCTGGCTATAGTGTGCCAGAATGATATATATATATATATATAAGTATATGTATGTATATATATATATATATATATATATATATATATATATACAATAGCTTTAGCACGTAAACACATACATACCAACAAACTGCTTATACGTATAAAGTCTAAATACTCTGCTTCTAAAACGCATGATATCGTTAGATGGGGTGTACCGGCATACAGATTGCAGTTTAGCCTCGCTTTGTGACTTTACACTAGTCTGAGCACGATATTGCAGCTAACAAAAGGCGATACCACGCGAAACTATATCGGCGTGGATATTATTTGTATTACAGCCAGTGACGCCTATCAATAACGTTTTAGTTTAGAGATTAAAACATACTAACAGCCACTGAATATATGCTAGAGTCACGGTCTTGCACAATGAACCTAATATAGTATGCCAACTAAGCACACATTTAGGAATTTAACATTTTCTCTTTATTAGGGGTCGTATGTGAAATCACGTACACAGTCACTATACAACTACTGTCGTGCATGCCAACACGTCCCAGTATTATAACGCTATTGTGGGGAAAAGCGCGCATCGCTCAAGCTGTCTCTGCCTAAGTTGGATTACCTGTCAACGGTGGCCTTGAAGCAGGCATCTCAAAGAGTTTCGATTTTCCAAATGCGTTATGCCACGCTTAGGAGCTTAGAGAGCGCAGAGACTCTGTTTCGACGACGTGTCCTACGTTTCAGCGTGACCATGTTTCCGTTCTCTCTGTCCTTTTTCTTTCTATATCGTTTGCATCTCCTCGTCTTCACTCGTCGCTGTGTCCCCCTTCTCCTTCTGTGTGCGGTCGCGGCGATCGGCCGACGCATTTCAGCCGGCCCCCAGATTACGCCGTTCAGCTTCCTGCCCAACCTCCAGGAGGGAATGAGGGCGGGCATTACATGTCTGGTGCATTCTGGCGATCCCCCTGTCGACATCACGTGGTACAAGGACGGACAGCTGATCCCTCAGCACGACACGCCCGAGATGGCTTTCCTCGGGTCGGACGACGGCTTTCTGTCGTCGATCACGCTCAAGAAGCTTACGTCGAAGCACAACGGCAACTACACGTGCCGCGCGACAAACGACTACGCGTTCGCCGAGCACAGCACCCAGCTCGTCGTCAAGGTGGTGCCGAAGTGGCGCGTCGAGCCTCGCGACACGATCGCCATCACCGGACGAAGCGTGTCGATCGACTGCCAGGCGACCGGTGTGCCCCAGCCGCACATTCGGTGGAAGAGTGCCTCAGGTGAGTCGAGTGCGGTTCGGTCCTACTCCTACTAACGAATGTCATATAATTCGCTTTGCGTGTGAGGCATACAGTTCGTTTTGGGTGTGGGCTATTCCCACCCAGGCGCATCAACAGTCTGCTGCAATGGCGGAAAAGCGCGTCTATTTGAAATATTATGTATGTATATATATAAGTTTGAAATATTATGTATGTTTGTATATATATATAGTTCAGGGCCGATTTACTACTGTTATGTAGTATAGTTCCGTCCACCACGCTGTCAATTAAAACTCAAGTTTAAGCCAAGTACAGCAGATTCTTCCGGTACAGCAACCAACAATTACACGGGCAAATTGATAGGTATTTAGTTTCTACCGGAATTGCCTGTCTCTTTCGCGTTCATTTGAACGACATGAAGGCAGGCATTAAAGAGCGGGCACGATTGCTTGCCCATTCAACGGTTACCGTTAAATAGACAATACATTTTTTTTTGTAAACTGGCTTTAATCGGTTAGTGCCGGGAAAAATATTTTCAATTTTCAGTGAATTAATTTATCTTAAAATCATCCAGGCTGGCTAAGGGTGTTGTTGTTACATCCGAGTATTTCGACACAACCATCAAACAAGCGTGTTGCTAGCTCTGCAAAGGACCGAACCGTCGGACATACCGCGGCGTGGTTCTATCACATTTGCTTCAGCATTTTTTGCATCGACATTCGTCCTGCGGTTCATGAAAAGGTTGCACAGAATATGATGAAATCTGTGGGCTGCAAAGGCCGTAGTTAGATGTCGATCTTTTACCCCGCTAGCCCTCCACCCAGTGCTTCTCGTTGCTGCTGTCCCATAAGTCCTTATGTCCACATCATTAACTTTGGTTTTCTAGTTCCGTCCGCTATAAACGTCAAAGGCGCACGTTTTCTTTACATTTCATCGTTTTTTGCAGCTCCTTTGTCGCCAATGGGTCATCTTCCAGCCCGTGGGTCACTCTATTTTTGCACGCATTTGATGAAATAAAAACCTCGCCCCATCCATTAAACGCGATTCGTACACTCCCCCCCTATCCCAGATTAGTGAAGTACCATATGTGCAATGGGTGCTATCTGTATCCTAAAAAGAGCGACTGCTGCATTAATCGAAAGAATATGTGGGCAGTTTAATGCCGCACTTGCGATGGTAGCTTTCCTGACCCTCTGATTATCAATGAATTAAATATAATTTAAGCTCCAGAATGTTTTGGTAAAATTTTAAGTTTATTACGATATATACCACAGGTGTAGGCGTAACTTGTTGCGTTTTTTGGTATCAATGATTTACGTGCCGAAATTAGTTTAAAAAGCGAACAACTACAAATCTTGCTTACTTGTAATTTCTATTTCGCGATATTTGGCGACGAAACGCGTGTTTGGGTATGCATATTGTGTAAACCAATTTGACGACCCTTTCTATCAAAATTCATTTTGGTAAAAGTATTTTCGTAAATTTACAGTCGCTCTTTTGTTTTCTCGGCTGGCACCTGGCCCACGCAGTTTTATATTGCTCAGCAAAAAACAGCCGGAAAACGCAATTCCATTTATGGGCGTTTATATTGAAGCTTCCAGACATACTCTGTTCATAATCTGAGGAAAATTTTTCATTCTGAGACAATCCAGGTCCGACTTCAGATGCTTAGGAAAAAGATATATGACGGCGTATCTAAACTAAACCAGGCGGCGCTCTCGTCTTCTACGTCCTCGTCTGTAGCTCGACCGCAGAGATTCTTAGACTCTCTATGCCGTATTACCAAATCACGACGAACTTAGAAAAAATTACATGTGAGAGAGTACACATATACGAATGGACTACAATATAAGGGCAAAAGTTGTGTTTTCAATTTAATTTTTGGACATTTTGCATAAGAAGTTAACCTTGACGCGTTTTATTAGCCATAATCGCCAATCGCTGAGAACAAAACGTTTTGATTCGGCCGTCTCACAGAGTACACTGGTTCCAGTACTCACTCATAGACTTTTACGCACGTCTCTCCGATTGATTTTACCGTTTATCTAAAGATTCGCAAATCATCCGATCTACTCGGATCGCTTGGCACGACATTCTACTGTCAATTTTATTAAAAGATTTATCATTCAGGGCTACCGTCAGCATGTGCTCATATATCGAAATATTATACGAGCTTATTAGGATATCCTCGAATGAGGTGAGAATCCGATCTTACCTGACAGAAGAAACAAGTGTCCATATTCGTGCTAAGGGCGGCTGGTATTCAGTTACATTAGCCTAGTACGCCATATTAACTGCTCTATTTTTGAAACAATGTTTCTTCTATTATGTCCTTCGTCGTTTTTCAACATTTTGGCACAACAGCTCGTAGAATGGTTTTCAAGTTTAAAATCTATGAGTTCAGGCCTATTTGAAATAAACTATACAAACGACGCGTTCACCTATTTCAAATAAACTATACAAACGACGCGTTTATTTGTGTTAGGGAAGTCGCCGATTAGTTTAGCGAATATTTTCATTGCTATGCTTTTCGCTTGCTTACCCTGCTGCGTTTCATCGTGTCTCTTTCAGAACCAAAATCGGATACATCGACAGCTCAGTACAAGACTATCATAAGCAACTCGCATATACACATCCTCATGAATGGTACTCTAACGATCCGTTCGGTGGAAGCTCGCGACGCAGGTCTCTACCTGTGTGAAGCCAATAACGGAGTTGGCTCCGGCGTGAGCCGAGTGATCAAGCTCGCCGTTAAAAGTAAGTGACTTCCTTCAAGTGTAGTATATAGTTCCGTTCTTTTTTCTGTCTGCAGGATTTGTACGTGCATTGACACGAAAACCATTCGTTTCCATACGATCGATTCCGGATTTGAGTCACGAGTTCGAGGCACGTTGTGCGGCGAATGACACACAAACTTGACATGTATTATAATCGCTGCGCCCATCGTTGCTGTTGGGGTTACTTACAAGTGTTCGATCCGCTTTCACACGTTCGCGTTGCAGGCGCTCCTCAATTCGATCTAAAGCAGACTCGCCTGCCGTCCAAACGCGGCTCTTCCGCCGTGCTCCAGTGCAAGGTAAAGGGCGACCCACCAATGACGTTCCACTGGTTTAAAGATGGCCAACCGGTGGAGCTGGGCAAGCATACTCGTTACGCTCAAACGATGACGGATCGACTCGGCGAGTTCTCGCTGTCACAGGTCACCGTCTCGTCGGTGGAACGATCCGACAACGCGCAGTTCACCTGCCAAGCCAGCAACGACTACGGCACAGACAGTACCAACATTTTGCTCGTGGTGCAAGGTATGAATGGCCACACCCAGTTTCGTATTTATGTAAGCCCGAGATGTGACCGCCGTGTTAATGCTTAAGAATTCGCCTGCCTAGAGAAAAATAGAGTGCTCACAGAAATGATGCATGGATGCGGATAGTTGTAGACTTAGCATAGAGCTCGCTGCACAGATCACTCACTGCATTCGACTGCTACAAGTCGCTCCGTCCGTAGTATACCGTAGTGGATACTCACACAACTTGAAACCTGTTATCGACAAAAATTGTCGATAACAGGTCGGCGTCAAACGAATGCCCCGTCCCCTAAAACCACTACTCTTGTCCTTTTGTTAGCATGCTAGAAAAAGAAAGGTCGTATATTCAAGCACGATATTTACGTGGACTCGAATAAACTTTGTCAGTTGTAGACGTAACGCAAAGTAGCAATGTGGAACATAACCATTGAGAGACAAAAAATATAGCGCAATTTGCAGAAACTTGGATAACACTACTAATGCCTATTATCGACGCAATATTTCGATGTGCGCTTAAATATATATATATATATATATATATATATGGGCGTGCGTTTGTGTATGTGTGTGTGCATGTGTAATAAGCATGCGTCGTCTTCTTTGAAGTGTTCGCGCACAAAGACAAGTGCAGCAGAAAACAAAGGGCAAATAAATATTGAAAAATCTCCTCTTTCCTCCTTTGGCACGCTTCCGTCCCGCCGTTATGCATTGCTACTGAAAATGAAAAACGACGAATCGATGGCTAAGTTGTGTCAGTCTAAGATGGGTCGTTTCCTCTCCGCTACTACTGCCGTTTCGAATCCTATGTAAGAAGGCCGAACAGAACGCAGAGAGGCGTTCGTTCGACTACGCGAGCAGGTGAAAGAAGCCGCAGTGGCAGGCTTTGCGGCGCAATATACGTGCTCAGGCCCGGTGTGGGTTTTTCCACCTCACGCCCATGTATTTTTCTTTCTTTACCTATATGTCTCTCTCTCTCTCTCTCGCGCGCGCGTACTCACTCTTTCCCTATATATGCAATGGGCCCCACGTAAGTGTCGCGTTGTTTGCTAGACGTTGTTTAGCACGAACGCTTTCTTCTCAAACTGGCAATATGAGGGTGTTAACGAAGAATTGAACTTTGTAAAGGGCGCTCTAGTAACATGTGCTAGAGCGCACTATACGATGCTAAAACGTCGTCGGTCGCTGCTGCAACTCTTCGGTTGGGCGAATTGGCCTGGTGAACCCCCGAATAGTGAGAGCGAAGATCATTTTACCTCTGGGTCTGCAACAGCCACTAGCGGCATTCACCGTCGACCCTTGCCCCAGACCCCCCGAAGAAAAAGAAAACCTACAGATGTTTGGTCTGAAAAGACGCATCATCATCGTCAACATCACCATCACATTGCATTGTATCGCCGCGTTCGAATGGTCCCAATCACCTTCTTGTTGTTAGAGTCCGCCATTCAATGCACATGCCTGGTGTGCACCTCAACGTTGTCCTTTTAGGTTGCGACATACCTTTGTCTGCTACGATTTCCTACTACGACACCGCTCCCACCACTACGACAGCTGCTAGTACTTTACCAGTAGCTACTATTTCTGCTACCATTAGCTTCGATTTCTACTACGCATGTTGTAGCGCTTGCAGTAGTGCCCCAAGTAGCGCGTACAGAAGCAACCATCGGCGGTGGGTTTCCTCCGCTACCCCGACTCACCGACAGCCAGCCAGCCAGCATGGCGAAATTTCGAATCATCTATCGGAAAACGGTTACAATTAGCGTCGGTTGTGTCGTGGGTTGGTGTCGCTGGTAATGGCTGTGCTGGTGGTAGTGGTAGTGGTGGTGGTGCACCGAGATCATGGCGCTGCAGCTTCCTTCGGTCGACTTTGACTTCGTTCGGCGGCGACGACGACGACAAGGAGCGGTGAAACTCGTCGATTCGGTGCCCTTGCGTTGCCCCTCCCTCCTACCGCCACCATGTACAGCAGTGGCAGCAGAATAGCGGCAGTAGAAGTCAAAGCAGAAGCAGAGGCAGCAGCAGCACAAGCAGCAGGCAGTCCGTAAACGTGGCGCCAGCTGGAGAAGGAATACTTACCGCTTGCCCGCACGCCCGCCGGGTCGACCCGACCCGACCCAACCCAACCCAACGCGGTCCGGTCGTGGTTGTGAGAGGCGAGCCGTTTCCGTCGTTTCCTCGATCCGTCGTCTGTTCCGTCGTTTTGAGACGAGCCCCTGTCGCCGCCGCCGCCCTTGCCACCGCGGGCGTCGTAGTCGTCGTCGTCGTGCACGCACGACGAGACGGCAAAATAACGCCGTGCAAAATAAACGATTTCTCCAATCTTGCGCCCACTGCGGAAGCTGCTGCTTCCTCCGTTGCAGGCTTGCTGCTGCTGCTGCAGCTGCTCGTGTTGGGCTAGAAGACTTGCTCTTAACGTGGCTCGTAGAAGCGACGAGGGAACGACTTGAGGGGAAGAGACCAGGCGATCGGATGGCAGCCGCAGCAGCAGCAGCAGCAACAGAAGAAGGAAATTGCTCACCTGTCACAAAGCATGCGCGCCACCACACAACACCGTGTCTGTTTGTCTGAGCCTCTGTGTGTGTGTCGGTGAGATTGCTTGACTAGCGTATTGTTGCTAACTTCAGCTGTTGTTGTTGCACTCCCATGTGGAGTCCGAATCAAACAGGGCACTGTTTAAAGAAGTCCGATTAGGTTTTCCTCGCTCAAAGAGTGTAAATGTCTTCTCGTTTGAATGCTCGCCGTCCTCCGCGCAGAGGCCGGGCTGTTCGAAAGATCGGAAACGAGGGCCGCACAACCTCAGCGCTTCGCTGAAGGTCAATGCAGAAAGACTACATTAATGTCTATAAGGACTGACTAGGTTTGCTCCTCGTCGTAGGTCTGCTGCTATGTAAGTCGTCTTCTCATTAATAAGTGTATTCGTAGATGCACTGGAAAGCGCGTGTAACCAGGCGCCTAAATCTTTTGCGACTATGGCGTTTAGGTAAGTTCTAGTCGTGTTCTCGGGTGTTTTATTGAGGAGCCGCGGTTGTACCTCGTCGTGCAAAGGCGTACTCCCGTCACGTTGAATGGGACGTTGCCAGGCCTACCTTTTCAAGGTTCTCTTGAAGGCCGAACGATTTCTTAACTGGCCGACTCCCACTATATCAAGAAGGGAATTGCCCTGTTCTCGACGTTGAACACTCAGAATCCAATACCAAGGCCAGCTAGGGTCAATAAATCCAGGACCCCAAGACCCCGCTTGAAGACGGGTAGTAACGCTTGTTGCCTTGCGTCCCGTGGCAGATTTTACTTTAGCAGAAACTTGAAGGTGGGCAGTATCGACTCGTTGAGCGTCTGCAAGTCGTCGGCTCGATTGTTTAAGTCAGCCCCTCAAAGAAGGTGGATACGTTTTGTAGACAAGAAGAAGGACCTGAGTATGAAAAGTCCCTCTCAAAATGGGCTCCCAGAAGAGGTAGCCTAGCGGCGGCAAGTTCCAACTTTAATTACCAGCACTCGACTGCTGCCGTGAGCCCTTCGGGACAAACGCGCGCACGCAGTAACTGCAGATCGTCTTTGCAGCGTTATCTTGCAGCCGGACAGAAGGTCTCGAAGTGATGGAAGATTGGGGGAGGCAACATGGGTAGAACTAAAGAGGTCTATCTCGCATTTGGTCGGATTTAACTCCAAACTGGAGGCTACGACAAAATAAGCGGCTACTTTTTGAACACTTCCTCCTCCCTGCTGTAGTCCGTTGGCAGACGAAAAACTTGCTCAGACAGGTGGGAAGGATATTGACTTGCCAATCCGGTGTAGTGTAATAGATGGTGGACGTAAGATACAACTTCATCCGGTGATTCCGTCTGATACTGTCGAAAGCGTTCTTAACAAACGAGCTTCATAAGAACTCTTGCACGGGTTGTGTGAATGACTACTTCGGTCCCAGCCGGCGTTGCGAATTTCAGTGTTGGTGCGCACCAATGGCACCAGAAATAACAGTTTTAATGCGGCTGCATCCAATATTCGTGGTGAGCCTGCGCCGCGCAAATAAACACTCAGTGGGGCGTACCGATTTGTACTTTTCCCGAGGAAAGAATAGCTTTGCAAGAATATCTACAGCCTCTCCCAGGGCGGATGTCAGGTAGGCGGCGCCGCCTTTGAGGAAAACGGAGAGAAGCTCAATTAACAGCCGGAGTCTGATAACGGCCAGCCCTGCGGCGAAGCTATTGGAAAAGCCTTGATGGTTGCCTAAATGTCTTCCTTGGACGTGGCAGAGAGTAGGGGCGTTCTGGTCAGTGCCGGTCGCTCTAGGTCGTCGGGAGCTAATAGGTGTTTCTCCCGCAAGGCCTCTATGCGGGCAATGCCGGACGTTAGGGTATCTGTTGACACACTAACTTTGGCGGCGCCAGAAATATATGGATATATATATATTTTTTGTAAAATGCCAATTTACATTAAATTTTTTCCGGGCTCATTTTTCACGCATTTTTCTGTTGCATCATTTGACACAAATCTGATGCCGAGAAAAAATATGTGACAGGATATGTATTAGAAAATATTTTGTTCAATATTCAAAATTGTTACCAACATTGAGACTTGGAACGCAAAAATCATACCCATGTCTACGTGTATTGCGCTGTCTACATACGTAAACTAGCTAGAGACCAAAATTAACTTATCACTAAGGTACCGGCCACGCTCGAGAACAACCGTAACAAATATCGCGTTATGTTATTGTGTAGCAGTGAACAATTTCTTCAGTTTGCATATCTTTTAACCATTTTCGACGCTAGGTCGTAGACGACATTCCGTCAACATGTTAGGCTTTGTCCGATTCTTGGACACATCAAGCTCTCTAGCTCGTATGCACTTGTGAAGCGATGACACTTAGTTGGCAGTGGTGCACGTTATAGTGGAGCTCTCACAACATGCATTGCAGGAAGTAAGAAGAATACATTAAATATACAAATCAATTCGTTTACCCGATAATTTAGCTATAAATTAAAATTGTATTTATATCATTTTGCTATGTTAGCATTTTGGAGCGAACAATTATCTCCGCGTGAAAGTGTGCTTACGGGTTTTCTTACCCAGGATTAGCTCAGTTTAACAATGTGGCCCGAACAATGCTGCATTTCCTCGACGAATTAAAGTCGAGCGACAGCGTCTGACCCAAGAATTCGGATGCTTTTGAGCCTCCCGTCGAAAGGTTGAGTGTAAAGGGGCCTGCACCTCTCATAGTCTCGAACGCTAACGGGCAAAATTCGTGCGGAAAATTAACGCTAGAGTATTTTTTGCTTTAAATATATATATATATATATATATATATATATATATATATATGTCACATACTTCATAACAAGGAGGCGCAAGATGTCGTCTGTTAACGCGCTCCTATGAAGGTTGACGACGTAAACGGTAATGACGACGCGCCGTTATTTCAGATGCGCCGGACGCGCCTACGTCGTTGGAGGTCAAGGAATTGGGATCTCGCCAGATCCAGCTGCTGTGGAAGCTGCCGTTCACTGGTAACGCCGCCATCTCGCAGTGCAGCGTGCACTGGCGCTCAGACAATGGCCTGTGGCATGATTCGGTGGCAGTCGGCGGCGATGAAAAGCAGGCCACGGTTCGCGGTCTCAAGCCTCTCACAAAGTACTGGTTTAAGGTTCGCTGCCAGAACATGTTCGGCGTGAGTGACTTCAGCAACGAGCACGAGATTGTCACGTCGGAAGAACGTAAGCATATGACACCTTGGCCCATCGTAAACTACCCTAGTCTTAAAAAAAAATATTTTAAGAAGGCTATTTTCAATTCTAGACTATACTTCGTTACTTACGGGCCTACAACTGCCGTGAGATCGCATATCTTCAATGCACTAAGGCCGGACATGTTGAAATACCCAGGGTTTACCCAATCATTTTGTGGCAGCATGGCCGCTTACTCTCAGCGGTATGTTCTTAAAGAAAGTTCGATCAACAAGGGGAATCGAATTTGCGACACCCTTGGCAGATGCTAGACGCGTCTAGCAAACTAGGCCCTAGATCACCCTGCCATAGCCTATGAATAACCACATGTCACATTTTGTACGGTTGGCTGTAGCTAGACAGTTTATTAGACACACAGATAGAGTCGAGTCATCTTATGATAATAACAAAAACTTGAATATTACAGACGCAAATTTTGTGCGAGGGCCAATGTGGTTTCTGCGCTCATTTCTTTAAATGGTACTCTGCGTTCACTACTGTTTAGACGCCCTTGAGTACCATTGCTATCATGACAGTTATCTTGTTAGTTAATCTACGTTCTCTTTTTCAGCTCCGCGAATGCCTCCACAGACAGTAAAGCTACAAGCTCTCAACACCCACGCAATATCTATCGCTTTTGATGTGAGTATTCAACAGCCCATTATGATGTACGTGTGCTGTTATATATATATATATATATATATATATATATAAAGTAAGAATAATAACACAATGAACCGACACACCGACATGAGCCTGTGCGAAAAATACCGAGATAAGAAAACAACGCTAACGAGAGATTATGATAGCACAAAACGAGAAAGGCATCCGACAAAAGTTATATATATATATATACATATTTGTTTACTCTTGCTTGCATACCTTCGTTGCTGTTTTGTTTTTTTGTTATGACGGTGGTACCACAAAATTGTTGATGTTATGATTGTGGTTTCCGGGTGGTATAATTAACAAAATGAATATGAGTCGTTCTTTAGATGTTGCTGTTATGCCGCTGCAGTACTAGCACATTGTGTCATGGGGTTGGTACGATATGATACGCTTGTTAAAATGGCACGTTTTCATGGCGGTAGAGCGGTCAAGTGGCTCTTGTCGAGCTCTCAGTTAGCCAGTCTGCCAGCAGCATGTATGTTACCATCCCCGCCATTCGGTCTTCATCTGCCACTACAACCACTGTATGTACTACTATTCCTGCATTCGACATGTCCACTTGCTGCAGCTTCACTCTGTTTCATTATCTCTATATCGTTTCCTCTCGCGCGCGCGCGCGCTTTCTCTCTCGTTTGCATTGGGGTTCCAATTCCCCGTTGCCCACCCTCCTTCTCTCTTACCCCTCCATCTCACCGTACATCAGTGGGTGGTGAGTGACATGTTGACGCTATTCGCCTTTGATACCGCCGTGCTTCTTCTGCACGAAGCAGCCTTGGCAAGCCTACCTACACGAGCGAGCTTGGCGACCCTGACGACGTACTCTGCAAGGGTTCTTCTGCTGCCCAGCTACACGAGAATGAAGGGTAGAAGGCGAAGGAACGGCGGTCGGGAAGTGAGGGCCGAGGCTAGTGTAGGCTAGTGTCGTTGCGACAGCAGTCCCCCCTGCTGCTTTACGTATGCTTGCTGCTTGCTAGCCGGTGGCACGTACTACGTACATCTGCCTTATCGAAACAAATGTCCCGATGGGGTCTTCGGGGCCGTCGGCGATTCCGGCTGTCCTGGCCGTCCTGTCTGTCTGGTGTCTTTCGTCGCGCCATCGTCGCTCGTCAACGTTGTCCTCCCTGTCCGTGCGTCCCTGCTCCTTCTTGTCTTCCTGATTCGTTACAGTTATTTGCGACTGTCTGTTTTTCGGCTCTGAGGCAACTCCGCACATGCGGACCAGTTGTTAGTATTCAGTCCAGCCCGGACCGACCACGACAAGGGCGTCTACGACTGCCACCGGGCGGGACACCGAAGGATGTCCGCACAGTGTTGTCGTCCACCCAATAGTGATTTGATCACACTAGGAATAGTAGACGGATAAAGGAACAAACTGTCTCTCATCGTTTGTTCCTTCCAGGGACCAGTTCTTTTTCCTGCTCCGCCTGTCCTGCCTACATGACGAGAATATACGTGCAGCCAGTTTTCCGTCCCTTTTCTGCTTCTTCTTCGTTAGGAGAAGACTGACAACTGGATAGTAGACGCGGATGCTCCTGGTCGGGCAAGCAAGCGTGCAGGCTCATCGCTTGCCGCTTGACGCCAGGCAAATCTTGGGCCTCGTCGGTACGTAAAGGCTGGGGGGCGGCATGAGGCCTGTGGCTTGGGTTCCATAGGCGCAAGAAACTGTGCTTACCTATTGAGCAGCCCAGTCGCCAGTAGAAGGCTTCCTTGATTCTCACTTGGCTGTACATCAGATCAGCGTGGGCTACTGACTCAATCGAGCACAGTGCAAGAGTACAATCTCTCCAATTCGGCAGATTGTCTCTCTGTCTACTTGGCTTGCTGTGGGCAACAAGCATAACGAGTCAACCTAATCGCTGTTTGCAGGTAAAAGTTTTCGGCGGCTGTTCGTTTTGTTCGCAGCGCGGCACGACACGAACACGTTGGTTAAAGCGGTCAAACGTTGGCAGTCGCCCAGCCTTCCTTAGCCACGCGACAAGCCACAAAAAAGCATACAGAACAGTGATATTATATAGAATGTTGCAATCACTTGCATCGACAATATCTTACATATCTTATCTATTTACGGCTCACTCCCATATTATCTAGCTATCAGCCCATCAGTTAGTTTGAACACTACGTGACAAAAGAGTATCGGGAGTGAACAGGAACAACGGAGTTTACAGGTTCTGTTTTGTTTATTCATTAAAAACTGAATACATAACCATACCAACCCCGGCAAAGTACTGCCTGAGGGCAGGGAGCCACGTTGAACTTGAATTGGTATTCTCTCCAGCAAAAACTCCCCGCCCTCTTCTCATGATTTTCATCTACCGCTTTTCCTCCCAATTTCTCTTAACAATGTTAAGCGCAGCTTCGCCTCTAACTGTATTGTTTCTATGGCGACTGTCTGTACCGTAAATATTGCTTTCAACTCGCGGTAGCTCTGACTTTTTCGCTGCTGCGCTATATTGACAATAGCGCCTGCTGATCTCAACGCGCGACTCCTGTAGGACGGCGCCAGCGTGTCCCACACGGTTGCATCTCGCATAAGGGCTTTTCCAGAGGACCACCGAACATTATACCGTCTGGCCGTAGGGCTGAATCCGCTGCCAGTTCCTTCCAGCGGGGCACGTTAGCGAATTTCAATACCTTTGAAATTTCTTCGTTGAGGGCGGCGTGCAGCGAGTGCCTTCCGCAGCTCCTCAGCAACGATGCGAAGTGCTGTATTGTTCAACATCGTTCTAAGCTGCTGCGAGGAGATACCTTGAAGTCATTTGGTGCTCGATTCGCTTGAAATCCGCTAGTAGCCACGCCTTGGCAGGTGCATCGATGGCGCCGTTTAGGAGTTTCTTTTGCTGGCTTCGACTATGACAGCATCCAGGGCAGACTGGCGGGTGCCATCAAGCATCGCGCAGTGACAGACGGCAAACTTATCTTTTTTTCGTAGGCCGTTATAGCTTGGCGTTCGCAGGAGATACTGTAAAAATCAATTATTCAAAAGTAGTGATTGAGCCGGATCCGTTATACGTCGGACTCCCAGACCTCCGGCGGAGGTGGGATGGGAAATGTAGTCTGTTCCCAACTCATACCATCCATATTTCGATTTACTAACCGCTTCGCGCACTGCGGTATCTCTGCGTTAAATATTTAAGCTTTTCGTCAGCCTTTTTGGAGCAGACTCGTTCATGCAGCGAAGGATATAAATTCGCTTTGGCGTTGAGAATTAGTTAGTTTGCATTAAGTATAGTTCGGGACGCGCATCTAGAGATTCCAACCTGCAACACCAGAGATCCATCACGTTTCCTGCTTACGGTAAGCTTTGCAGAGACCATTGCAAGGAGAGCACCAAAAATCTCGATAATGTCATCGCCGTAGCTTGATGCCAGGAAGCAAGCCCTGCGCTTACTTTTGTCATAAAAGGCGGAGTCAGATAACAAAAGGCAGGAAAGGGCCGGGCTGGAAGGATCCCCTTGCTGTACTCTGCATTCAGAAAGTAGGATTTATTTCCCCCAAAAAAGATTTGATAGGCTTTTGTACATCTGGTAGACTGTGGGGTATATTGTTGAAGTTTGATCTGACAGCGTCAGAGAGTCAAACGTAAGTCAATCAAGCGTGCTGCCGGAACAACTAAGCTGAAGTGATGTAGGCCAGTGGGTCGGTAAACAGACAAATACAGCGACGAATGGGCAGACGAAGTGGCGCCGCGCCACTACAGTTACTATGACGAAAGACATGAAAAAGAGTAAAGCAAAACATCTTTAATTGTTGAAGTCCTCCTTTTTTGCTATATATATATATATATATATATATATATATATATATATATATATATATATATATATATATGTGTCGTCCGTATTTTTCTTTCCTCCCTACAGCTCGCAAGCTTTGGTTTTCGAAAGGGCTATCGACCCAGCGACTAACCGCCAAGTCGGCTCACGAATGTCAAACGGCTGGTCAACGCCCCGACAGTGCCTGTCCTTCCTTCCATGATTTACTACGTGCAGAGTCAGTGAGTTAGTTGAGGGGAATAATACTCCGGGTTACTCGATAAGGTCGAACGAGATAGACAGACCACTAGAGAAACGACAGGCAGAGATAACGAATGAGAAAGAGAGAGGTAGGGGATTTGATATGAAGAGTGAGGGTCCGCGATCGGTCATCGGGTTAAGGGAGAAAACGGAACATAGTGGCTTGATGAGTCTCTGGGGAGCAACAAGGCCCCTACCCCGTCTATCCCTTTTCATATATACGTACTCTGGCGCACCACCATTCTTCCTTGTTCGCCAGCAACAATGCTGATTCGTCTGCTCCCAACCCCCCTAGTTTGTTCCTCCTATATTGTCGCATCATCTCGTCCCGGCGCTCCCTGTGTCGGACGCTCCCCTGTGTCATCGGTTCGGGTCTTCCGCCTGTATGTAATGGATCTCTGAGGCCAGCGGCCGCCGACTGCCGAGAGTGAGATCAACATCATGATTGTGGCGGTGATGATGTTAATAATGAAGATACTGGTGAGTCTGTTCGGCAATATAACAAGTTGGGCTAGGTTTGAGTTCGGCGCTCCTGTACATGTGTTGCCCGTAGCAGGACATGTTGCTGCTATCGACGGATGCTGATGGTGACTCACCGGGGATCTGTTGCACATGTCGGGACTGGAACGAAGCGAGACACAAGCTGTCCTGTTTTCCGCGGAAAGCCTCTTCAGTTTCGACGGCGGATGGGTCTGCTATAAGCTGTTCAAATCGCAAAAATGTCTAATTGAGATACATGCGATGTTTATGCGCATGTATGTATCTCTGTGTATGTGTGACGTATATGTGTTTTTGTGTACGTTGTTGTTATTGTTGTTCCTGTTGCAGACACCCCACGGCACGGAAGACGAAGGAAAGGTTGAGGGTTACTATATCGGCTATCGGGTGGCCGCACTCGACCAAAACAGCAACCCGCAGTACAACTTTAAGACGTTCAGCCTTCTGCCCGAGTATTCGAAGCCGCGCGTGACGTTCGAACTTGACGGTTTGCGCAAGAACACCGAGTACACGATTCACGTCCAGCCTTTCAACGCGAAGGGAGCGGGACCATCGAGCGCCAACTTTAAGATCAAAACGCTTGAGTTTGGTGCGTATACGTTAAACCCTCACAAGGATAACCCATACAAATAGTAGTAAACGATCACTGATTGCCGGTCGAGGCACTTCTCTGACGATATTGTTGCCGAATCCTGTAGAATGCACAAGATGCGTATGGGGCATATGACAGTAACTAGCTGTGTGTATGTGTATGCATAACTTTAAGGTGTCGTTAAAGAAGACAACCATGAAGTGTGTGTGTCAACACTTAAGTCAGAGAGCGTCGTATGTAATGAAGCGCTAGCTAGCGCGTTGTAATTTTCTGTGGTCATATAATCACGTCAACAGAGACAGTTAGAAACACGTATATATATATATATATATATATATATATATATATATATATATATATTACCGAGCAAGGTGGCTTAGTGGCAAAGCCTTTGCCTTGCATTCGGGAGGACTGGGTTCGAACCCCAGACCGGCCACTCTTAAATTGGTTTGCATGGTTTCCAATTTAAACAAGGTAAATGCCGGAGTGGGGTTAACTTAGCCATGACATGAAAAATCCGTACACAGGCAATTGCCTTACGGAAAATCTAAAAAAAAAAGTTAAAAAAAAAATATATATATATATCACTTTTACGTTTATTTCTGGTCCGCGTAGATCCGCCAAATCCTCCAAAGGTCACCGTTACTTCGACGACTTCAAAATCGATCACCATTACATGGGAAGACGCCGAGCGCTCCAACCAGCCCGAAGCCGGACCCATACGGGGTAAGATATTGAAAACTTTGCACGAGACATCGTTAAAGCTTTAAAATCTTGCACGCAATACTGCCGCAAACTCATGCTGTGTTTTTTTAAATTATATACTAAATTGTCCTCGAAGGCGTGCATTCTAAATAGAACCTGTATCAACCTTTATCAACAATTAAAGATGAATGATTCTTACTTTGTTAAGAAAAAAGATTGGTTATCTCAGTGAAGGTTTGCGTGTGTATTTTTTGCTCATAGTCTTTCTTTCTTGTCAATGTGCCTCGATTTTTTTTTTTCATTCGCATTTAATTAGAACGGTCCCCCGCTGCTAGAGGGTTTGACTAGTCGCTTGACAGACTAGTCGTTAACGTAAAAGATGTTGACGATCCTCAGGCTATTACATTTACTACCGCGCCGACAACGAGGAGTGGCATGAAGTGGCTGTGACAGGCGAGCGAAGAAGCTTCACGCTGACCGAACTGCGATGCGGCACGCAGTATCACATCTACATGCGGGCAAGCAACTCCGCCGGAAAGGGTCCAGAAGGGAGCACCATTTCAACGCGAACCAACGGCGGCCGTAAGTAGCCCTTCGTGTGCCAGCCGCAAGGCAAACAAATCGGTGACTTGCATGCCGTACAGGGTTCAGACATCACGATTGATAAGTACTCGCATTTATTGCATTTGTTGCGTGGCTAGTTCCGGTCACGTGGCGTGACTTAACTACTGTTTATCTAATATGCACGCGGGTCTAGAAGAATGGAATGCGTTACATATGCTGAACGCTGAATTGCTTTGTCGCTGACAGGGAGGGGCTCTTGTGTACGGTAAGCCGGTGAATGAGAAGTACTACTTAAAGGGGTGGTATTTTGAAAGGCTTCGATGTCATGACGACCTTGCCGACGTTCGATTGCCGCCCTGTACTTAGGTGCGATACTGCCAGACGAACAGCTCTTGCTGGGCACAAATTCGACGTCGGTCCAGCTTCACCTCGACGCGTGGGGTCATGGCGGCTGTCCGATATCGTACTTCGTCGTCCAATACAAGGAGGAAGGCAAACGCGACTGGATACTCTACTCGAACAATGTGCTCATGCCGCAGGCAGGACAACACCAGAGCAGTCAGGGCGTGGTCATCAGCGAACTTCAGCCGGGCTCATGGTACAACCTGCTCATGTCCGCCCACAACGACGCGGGCGAAACGCAGGTGGAACTCAACTTTGCCACGCTTACCCTCAACGGCGGTAAGCTCACAACATTGGGCGCAACGCCGCCGTCCAGATATTAACGCTGTCGCCTCGTTCTTGTCCGTTGCCGTCGAGTTGTTGATGTTACGACGAACGATATTGTGCTTGCTATTGGCTTTTACCAAATCTAGCATCGCATTGGTTGTTGCTGAATAACGAACTCGTCACCCCTTAAATCTGTACTACTAACAGAAGGTGCGCCGTTGGGTATGTGTATATATGTACTTTTGTCGACTTTTATATCTTCCTTGCTTGTTGCGCTAGCTTTTTAGAACACCTTATATATATATATATATATATATATATATATATATATATATATATATATATATATATATATATATATATATATATATATATATATATTAGAGACGGAGCGTGCCGGCTTGCCATAGCTTGGACGTGCTTTCTGAAAAACGTATCTAGGTTTGGAGGTATCGGTCAGCTATTGCGTAAGGCCGGCTATGAGACGCTTGAGCTAGAGCTATTTAAATGTTCGAATAATGTCTTCTGCATACAACATGCAATATTCTTTATTTGCAATACATATGTTGTGTGCAACAGCGCCTATCTTCCTGCTGGACAATTCACACCTTAGCTAATCATAGTGCTTATGTATGGGAACACCAGCTAAGTTCTTACGGCAGTGACCCGCAGCACTCCGTTTCATAGAGCACCTTGGGGCAGTATTCTGCGGGGCACTAGTGATATGAAATAATATATATATTTTGCAAAAATATGCGTTGGTGGTGTACATAACTATACATTTCGTCTGTCTCTAAATAGTCACAAAATGTACCTATATGCCATGACTTATAAAGGTTATACCATTATGTACACACACAAACACATATATATATATATATATGTATATATATATATATATTGTCCACGGGATAGAGTAGAGGACATGGCCGGCGACTCAAACACTAAAAATCGTGAATTATATTCGGTTACGACGCTACCTGTTTGAAACGGCTTTTCTTAATATTTGCACGTTCGTCTTAAAGTTATAAATGAGAAACAAAATGCATATTTATATATACAGCAGGCAAAATTGGCCGACGAAGCCCTACTTTACTTACTATGCTCGACACACAACTTCTACATACATACTAGTGTGCCGAGCCAAGTGGCCTAGGGCTTCATCTGCTATTAAGAAAAGAGCGAATTAAAATTAAGAACGTGCACCATTTCGTCGTTGGTCTGCATAGAGTTTCGACGAAATTGGACGATTGACTATCCCAACTGATGCGTATGGGTGAAAAACTAGGGTAAACGAAGAAAATATGCCACATTTTATTATACGAGAGCAAACACTCGTCTGCCTGGGCAGAGGAGCTCTCAGTTACCTAGCCGGTAGAAGGACCCTCTACGTTGTGTTTGCCCAAACAAAGATGTCTAGACAATTGAGTATAGTATCTATTATTACCGTTATTGTCCTTGTTAGGCATCTGCTGCCATATTCATCCGCACCTGTAGTTACTGACATTAAAACACCTGATTGGAGAAGTGTTGACAAAATGCGGTCTCTTTTGGTAACAGCGAAATGAATGTCATGTATGGGTGCCTCTCCACTTGGTGGGGTTTCTTTGGGGGGGGGGGGGTCCGGTGGTGCTCTCGTAATGCTAATGAAAATTGCGTTTGCCTTATTGCAGAGTTACCTCCGCGGCGGTCAGAGGTGCGCGGAGTGGTCTCGCCCGGCATCTACACACACCTGACCATTACTTTGCCTATTCTCAGCTGTATCATTGTGATTGCGTCGTTGTTTGCTGCGGTATGTTTCATCGCCAAGAAGAAGGCCTTCCACGAGGTGACCAGCGGAGAAGGTACGCGCCGTTATCGATTACAACAGCGCTAAGTGTATTGGTGCTCTACCGATGTGGCACCGCGCTACCGCCCGTAACGTGCGACCGTGCACCCGCTGTTGTTTTTTTTTTGTTTTTTTGTTGGTACTATTGGTGTTGATAAGTTGATTGGTCATATTATTGGTTATCGTTGTAATCGCTAGTTGTTATTTTTGTTGCAAGCGTTGGTTATGTTGTTGCTGTTGGTATTGTTGTTGTTGTTGTTGTTGTTGTTGCTAATACCGTGTTCGTTCTTGTTTCCACTGTTGCTGCTGATGTTGTTATCAATCAACATGGTTATATTGCTGCTTGCTATTGTTTCTGCGTGTTGTTCTATTTGTTATTGTTGTTGTTGTGTATTACTGTTGTTACAAGTATTGTTGTCATCGTTGTTGTTGTTGTTGTGTATTACTGTTGTTACAAGTATTGTTGTCATCGTTGTTGCTGCTGCTACTATTGCCCAATGTTATCGTTCCTGTTTTTTTTTTATTGTTTTTCGTTTGTCTCTTGACAACGCCCGCTCTCGTCGCTCGTCGCGCCAACACTGGTGTCTCTAGGAGATGCCGGAATGTACGAGCAGTCGAAGTGCGACGGAATCTACCAGACGGTGAACCGTCAAACTGCCGAGCCCATCTACTATCCGGCGCCAGGTATGGGCGGAATGGGCGAACGGAGTGCGTCGGGAGATCTGCTCGCCGGTGCGGGACCGCCGGGCGGGGCCATGCTTGCGGCCACCGGCTACGATGTGCCCCAGCCGCACCGGACCTACGAAATGCCCTACCTCAACAAGCGCTGCATGAGCAAATCGGACGCAGCTCAGCAGCAGGCCATCATGCAGACCTGTCTGCAATCAGGTTGGTAATGCTCTAATGCTCTCTGCTACGACGCGCGCTTACCGCTGCCCTTGCTGACTGTGTGATTCGTATTGAGGCTACTGTTGACGACTGTTGGTTAGAAGAGCTAGTTGGCTAGAAGAGTTACTCTAGTTGGCTAGAAAAAAGTTACCCTAGTTGGCTAGAAAAAAGTTACCCTAGTAGGCTAGAAGAGTTACTCAAGTTAGAAACTGGAGGAGCTACGACACCATAGCGTGCATGGCGTATGCTACTGCTTTTGCTGCTCCGACCGACCGTAGATTCGGCTCTTGTAGATTCGCCATAGACTTGACTGGCTAGGCAGTCCATCATCATCATCATCATATCATTATCACCATCAACATCATATCATTATCACCATCAACATCATATCATTATCATCATCATCACCATCATCATCATGAGCATCGTGACATTAACCACCATGATCACCATCTTTACCATCTTCACCACTACATCTCACTCACATCATACTCATGCATGCGTGTAGAGAGAAAGATGCAGCTAGAGCTTAGCTAGATTTCGTTCGTACGGACATGTTGTATGTGCGTGCGTGGGTGTGTGTGGGTGTGTGCGTATGTGTGTGCGCGCTTGTGCGTACCTGCATTCTGTTTGGGTCTGTCCATCTGTCTTGCAGCAGAGAGATCTAACTGTCGAAATCGAAACTTCATGATCAGGACAAGCTGTCATCGGACCTACGGGAACCTTGTCGAAGTGCTCGACGACGATGATGATGATGATGCAGCAGCAGCAACAGCAGCAGCAGCAGCAGCCACATGGCAGTGCGACGCTCGGCCGTTCCAAGATGAGCCAGGTCGCCCAGGCCCAGAATCAGGCTGCGGCGGCGCATGCTTTGAAACAGCAGCAGCAGCAACAACAGCAGCAACAACTTCAACAGCAACATCAGCAGCAGGCGACGGGTCAGCAAGGGGGTCAACATCTCCTCCAGCACCCTCACCTCGTGGAAACCGGCGGTTCTCCACAGCACTGGAGAAGCGGCAGCAACAGCAACAACAACAGTGGGTTGCACCACCACCACCACCAACAACAACAACACCAGCAACAGCAACAACATCACCATCAGCAGCAGCAGCAGCAGCAGCAGCAACAACAACAACAGCAGCAACAACAACTACAACAGCAGCAGCAGGAACAACAACAACTACAACAGCAGTATCACGGCGGCACTCTCTCCAAACAGGCCCTTCAGCAGCAGATGCAGTCCTCCATTCAACAAACGCAAGCCTCCCAAGCAGCAGCAACAGCAGCAGCTTCAGCAGCACAAGCAGCAGCGGCGGCAGCAGCAACTACAGCTACGGCTATGTGCTCCACGCTCAAGTCGACGCAACCGCCCCAAGCACGCGATGGGTACGTGCCGACCAGCTCGCAACCCACCTATAATCAGTGAGTCGCCAGCATTCACCTTGCTCTGTGGTCTTGCTGAGGCACACAGCTCGCTCCTATCTAACTATCGATCGAGATTTGTTTATCGACCAGTTATCAGCTAATAGAGCGAGCAAGTGAGCAATTGAGCAATAGAACTCTATAACTAACCGATTCCGATTGGTTTCGATTGTGTTCGTCGGCTGTCTTGCTTGCCGAATTTTGTTGTCATTCTCATAGTAAAGTAAAGTTTTCGGGCTGACCCTCAGCCAAGATTTAACGTCCACGGAACTGTTTTTCACATTGCTTCATAGACAGACCCCCATAAATACAAATGTGCAGCGGTGGGGTTCGAACCCGCGCACCTATGTGTCTCCTCCGGTTGCGAGGCGGAGACTTAATCCACTACGCCACCGGGCTCGACTCATTCTCATGGTGTCGTACCCTCTTCTACCATCATGCTCTTCAGTTGTCCTTTCTGTGTCCTTGCCCTTTCGTCGTACTTCAACTTGATCGCTTCCCGTCTTGAAACCTCTCTTTTCCTCCCTCCCTCTCTCTCTGTATCGCTCGCTCCTTCTCTCACTGTATGTATGTGTTTTTGACCTCGATCTGTGTCGGTGTCTCGTTCTGTTGGCCGTTGCCGTCCACCGTTGCAGAGCGTCGGAAAGTGACGAGGACATTGACGAATTGAAGCTGCGTGCCTCCGAGTTCCGCGTGGCAACGCTGAAGAGGGGCTCGCTTGGAATGTGGAAGGCCGCCGACGGCTTTGACACGTAGCGCGACCGTCCGCCGCCGGACGACGCCTATCCGGCGGCGATGCTGTCAGTCTCAACGATAATTGATCCATCCGGACACCAGAGTCTATTTTGATGCTCACTCTCACACGCGAACGCGAAGCCCCCGCTGAAGTCGATGAAGGCCGACGAGGAGGACGTCCTCGGAGCGCTCACACAGATAGGATAGCAGCAGAAGCCGCAGCAGCAGCAACAGCTGTCAGCAGCGACGGCGGCGGTGGAGGCAGCGGCGGCACACGGACGACTCAGGTGTACGCCATTCAGTACCTACCTGGCAGGTGAATTGATGTACAAAACGCGAGCGCGGGGTCCATGAGGTGGTGGCAACCTGGCAACGAAACGAACCTGCCTGGTTCGATGCGAGGATGGTGTTGTTCGGCCCACACACTCGAGTACCACACCGGCAGTAAGCACACTCCCGGTGGCACCACCGCCGGACGTCGGCAACAAATAAGCGCTAAGGTAGTAATAGTTTTTGTTGTGGTTGTAGTAGTACTACAAGTAGAAGTAGGAGAAGCACCATCTAGGTGGGTGCTCGTGCGGGGGCAGGCCGTGAAGCACTAGCTGTAAATAGGAGATGATATAGAATATATAGAGGCGGCGTCAAATGCTAGGTAATCAGCTGGAAACTGAGAATCGAGCGAATCGACGGAGGCGTGCGCGGGTCGGGGTGGGGTGGGTAGCTGGTTGGCTGTGGGCAAACATAAGCGCCGAGACGTGTTGTTGTAACCTTCGTATGTGCGATGTGTATACATCACTGTTAGCGAGACACAGCTCACCCCATGGGTGAGTCACAAAGATAGGTGGAAGTAGTTGTTCGGCGTCGTTGGCTAGCTTTCGAAGTATCGCTCAAATTAATTCGAAGCGCAAGTGAAATATATGTATATATATATATATATATATATATATATACATAAATATATATATATATATACATAAATATATATATATATATATATATATATAATGCGGAGTTGTTAAGGGCATATACGTGACGACGCTCTGACAAATAGTAGCAGCATATATCGTTTCTCTATAGCGCTTATGACGAGGCAGGAATGAGAGGCAAAAGGTTGTTGTTTCTCTACGATGACGACGACAACGACGACGATGATGATGGCGATCGAGTGTGCCATGCTCAGAAGAAGCAAGAGGACGCCGCTGTTAACGAAGGATTATGGGGAGAAGGGAAGCGGGCATTTATTGACATGGCATGCGGCATTTAATTAGGTAGCTCTCGCGTGGGATCGGGGCAGCCTGACGATTCATAGGCGACGGCGGCACATACGAAGCAAGCCGACGACAACAGTATGAAAACAGTGTGTAAGTGCCTTACTAAGCGGCCGAAACAGATGATAACCTCGTTCGTTGCCGCAACTCAATACGCGTTGATTTGTACGCACTATTAATTGTCACGAATCACTTTATAAGTACGATGATTACTATTAATATTTAGAGAAAAAAAAGGTAGGGAAAGACATACTATAGAGAGCGACACAACGGGGAGAAATTTTAGGTAGGTCATCGAACATGAACTCCGCGTACATGCGTGTTGGGGCTGCACGGGGCAGGGGGAGCTGCATAAGAATGGCGAGCTATAGCTTGGCAGCCTACGTAGAGGTTATCTAGGAGAAAAAAAATTATGATTTTTCATTATAACGACATTTCTCTCTTAAAGCAAGTATTGACCGGCAGCGGTAAGGAGTCCCTTTGCAGCGTGGTAGACATGGTAGTAGTATTTGTGTTGTGTACGCGGGTACAGCAGATGGGCCCTGAAATTTGATCGAATAATTCGCAAATTACACACAATTATGCAGCAACCTTTTTGATAATAACAGTAATAGCAACAACGGCAGCAGTAACAACAACAGCAGTCACGGAAAAAAACACAATTAAGTGTATGTTGATGCGCTTTATGCTATGATAGCAGAGGCGAAACGAAAAACAAACGAACCAAGATGAAGATGTTAGCCTGAGAACGGAAAATATTAACAATAATAATAGTACGTACGAATCGAATTGCTAGTATAACGTCTGCTGAGGGGAATGCGTGTGCCAGTCACCAGCAACTGAGAGTGTAATAGCTGTACTTATCATACTAAATATTCAAGCGACAGATAGAGAAAGAAAGAAAGAAATAAAAGAAATAAAGGTGGACAGAAAGAACGAGAGAAAGAAAGAGGAGCGATAAGGTATGGCGATAATGATAATGTGATCGATGCATTGCCTAACCTGAAGTAGAGAACCTTTAACACATAAAAAAGAGCCGCATTTGACTGGGGCGATGCTAGCGGTGGCAGGTGGAGACAGTATTGTGGACGAATAATGGGCTTCGGCTTCTGATAGTTGTGCTGGGCAAATGTATAGGGTAAGCAGAAGATGTATGTTGTGTGAGGTCGTGTGTGTGTTCGTATGTGCATTGAAGAAGACGGCCCGAGGCCAATGATGCGGTGATAATGTTTGTCTTCTTCGACACTAGTAGCACATAGGGGAAGTGCGGACGTCCCGAACATGTGTATGTGTGGTCGATTCTGCTAGTATTGGGGTGAGGGTGGCGCAGGGGGGGGGGGTGGTGGTTGTTGATGAATGTTTATTTAGACTAAGAGGATGCACAATAACGTGTCTGTAATATTCATCATGAATGTTAATGATAACGACGACGAAGACCACAACAACAACAAACAAAGAACGCCTGTATTTGCGCAAGAGTAGATTCGCCAACGACATTGGACGTCTTTAGGAAGGCCAACACGATGCTTATGGTAATTTATAAAGTTAAACTATGAAGAACGATGGTGATGATGGCAAGAAACAGATAAATAAATGCGTGCATAATTGTATGAATGACAGTTTAGTTAGAGACGATTATAGCAACCTGTAATAAAAAGGATGGTATAAACATGTTTTCTGCAAAGCCAAACCTGAGTGTTTATTCATAGTATATCTTCTCTGTTTTTATAAGCATACGCGTGACCCCAGATAGACAGACATACACAATATGGAAGTTTCTTTTATATATATATATATATATATAAATGAAAATTCCTAAACCAACATCCCAAACGCACCGTGCGTAATTATTAAACTATCTAGGATATTCGGATATGTATCTTACTGTATAGAATCGTTCGGCTGTGTTTCTACTATTCTATATATATGTATATATATATATATATATATATATATATATATATATATATATATATATATATATATATATATATATATATATATATAGAGGACCTTCTGACTGTGTTTTAAGAACTCCACACAAAGCAGCGTTCTGAGGTAAATATACACAGTTGGCCAACAGTCGAAGTCCTCAATCGTGGCGGATACTTACTAGTTGTCTAAATAGCGATTGTCACGAGTTGTCTTTACTCGGCAAAAGTAATCTGTTGCGCTCCCACTGTTTGATAGTGGACACGACCTCGAGTCAGCAAATACTTGAATGCAACACGCGTTTTACTACACGCACTTAACAAATACTTTAGGAACAAGCGAACGATAGCCCCCTTAGGTGCAATAAGCGAAGGGCATGTCATCAAGTTGGCGATCGGCTTGTCGAATTCCCAAGCACTTGAGCTTCTTTCTGCCTGCACAACGCTTGCCTCTATCAGTCAAACGACAACACATTGGCGAAACAACTTCAGTTGATTGGCTTCCTTACCATGTCTACAAGTTTAGTAAAACACCGTCTATTCCTAAGAAAGCATTCGACAATTCGACGAAGAAAAAACGCGATGCAGAATAATTTTCCCGCTGAACGTAAATCATGTGCCCTAAACCGGTTTGGAGTAATCCCTAAACCCATTCGGGGTAACCTCCAGCATTCTTGAACGGGCGTTCCAAATACATTCGGCAGTTGCGCAGAGGTTGCACGAAGTAAATCACCGTTTGCTCTAGGTAAGAATGGGTCAGAACTGGACGGTGTAGGTAAAACAGACACCTCATGTCGCAGCAACCTGGACTGGCCAAATGACCAGTTATGATCACATATGCGTTGATTTTCTAATAATTCTGTTCGGCACCCTGTCGGACATTTGTGTAGATTATGTGACCTCTTCCAATAGGGCACACAGAAGCGCAAGGGTGCGGATTATCTTACGAAATATAGAGGTACTCACGACGGTGTTACGTGCCGTAATCTGGCTATCCAGTGGCGTGTAAGGGCTGTTCCGCCGTTCCAGTCACATGCCTGCTGAGATTTATGCATTAGCTAATGATGTTAATTAGTGTCAAGCTTGGTGTAGAGTGCAGGCGAGGTCCTTAAGGATCCGTTCGCAGGTGACAGCATCCGACAGCATCCGACAGCAAAGTCGTGTGTTGCGGCTGTGACTGCTAGTGGCATTTTCAGGGGTTGAGGTGTTCGCTTATCGTATATCGTCATGTTCCCCCTTCCAAAAAAGTGCTTGCTCAAAGAAAACGAGCTTTTGCCGCCCAATGAAAAAAAACATTCATTTATATTGTTACAGAAAATATTTTCTAGGGCGTGTACTGTGTCAGTTGAACAGCGATAGTGTGGCAAACATTTGAGACATCTGTTGTTGGACGGAAGGATAACTCATAATAATGCACTGTCGCCTCGCCTGAGAATCATACAAAACACTATGGATGCCATGTGTTCTCTTTTAAGTAAAAGTTTCCTAAAGAAAAAAAAAGCATATCTTAAAGGAGCAGTGGACTTAATCCTTATGATTGAAGTTACGAAGGAGGCCTAAAGAAACCCCGTCTGTTTCAAGTAAATGACGGTTTGTAATATTTGATTATTTTGATATTACGAACATTTTTACACGGTGCATCGTTGTGTTCTCCGTGCCCAGTCCTTGTTGGATTTTTACCTGATACGGCGTACTGCTGATATTTAGGACACATATTTGCCAACTAATAACCCGTAAATGTATGCCTGATTTAATTTTTAACTAGAAATCGCGTAATGTGCGTATAGAATTATCTGTCTTGGTTCCAATATGATGCGACGTCAAAGTGTTCATTAAAGGAAACGATTAAACGAAGAGTAAGACTAGAAAAAGGGTTCTGACTATTATCAAACTGAAGTAGCCAACTATTAAAAGGCAAAACATCAGGTTGTTTTAATATGTTTCTAATCCTTTTCAACAAGTATGCAAATAGAGTGTTCATATTTTAGCAGTCTCTTAACAATTTTAATTTAGCTTCTGTACCTCATCTTAAAAATGTTAGGCCTTGGGAATAGAAGAGCATGCCGACCCTAAGATGCATTTTCGTAAATAATGACATTTTGCTTAATAAAAAGATCTTAATTGATTGGTATAATTAACAGTCTGAAGATGCAAAATGCGGTGAACGCAAATGCAATTCAATCAGCTTCCAGTAAAATAGTTTATTTAAGAAGCGAAAAATCTTTACGTGATTACGCCTTGTTGAAGGACAACTGTCTGCGTGTTTTGCGACAAATTGCCGACGCCGCGGTCTCAGTATTGTGTGGCCTGGCTGAACCAACCATTTTTTTGTTTGTCGGGTTTTTCGGTTGACTGGACAATGTGCCTATACCTTAAGCAAAACATTATTTATTATTATTATTATTAGATATTTCGAGACGGAGCATATCGGCGGGCGACCAAGGCGTGAAGTGTGCCCTGCAGAGAAAGCTCTGCATCCTGTGTGGATCCATCCTTGCACGACAGACAAGTCGAGATTGCCGGTCTTAACTACAGCTGAAATGAGCACACTTGAATGAGCTGATCACACATAGACGCGGCGCGGTCCGGGAAACGCGGCTCCGCCAGACACACGAACCATGAACATTAAATATTTGCGACGATTAGAAATGCATGCACGCTGCACGTCTAGGCGGACCTAGTAGATTCTGATCACGCATTCGTCAACCTCATGAAAAAATAATGCGCGTTCTCTACGCGTTCCCATGACGGCTCATTCCGTTTGTTCGTTCGTGTTTAAATTTAATGTTAGCAGACGTCGTACGGTACGAAAGGCGTTCGTTGGGTGTTCTATGCATGCTATGTAGATTGGGAGCGGCCCGACTGCCGCGCTGAGTCGGTCTTCGCGCGTATTTTCAAGCGGAGTCACAATTTCTACTAGCGCCAGTTCCCGCCTCAAGTTCTCGGCGTGCTGGGTAGCTGCGTTTGGTCTCAGATGCCTCTCCGACGGCACTGGTAGCGCCAATTTCCATCAATAGGCTTCAGCTACTTTGATACGTTTTTGGACGCACCCGTACAGCAAACCGCCTTGACCTTGGTAAACTAGGATCTTTCGCCAACGATTTATTCAATCGTTTTTGCTTGAATATCCAAGGAGTTCGAGGATCACCACCAGCAGACTCAGCGTGATCTACTTTCTTGTAGCTAGTCGCTAACCCTCTCAAGCAGATACTATCTGCCGGGTTCAATAGCCGGCGATTTGATTGCATGTAAAATTCGGAAAAACTTCTGCGTGGACGTATAACAAAGGTTCTGTTAAAAAGATAATAATTAGTACGTTATAAGACTATGTTAGGTAGAATTCAATACTACTTTATTTGCAAATACTGATATTTTGCCTTCTTGCCAAAATATATAGTATATATACGGCCCGAACCGGGACCTGGCAAAAGCACGGCAAGACAAGGTCGCCAAATATGATGTCGAGTTCCTAAGAGCGGCGCTCCCCGACCCGCAAAAACCTCGCAGATTCGGATCCATCACTATCTCTATGAGTGGTGTATGGGACTCCGAATCTGCGAGGACGCTCTTGGGGCTCGGCGTCACGAAGAGGAATCTTATGGATCTCACCGTTTTAACTTTGCAAGGAACCTTGAGGATATACCGCTCGCACCGGGTCCATAAGAGCGGGGGCTACCATCAAGCAAGGACACGGACAACTGACTCTTAACTTCAAGTGACACCTTTTTACCACCATTTTTATTAAGGCGACCACTGCCGAGTGTGCAAACGTATTGTAATTGATTAATAAATCATCACAATATTTTATATATATATATATATATATATATATATATATATATATATACTGTGCGTACGTGCACAATGCACCATTACATTGAATGAGAAGGAAATACGATTTGGAAACACCGACTGCATAGAGGCCGAGCAACCTAGTTAAGATGACAAATTTCTCTGGAAGTGCAGACGGAAGGCTAACACATCCAACGGAGAAAATCTACAGATATCGACTACCAAAGTAACCGTTACTGCATAGTGAAAATAGTTTCTACAGATAAAATGGCATGCCAAGTTAGCAGACTATAGTAGCGTAGTGTAAAACGCAACTTGTTTACACGTTTGCCATTTTTTGACAAACTCGGTGTTCATTTCCCAAGTTACTCGTAGCGAATATATATTGTGCGAACAAATGTAGGCACTCCGCACGTTTAGCTTCCTCTTGGCCTTGGCTCTCCTTCCTTGAAAGACACATGAAACTCGTTTTCATTTCTTTGGAATTGCGGTCCCGTAAAGCGAAGGTAAGCGCTCAGTGTTCGTACGTAGATACGCGATCCCTGGCTTGCAAGCGCCGTGCGAGCGCCTGCATTTGAATAGATGGTCGTTCTTTACCTACAGGCGCTAAGCGACCACAAATCTTTATTCCTCGAGCAGTCAAAGCTTAGATATTGCAACAGGTTCTCGTTTTGGTTCCAGCAGTCCTTTTTCATTTGAGTATCATCTAAAACTCTCACACACACACTCTTATATATGGCTATATGGCCAAATATATAGGGCTAAGTTGTTTATAAGACAACAAAATGTGACTCGTAAAGCAGGTGGAGATCATCAAAGTTACAAGAAAACGAACCGTCGATGTTTAATAATTATGATACGGGAACAACGTTTATTATGTTGCGTATCCAATCTGAGGTCTGATCATCTAAGATTCATCTTGCCCGGCGTCTTAATGTTTCCAGTACGTTATCTCTTGGAAATACTAAAAGCTGCTTTAGTGCTGTTTTATTGGCGATCAGTCTATTACAAGCTTGTTTTGGCAACCGTTATGTTTGCGCTGTTTTTGACTCATATCGGTTTATGTCAGTGTTGCGTAACGTCGCGTAACGCAACACGAATGAGTGAGAATACTGTTTCATTTCGGCTACAATAACGTTAGTTAAATATCTTTGCAGAGACATATTAGTAGATGATTCTTTTTAAGAGCCAGGCAAGCAGGCGCGTAGTACTTCGTTCACGCTTGGGAGCACAGTTGACAGAGTGTCTTCGTGTTGTGTTGACAATGTACTCCTTGTGAAAGTTTGTATTCCAACAGATGATAGCCATGAACTATGTGTCTGATATAGACATGGCAATTGTCGCACGCAAGACCAGACTAAAAGTGAGAGGCACTAAAAATAACTAGGTATAAAATATATAAAAATAAACAGCCCTTGACTGGTTCAACTTTATTTTGCCATTTTGAGGCAAAGCTTTTGAATGGTACTGTGCGCGGCCTCTTCAACCTCAATTGAAGTATCTAAATAGCAAATCCTAATATTTGGTAGACAACGCGTCCCCTTCACGCATTGACGAGCAAAGTAAATGTACATTGTGAAACATCTTCCAAACCAACCAAAGTTTTCCCGAGTGAGCTAGCCCCATATTATGTCATTACCATACATCAGCCTTAAAACAATCTTGAGATGAAAGAGGACTATGGCAGTCGGGACGGACAGTCGCCGGACGTCTCCGATCTCTCCATAATTAGAGAATAGGGCTGTGCGCGGTATATCTACGATGTTCGCAGTGAAGGTCGTCTCAGTATAATGGAGCCTGACGTTGACAAATTCCACGGATGACTGCCGCATTGTATAACATCTTCGGCATCTAATCGACCCCCTCTTCTGATTTTCACATCACTGGTCTTCATGTCGTTGACTCCCAGCCCTCTTAAATCATCAAAACTATGTTTTGACACTCCTGTCAAACATAGCCAAAATAATCGGCAAGCAGAGGAGTGAAGAAGACGTAGCTTAGTGCGTCCCCTTCCGGGGTTCCCAAATGTTGCCCTACCCACAGCCCATGCTGCTCACCCTGTACCAATAAGGTGTTTTCATCATCAAGAAGCTCGAAATTACGCTCAGCAGAGAGTCGCCAACCACCCCTGCGTATCGAAATTACTTGAGATCTTGAGGTGCTTTGTTGAAGGCTATGACGCAGTCTATAAAGAGGGTGCGTACAAATGGCTACCGGGTTTTGCCACAGCTCACTCTAGCTCAGACTGAAGCAAGTGTATTGCATCACGCGATCTCTCCGGAAGCGGAATTGCTCCTGCGGAAGCACCTGGTTCACTAAGTCCTTGATCCGTTTTATAACCACGTATGCAGGTCTTACTTGGCGTGCTTTCTGGTGCTATACCGCGGTGTGAGTTTAGGTCTCCCCTTTGTCATTGCCATGCTTGCTCTTGAATAACAAAGTAAGCCTGGCGATATGCCAGGCTTCTAACATTTGTCCTGCCTGTATGATCTTATTGTTGAAGAAATCACAAAAATAATTGGCGAGAGCAGTGCAGACTGTACCCAATGCTCATAGTACACCTAATCTGGCCCCGCACTTTCTGCTCTTGAAGGAGAGCGCAGGACCTGACTTACTTTTTCAACCTTAAAGGGCAGATTCACCCTCAACAGCTGAAGGATCGTTGCTAATTCAGTAGTTATCTACCGAACAGGCGTGTGTAGGTTGTTAGGCTCGAGTCAGTTCTGTCAGGACAGATCACACTCGGGCGGCTCCCCATACCTACAAAACTTACACTCCTTGTTGAACTCTGAACAACACTGTACTGCAGTTGTAGCGTTCAACTGATATTTTATACACTTTACGTTATAAACAGCATTGTAAATCCATGAGGTAGGTAGGCACGAATTAAGGCTAGTTATCATTTTCCAGCGACGGGTGCGAGCTTTAAGAAGCCAGTCACCGAGTACCACATCTTGGTACTGCTGGGTCACTTTGTTTTATCTTGTCAAACAGTGGCATCACGCGACTTTCGCACCCGGTCAGACCCGACTGATCCGGCCGTCTCATCTAATTGTTCACATCGTGCTATCCACCAGGTGAGCATAAAAAGCTGCATACAACATCCTAATATACAGCTCGTATAACTTAGTTTGTTTTTTCTCGTCATATTTTTGTCTCCTCTCTATCCCAGTTAAGATCTAGCTATATATCAGTGGATCAAAACGTTCCTAACAATATTTAAAAAAAATACAATTTATTTCAACTTCCAACGCAATTTTGTTTCCTTCAAAAAACATTATATATATATATATATATATATATATATATATATATATATATGTCTATTCGCTCTCAGTCAGGATCAATAGAAGGTCATCAAAATGACGACAGCCTCGTCGTGGAGAGACCTGGACAAAATAAACTACGCGCAAAGACGGCGACAGCGCGGCAGGCGAACGGCAGATGCTGAGATGCGCACTGAAGCCATCCAGCTGAAGGAGGGGGCGAGCGAGCGAGCGACCGAGGACGGGAGGTCAAGCTGAGAAGAAGCAAGCCCCGGGGCCCCGATGGTGTCGCTCCCCGGCGCCTCCACAGCCGCCGGCGCTGAGCCATACTTACGAGGTGAAGCGCGCTCGGGGAGCGGGTGGGGGGGGGGGGTGGCGAATTTAATTACGCTCCAGCCAGCCCCCAGAGCTGCTTAGGCTAACAGTGCGTTGCTAAGTGGCCGCCTTTGCAACCGGCTCTCATAGAGTGACGCCGGCCCGTAGCCAGCACGGCCATTTATGTACGCCAGTGTAATAAGGGGGGCCGGCTGGGACGCTGGACACGCACCGGACTACGCGACGTTTCGGTACTTCTACATGGCTCGGCACCTTCGACACGGTCGCCATGCGACGACGACGATTACGACAACAACACCAGCAGTACCACCACCAACTTCAGCAACAACAACAACGGTAGTGGCGGCGGTTGTTAATGCTGCCGCTTCTGCCGCTAATTAAGGGGACTCCCTGTTCTCATAGCTGCATACGGGGATTCCCGTACATATCAAGATATGCATGTATATAATCTATATACATGTGTGTACACGTACAAATCTTACGAAATATATATATATATATACACATTTGTATGTACATGTATGTATATATATATATACATTTGTAATGTATAAATCTACTACCTCATGTATAAGTATACAGGAAGCACATAGTTGCGTCTATTTTTTCTGGGTCACGCGATATTGGCAACGTTAGTCCGCGCACGTGACGCCAGCTAGGATATACGCGTTTAGTCTATCGATATACGGATTTTGTCATGAATCACTGATAAGGCCGCTGCTCCTTACCACTCGGCAGGTAGGCAGATGTATCTCTGGCCGCACGTAGATATGCAGGCGACGGCCGTCGACTAAGCCGAATCGAGGAGAATGGCAGAGACGGCTCTGCCACAGATTCGAAGAAATGCCAAGCATTGCCGAGCCTCGAAAAGTAAATAGGAATCCGGGCTTAGGGAGTTTGTAAGTGAGTCCCACACGGGTCACGCATTTTTTTTTTGAACAAAGTAATTTATTTGTTTCATACACAATTACAACGGTATGTTGTTTCATACATTTACAAATATTTGCAAGGAGTCGATAGTAATTTAAACCTACTACAGTCACCACTGTGTTGGTCAAAAGTTGCAGCCGGAATGATACTACTTGTGTTTACCTCTCTGCGAGAATCAATTTAGGAAGACTAGTGTATCCATTATTGACGGGAAAGTTGTGGTGATCCGTGTGGATCATACATTGCCGAAACCTTCTAGAGCATGGAAAAAAGTATATGGCGATACAGATGAGTATGAACGGAATATATAACCGCAGGTTCTAACTATCACACACACGGATAACCCCAAGAGGTTCATGCAGGCCGATATTGTAGCCGGGTCACTCAAACTAATTTCAGTGAGTTTGCTTTCTGCGGTCGACGGCAAATATGCATTCTCGTTTCCGGCTGAAGTGTGCGCCGGGGCCGCTAGAACCTCCGGTTCGGAGTGACGACGACGGCGATGACATTAACCAGCATTAAACACAGTCAGTTGAATACACAGTGTGAAGCCGTATATGTCAGCCGAAAAAGCCGACACGCAAACAGAGCCGCGCCACTACTGCAAAGCCAGCGGTGAAACAGGCCGAAACACTTCGTTATCAGATCAGGCAAGCTAACTGTAATGCTGTGAAATAAACATCAACCGGCAAATGTATCCGACTGCTGTGCTGAAGTTCGTTGTGGCAATTGGATTGCAACGTTGCCCGTTTCACATTCTCTTTGGCAAGGCCCTGCGCCCGAGTCCGGTGGCCGTGCGCGGTGCACCTGCGGGCGCATCGCGACCGGAGAACACCCATAGGTGCACATAGGGTTCGATCCCCACCGTTGCACATGGGAGTCCGTTTATGAAGAAATGTAAAATGCTGCAGCAGAGCAGCCAGGCCCTCATGGTCTCGACGCACCCTCACAAGACGGATTATGACAAAATGGCATCCCCCTATCCAACCGCAGGTAGACATGCGGGATGATAGTCAGGGATAGAGCTGATTGAAGGAGAACGGCAGAGACGCCTCTCCCACGGCTTCGATGTAATGCCAAAGTAATACCGAGCCTGGGGGTAAGTGGGGAGGAATCCGGGTTTAGTGGGTTTGCGAGTCTCACACTAGTCACGCAGGCTGCTAGTGGCGCATGTGCATCATGCATTCCCGAAACCTCCCAGAAAAAAAAATGTAAAATGCAGTCCAGTGGGCGGTAAATGTGTGCTGAGAGCCCGAAATGTGTTTAAGGCCCTGCGCCATATCCCAATTAACTGTGAGCATTAGTAGTTTCACCTATAGAACCCGGTTATAGGGGATGACAGGAGGTACGAGGGTTTTAGCAGGTAAAGATACAAAGGCCTGGTACAAATACAAAGACCTTGGTAAACATCGAGCCACCAGCCGGCGTGTAGTCCTGCACAGCGTGCCTAAAAGCATTTCCCGCCCTTTGTTTAAAAAAAAAAAAAAAAAAATATTGTTTTGAAGTTTTTTTTTTGAAAATTTGTTTGCAGTATTGTTTTGAAGCATTATTGTATTGCAAATGCTAAGAGAATTATTTGGGACTGTGCTACTGAACATGCCGCGAGTGCAGATGCAATGCGCGTTTCTAGACCGTACATGTTGCTGAGTAACAGGAACTAATGGATTCATTAATCCTGGAGGTAATTCGAGCGTACTTCGAGGTCATTCAAAATGTCCCTCGAGAATAACCTGGAAGGTGTCTTAGAGTCTGTTTCCTTAAGGTCGTTGTCGTCGCCGTCGTCTTCGTGGTTTCCTGCATATCGGTATTGTTGCGTGCCTAGTTTACTCTTTCAAGAGCGTCATTCAGTGTGCGGTTGCGAAGAAGGCTTTACACACCTAAGCGAAATCTATCCTGTGTCCAATTTCGTGCAGGGGCTCTGGATCAATACTCGTCGAAGCGCGCGCCTAGGCGCCGCGTAGGTTGACGTCTGTGTATGGTATTATTATTATTATTATTATTATTATTATTATTATTATTATTATTATTATTACTCGGAAAAGATTGCTGCACTCTCTTTTGTTGGAATGTAAGACAACCGGAAGCAGCTGCTAACATTATTATACTACAGTGGCTTGCTTTGTATATACCAGATGAGTGCGTAAAATACATACATGCTAATGTAACTGAACATATTTTAATTTTACTTGATAGGCGTACTGTTATGCTTGCTTACTTTGTTTCATGACAGGAGAGACACAACGGATCCTCGACGATCGTTTGGCGTTTTCAATTGAGCTGAATATTTTAGGGCGTAGTATCTAAGTGTGCTTAACTACTGAATTAAATTAGCGCAGACCAGTTTTGCGGGCTAAGCAAATAAGGCTGTTACTGTACGTCTATTTCTGTTCTCCTTATTTCTAGTAAGTGGACAACTTTTTTTTATTTTAATGATATAGATTAGATAAAACGTCGCACGAGCAAGTTAGTGAATCTCGCAAACGTGGCGCATCAGGCAAACGACTAAACGACACAAAAGCTTCATCAATGCAGATAAACATCTACGAAGGTGATTCACAAAGAAATTTTGCCAGGTTAAGCTGAAGTGGCGCCTGCTTTGGCCGCGGATCAGAAACGTCTAGTATTACATATTTACACTCGTATGAAAAAATACAGTTCGGACAATGCTCGAAAATGCTCCTCATTGATTACTTTAGATGTGTGCAGAAAGAACACACTTTTATTTCCATTACCATTAATACACTAATTAGCGGATAGTATGGATAGTGCGTGAAGTGCAGCGTTACTTTCATTAATAGTGCGACGTGGAGTGCCACTACCCAGCACTTAATGCGGCAGCCATCCGCTCAGCCACGCTCTCTACAGATTGCATGTATGACCAGCCCTGAATGGCCCCGAAGCATCATCTGGCCATTTCCACTAGACTTCTTCAATGAGTGCATAAGCACAAGCAACTGCTTGTGCATCGAAATTGCAGGGTTTTGCACTGACAATCAAATGCAATGCGATAGTCTTGCTTAGAAGACAATATACCTGGATGCATTACAAAAGCGATTATAGTACTCTTTCTGTGAGTCAACTCACGCCGGAACAACGAGCGGACGGACGGACAAACAAGGAAGCTAGTATTGTGCATGTTGACTAAGTAAAGTTGCCCTGCGAGACAATCGTTTCTTTGACAAGGCTCTTGCGACACGGATAAAACAAAGTCGACAATCGTTGCAGCGTATCAGAAAATAAAGGACATGGCTGCCATGTGTATGAAAGAAGACTCACATACGTTCACGTGTTTCCGTGTAACAATTGTCCAGCTAACCGGTATATCGATACATCAAAGGTTTGCTAGGCCTAACCGTATGCTCCAATACAAGGCCTCAATCGCTAGGCCACTTAGGCGTTGATTTGCCTCTGTGCAATATAGCGACTAGCGCTATTGTTATCGCGACAATCGTTAGCGTGCATGTCTCATCCAATGTATAATGCACATATATATATATTTACATATATATACATCTATAGTATACATATATATATATATATATATATATATATATATATATATATATATATATATATATATATATATATATATATATATTTATATATATAATGCACTCTCTACTCTGTTATAGTGTGACCGAGAACGCAGCTTCAAAGCTGCCGGCCATAACAGGCTGGCCAAAGACTAGCTCAGCCAAGACCGAAGCGTAAAGACGGGCAAAAGTGGGAGAACTTTACGGCCTTGGCCATCACCTTACCGTCGTCGACGGATAATAATAATAATAGGTGAGCCCGGTTAGCTGATCCTGGTTGGCTTGAGGACAGACGACGCGTTGTGCTGATTCAGCGTTTGTTGTGTCGCTGGCACGTCCCGCGGGTCTAGTCTTCTCGCTTCATCCATTACGTTACCCTCACAGATATGTACACACACTGCACTCTCAAACAGGAGAGCGTTCATCTATCATTGCCACAGGCAAGCCTCAACTGACTACAGCTTCTAATGCACGCAACAGTTTTACGTCCTCCTCCGTTGCGCATGTAATTAATCCATGACCTTCCTTTGCAGAGTGAAAAAGAGACTGTTAACTATCTCACTCAATAGATAGGCCGTAGGTAACTCCAGGTGTACTTGAAAAGTTGGAGTAATTTTTGGAGGAGTTGAATTACGCTGCCCATGAACGCCGCAATCAAGCAAATGTCAGGCTTTGGCCACGAAAGTGTGCTCCGGTCAAAAAAAGTACTGGTACCTTTGTTCACCTAAAGCCGACTATAGATGCGGAAATGCAATGACTATGTTTGGTACCCTACCTAAAATACTTTTCGAGCTGACTTCCGGCCAAGATTTAACGTCCACGGGACTGCTTTTCGCATTGCTTAAAAGACGGATCCCCATAAATACAAATGTGAAATTCGGGGGTCTCGTATCCGCGCACCTATGTGTCTCCTCCGGTCGCTCGAGAGAATGGACAAAGTTTTAATCTACGCAGATCATATTTGGGAAAGCCTACACATGGTTAAACAGGCAATGGTAAGGGCGTGAAGCAGTTATGGATAAACTGGAGCTAATTATTAACTAAGGTTTGTGCTAGAGCAACGGTTTCCATGAGCCCTACGGTAGATGTATACGTATGGAATGTCAAGCGAAGTGCGATAGACATCATGCGACAGAATGTCCCGCGATTAGCTCAGTAGCGTAGTTGGCAAGGCAGTAGTGTTAATCATTGGTGTAAATATCTTGTTTAAACACCCGGCTGGGGTGTACATACAAAAGTAGTGATAATAGTACTCATCAGCACATGTGTACTCCTTGTAAAGCTCGTATTCAAAAAGACCAGGTGATGATAGCCATGAACTATATCTTTGGTATAGACGTGGCAATTGTCACATGCACGACCGGACCAGAGGTGAAAGGCACTGAAAATATCCAGGTCCCTAATCTCTCATCGGACTTATTCAACTTTGTTTTCCAATCTCGAAAATCTCGTCGAAGCTTTCGCACGGTACTGTACTCAGCGTCTTCAATCGAATTGCTTCAACAACCGGGGCACAGCCTTATATTAGGTACACAAAGCGGCACCCTGCCCGCATTGACACTCAAATTTTGAGGTAGAAAAGTGCCATTGCCGTTGGGACGGAGAGTCGCCGAGGGTCGCCGACCTTTCCATACAGAGAGACTAAGGCTGTGCACACTGTCTCGACGCTGTGCGCAGTGAGGGTCGTCTCAGTATAATGAAGCCGAAGCCCCAGATACGGAAAAGAGTTGACAAATTTAAAAAATTGGTTGCCGCAACGCATGACGTGTTTTGCAGCCAATCGACCCCCTTTTCTAAATTTGACAGATTTGGCCTTCATGGCGTTTATTCCAGCCCCCTAGAGACAGAGGATACCTCTGCCGAAGAAGTGATGCACCCAGATCGTCGACGATAAGCGACCACTATGCCATTCCCGTGCATCACAACTATGGTTTTCTGGAACACCTGTCCAATATAGCCGAACCAAATCGGCAAGCAGACATGTGAAGAAGACGACGCAGCTCAGTAGGTCCCCTTGCGAGGAAGGCGAAAAACGCGATAAAAGTTTTTCGTAACCATTTTCTCGTAGGGAGCACCACCAACCCAACGACGAAACAGGATACCTTTGGGCCAGAATTCAGTCTTGCTTCTTGCACTTCGCGTAGCCGCCGTCACCTACTACAGCGCTACACAAAACACAGCATCATTCCCCAGGGTCCGCATTCTAAATACCGACTTCACAGAAATACTGCTGTCGACGTGAAGATTGACGGCTATGCGTGTCGTTTGACAGCTGGTGTTTCGGCCGCCAGTTGTGCTAGTTTTAGCGCACTGAGCCTGCCTGGCCCAGCATACACTTCGAGATCTCTCACTCCATCAGCTGCGCTGCCTTTTTGCATTCGAAGCTTTGTTTTGCCGCTCCTCCTCCGTTAGACGGTGACAAAACCATCGTTGTGTTCCTCGTCTTTTCTCGTCTGTGCGGTGGTCTCCGTTGGCGGTGTTGATGCCGCTGCCGTTTCCCTCTCTGTTGGCGTGTTTTCATCCATCGGCTCATTTGCTTCGAAGGTGGTAGCGGTGTTGTTGTTGCCGCCGCTGCTGCTACCGCTGTTGTTAAGCCCAGCTGCTCTAGCATTGCGCTTGGCAGCCAAGAGGCTGTCCTTGCCGTTCTCTCCGCTGGAGTTGTCACAGGTCAGCCTTGTTGATACAAGCCGACCTCCGCCTTCCGTCAGCCGTGCCTTCTTGTTTATCCGCGAGTTCCGTGTTCCGCCCGTTTTCTTCACTCGAACCTTTTTTTGAGTGTGGAGTTTCAACACCCCATAGTCTCGAGGGTGTGCAAGTTATGGCAGAGAAGCCGGTTCAATAACGGCTACCCTACCTTGGAACCCCATATGTAATGCTCACAATTTCACAAAATTTCAATGTAGAACACACAAGCGTTTCTTCATCAAGACCAAGTTAAGTTCCTGTGACTCACAGAATCCGCACAACACAAACTGTGTGTTCCCGGGGGGGCGCGGGTTCTAGACAACCCCCGTGAAATACAGTCGAACAGTCTTGGTTACAAATAATCAGTTGTTCTCCCGCTTTAAACGAGAGCGAACTCACTTAGCACATTCGAACATTATGGTAGCAGACGAACAACCTAGTAATAGCGACAAACAGAAAAAGAAAGTGATAATATATACATTAGCAAAAAATCGTGATTATAGAGCAGGCTTCTCCAAAAATTACATGACCCATCTTTCCCAGTATAGAAACGTGGCAGTCTCAGACTTGCCGAAGTGCAGTTGCAAAGTTTCCTCCTAGGGTTTCCGCCGTCTTGATTGCGAACGTCCCGGCACAGGCAATATAAGTACTTCTCAAAACTGAAAGCGGAAAGGTTTGCTCAGGTCTTCTCTGCCTTTTGCCGCCCCGTAAAAGTGCTTGGATGCTCTTAGAGAGTCTTCTGAATCTCTAAACGTTTCCCAAGCCGTTTTACTGGTATTCAGAAAAGGTTTTGATTTTGTTACCGACATTAAGATTGTTTTAGCAGTTGTCAGTTTGCTTTCAATCACAGAAGCATCGTGTCATCCGGCATGTATTTCGTTATACTCGCCCTCACTGGTGTAGCAGATTTTACAAGTGCTACAGCGTTACTAGCTGCCCGATTGATACATATGCACACAGAGGCTTGGGAATAGGACAACGACGAGCCGGCGATGCCGAGAAATCAATTTCGAGATTTGCATTCGTGTGTGTACACTGTGGCGCCATGTCTACGTTCTCCAAGGCCACGACATTAGCTCCTCGTCGCCTGCCCAAGGCTCGGATGATTTCCACTCTCCACTAAGCCTCCGCGCCTCTCTCCACAGTTGGTTGTCGTTGAAAGAATCGCCGCTAATCGGTATGCGGCTTGAGAAGCGGTCACACTTGCTGCAGAGTAAAGCCGTGGACCGTTCGACGATGGTCAACAATGGCGGTTCGTCTCTAATGCCTTCTGCCGTAACACTAACGAATTGCCCCGGTTGGAAGCTCCGGATCTCCAAACACCGCAAACGCGCCTACAGTTAGTTGTTGGCTGTAGCTAAACTTGCAAACTTACATGCAACGTGGAGAATAGACCGTTGAGGGCCAACTATGGCAGCCACGACATGTGAGAGAACAGTGCGGACAGGAGAACATGAGGGCTGCATATCTTAACGTCTAATACTACGATGTGCTTGCAGACTAGCGTGCGGCGTAGCTTGTGTTTGAGACTATTACAGTTTGCGTCGCCGACAGAGCAGCCGATATGTTAGCGTTAGTTACTTAGCGATGGCTTGTCGGGTTGACGGCCGACTTGAGCAGCAACGAACTCCTCGGAATCAAAATTGCAAATCCCTCAACGGCGTACCGTTGCCGCGTTGCACCATCTAAATGGTGTAACGTCGTATGGTTGTCTATGAGTTTGATTGTTGCGTTTAAACAGTTCGACAATCAGAAACAGACACAGCTGAATTAAGTCACGAGAAAAGTTGCAGGATTAGGAGATAAACATATAGAGAAAGGGGGTAAGAGAGAAAGAGGAGGGAAAGAGAGTGTGAGCGATTAGAAAGATAAGAAAACATGTGTGTGTGTGTGTAATACACCGATGTCGTTTAAGGACTGATAAATGTCAAAACGAAAAATAAAACACGCGCAAAGCCTAGCCAGTGGAACATAGAAGATGCATTCGTAACTGGTAATGCACTAGTTGATAATGCCAGCGTGTTAATATACAATTCTTTAAATAATTTTGCTATGATACCACCTTGGAGTGTGTTAATATTTCATTTAACTGTAAGCCTGCTACCAGCTATATATATATATATATATATATATATACATATATATATACATATGTATGTATATATATATATATATATATATATATATATATATATATATATATATATATATATGTATATACATGTGCGCAATAACTGCGTTATCGATGAAAAAATACCAATCATCCTCAAACTAGGATGTAAACATGCAACAAACGATGTGCAACTAAATAACGCAATTTTATTATTTTAAAACTTAGCGCTCTTTTTATACACGATTTGAATATGCTTAATTAACATTCAGGTTAAGTTATGTCTTCACTGCGCTCCACGGACGACTAGCGGGGTGTCTAACTGGTGTCTATTTGAGAAACGAAAGTTCTGACTAAAGAGTGAGGATTCGGCCGGCCGCCAGTTAGACACCCCGCTAGTCGTCCGTGGTTAAGTTATGTTATAAACATGTAAAAAAAATCAGATACAATTAGTTCCTCTTTCGCATCACTGGATCTTCGCTCATCCTGCTTGTCAGCTATGACTGAACAGATGACGGTTTTAATATAGTTGTTTGGCTTACCCTGTGATTGCTGTCTATATATCATCATATATGTCGACACACAACGCAATAATGTTACTGATGACGTCCATGTTGTTGTTATGATTTTTTATGATATTTGTTAAAGCAAACATTGTGTGCGTTTCCGCGTATCCTTTAATAGAGGTGCGCTAAGCTCTCAGATTTGCTTAGTCGTTAAACATGCGAAGGGCGAGTCGTTAATTCTAGACCTTACAGTGACATCACTATGTCCCGATAAACAGAGTTGCTTTTCGACTTTCTTCTACATAGAGGGAACGCTTTAACACAAATATGCAAGTTTATTTGTGTTTACACCATTAAAACATTATCGCGATCCCTATTAGGTTATCTTCGTTAGAGAATCATCTAATAATCACTAGTATTTTTTGTTGTTGCTATTTTTATTAGATTGCTGTAAACACTGTAAACATTAAGACTACACAACGACGCGTCCTCGAGAAAAGTATGTCAAACTCCTAGTATACAGGCGAGCCGCACTTACGTCGCATATCTACTTAAAACACAGTATAATAAAGAAGATATGATACATAAACATGCTAATAATATTTTAACTTTAAAGGGAAGGTAGTGACCACCGAACGCTCAGACAAGAAACCTTTCTCGAAGAATACCGGGCCATATTTAACGAGGCTTTGTGCACGTTATATTACCTACACAATTATATTGTATGCGGTGCTGACAAACAGAGGCCACGATTTTGCAAACATTTTTGACAAAGCTAACTACAAAAAATATATACTACGCGACGGTAGACATGTCTTCAAAGCCAGCCCATCAGATCATACATCACCGTATGCAGGTACCCGCGTCAGGCGTCATTCAACACGCAACGCGGAGACAAAAATACTACGACGTTACTCTAACAACAAAACAAGTAGAATTGGTTGTCTATTGGCCGCTGAATTACTAGTGCAAAGAGTAACCGTTTAAATGAAGGATGTATGCATTGCAGGTACATAGACCAATCAATGTAGTTGATCCCAAGAAGAACATAATACCGTACTAGTTTGCAGACTATCGTTGGATTTGTCACACTTGGCTCTCAGCGCTAAGTTTAAGCTTAGGAGTACGGATACAGCAAAGAGTAGCAGCAAAGATAGCAGCAGAAACTGTAGGACACAATTGTAACTTAGTCTGGTAATGGCTACGATAGCCTTGTAGCCAGGCGCTTTGCAATGTGTAATACGGCTCTAGCATTGATACGTGAGCCAGTTACAATGGGTTCAAATGTATGTGCTTAGGATTTCTACTTCAAGCACCAGGCGAACGTTCCGATCCGAGCGCTATACTGTGCGATGCTCACATGCCCGCTATAGTCGAGCAGCAAATCGAGCGCTCCCCAAGCCCAAAAGGTCCCGAGGGGTAACCGACCGCCTGGCAGAGTCCAAAAGAGCATTTGCCTGGGTGAGTGCTTTTATATGTTGCTGTCAGCCTGTCGAATCGAATACATTGCATCTTGTTGCAGCTACACAAGAAACAGCATGATAGCCAGACAGAGAGCGCTAGAGAGATATAGAGTGCGCGAGCGAAAGAAAGGAAAGAAGCTACAGGAAGCATAGCCTAGTAAAAGCGACGTGTCTATTTGCCTTACATCGTTGGCGTTGTTGGACAGGTGCGACAAACTAGACAATGTGCGACTCATTTTATAGTCTAGACTTTTTCTTGCAGCAGCATCATCATGAGGTCTTGTTGATCCGGTGGTTGAGGTGGGCCACACTGGTGATCTGCGCCAAATTCCTCCTGAAGCCCTCATCAGCCGGCTTCCTACGAAATAACGCATACGTACTTCACCACCACTATCATTATCGTCATAATCGTCATTATTGTTGTCCTCCGTAAATACAACTTCTCATATCATGCGGGCAAAGTTTGTCTGCTGCTCAGAGTCTGCTCATAATCATGAGTGTTAAGCGCATGATTTCCGATAGTCTTACACCTCGCTACTCACTGTCCAGTTCTTTTAGCTGTACTCAATACGGCAATGCAGTGGCCAGGCCCAAATGTATGTTTCGACAAGTGACCGACCAGTGTACTTGTTCGTGACTTTACTGACCGGTCATAACATGACACCGACATGTAGGATAGTAGTGATATACAGACCCATATGAGTAGATAGTGATAGAGGGGTAGTGAAGCTGTTGACACCGATCGATTGTACCTAAATACCTTTCTATGTGAGCAAACGATGCCCTACTCCGTGCGCTAACGACAGCTAGGAACAACATCAACAACAACAACAACTGCGCTGTATTGGCGTTCATTGGGTCATCCGTGAGGCGTTGTCATATCGTACCGTATACCTGCGAAGGAGAGGATTACGGATGATAATGATGATGATGATGATGTCGACGATGGCGGAGAGTACGGCGTAGAGACAGGGAGAGAACATGGAATGACGGAGCACAACTAACTCTTCTGTGCTCCAATGAGATCTTGCTGCTGCTGCTCGTCCCGACGGATGTCCGATGTTTAGCTGAGCCAGAATTATTTCTCGCCAACCTTCCTCCTAGGAACGCAGACGGCTGGCTTATCTGCGAGTCTGTCGCAGCAGCGGCAGCTCCGGCCGGGAGCCAGGCAGCCGCAGCTAAGACGCTGCTTCTTATCGCTTGTCGCCACCTTCCTCCTGATATCCTCCTGATCCTGAGTAGTGGTGGTTGTTGTAGTCGTGGACTGTGCTGTACTTGCTATACCATCTTCGCACTTCGCACCCGAGGCGCTGCCAAACAAAACACTTGTAAACGCACACTTGCGCATAGCGTTGATGGCGTTGCGCGTAACAGCGACCGGGGTGGTGATCGTTGTCATCCACGATGGATATAAGTTTACCCAGGCGCTTATGGAAGTTAGCTTTACTAAACGTTCCGCATAATGACAACACGAGCAACAACAACAACAGAAAGAACAAAAACAACAATAATAATACGAGCAATAAAAACAACAACAACAACAACATAACGAGCAGCAACAAAAACAACAACAATAATTCAAAGAATCAGCACCAGCATCATCAACATCAATATTCTTATTATAACGATAATGGCCTCCTGAGCCGTCTGAAAGTCGCTGAAGTGCAGGTGGACTTACACGTGACGACACGGCGCTTACCAAGTTCAGAGCACTCTTTTGAAACTTTTAATGAATCCAAAAAGAGATAAAACTTTTTTTTTTTTTCGAAATTCTAAAGAACCCAAAAACGGCTGTAGTACTTGTTCCTTAACCTGCCTGCACTGTATGATGGGCTCTCCTTCAACTTTGTATCGTAGTTGAGATAGGGAGAGTTGTTAGCATACTTTGCCAGTGTACAGGCACACATTATTCCATAAGGCACGTACGGCAGGTTAGCGCACATCGTTTCTGCGTTTTCCCTGGTTGACTTATAGTTGCTACGCAATTGCCGAATGACAAATATATTACTGTACTGAGCATACTGCGTGTACAACAAATGCTTTGTAGTATTGCGGCGAATGACAACAACTACTGTTCAGCTGTTTTCAATAAACAAACGACAAATCCGTTTAGGATAACGTAAAAGTATACCTTCGATATAGAAATGACACAGTTATGATAACTACAGCAGCAAGAGTATGCATATATAAAGTGCGTTGCAAAAAATTAGCAACTCATGTGTTTTGGTGATAATTTCGGTTTGATTTATTTGAATGGCTTGAAAATGACGAAACACGAGTATGTTGTTAATTTTGTTGCAATCTCACAATCGGTTCATACAAAAAGTAAAAAAGTGTAAAAAAAACAGTGTTGCAAAATATTAGCAACAATAACGCTTTACGGCGTATTCGATTCTTAGCAGGGCTGTATGACTTATTTAATACTACATATTCTATTCTAGAAACGGGTTTTTCGTCCCTTCTTCTGAATCAAATCGTAAACTCGGTCCTTCATGGAGTTAGTGAGCTGTTGTAAGTACGAAAGTGGAATATTAGTCCATGCTTGCTGAACAGCTTCTTTGAGGCCCGACAAATGATAATATTGTCGACTATTTGCGTAAATCTGCTTCACCAAATGTCCCCCCTCCCCCAAAGATTTTCGATGAGATTCAAGTCTGGACTCAATGCCGGCCAGTCAAAAAGTTGCACTCCTTGTTCTTGAAAAAAGGCGATAGTGCTAGCCGAGGTATGAAACGTGGCGTTGACTTGTTGAAAAACTGCGTCAGGTCCCCAATTCTTCTGAAATGGGCTTCTAACTGGGAACCGACGATACGCTGGTACTTGTCGGAATTGTTTCGGCCCACAATTGCGACTAGATCGGACTTCCCATTACATCCAAACGCGCCCCAATATTTCAAAGAACCACCGCCGGCCACACACACCGTTTCGGGAACCATTTGGTTCCTTCCGTAAGTCGTGCCAATAGTACTGACAGCCGTCAGGGCCATCTAGATTAAATTTCTTTTCATCTGAGAAGACGATGTTTTTCCACTCGTTATCCCAAGCTTGGCATCTATGCGAAAATTCACGCCGTGCGACAATGTGCTTCGGTTGCAGTCGCGGCATTAGCGTCCTTTTCGCGTATCGCACGTTTTTGTCAGAACTTAACACTCGGTACACTGTGGATCGGTGCACTGGCACTCCCAAAGTAGTCCTGATCCTGGAAGAAGACATTTGGTCATGAGTGGCCAACTGCATGATCCTTCGCCGATCTCGAATAGTCAAAACTGGCTTACGCCCACTGTTAGATCTGCACCTTTGGTTCACTCCAGGGTGTAAGAACCTGCTGATGGTATTCTTATGCCGTCCGAATCTGGTTGCTATAGCAGTTACTGTATGACCGAGCTCAGCATATGCCTCAATTCTTGTCTTTTCGTTATCCGAGAGATCCTTTGTACGACCCATGATTTAAACATACGCTCGCCTTAGTTCGAAACAACGACTGAACTGTAGAATATTTTGCAGCTATAGAACGATTGACTTAGCTAGACAATATCCCTGACATTTGATCCCCGGGATCGTATATCAGCGGTAGTATCGACTATCCTTTACAAACAAGAGCTGTGTTGTTAGCATGTTATTGTTGCTAATATTTTGCAACACTGTTTTTTCACCCTTTTTTATTTTTTTTGTATGAACCGATTGTGAGATTGCAAAAAAATGCGAAATTAACATTATACTCGTGTTTCGTCATGTACATCATGCCCTTAAAATTTCAAAGCGTTCAAATAAATCAAGCCGAAATTATCACCAAAAAACATGAGTTGCTAATTTTTTGCAACGCACTTTACATGACAATCACCTTTATCACATAGAAAAGAAGGGCGCGTGTTTTTAAGTCTCAGTTTAAAACAGTCAGATATATATATACATATATATATATATATATATATATATACAAACTTCTCAATACATTTATTTATTTATTTGATGGAAGACGCAGTATGTAATCAATAACATATAATAATTATACTATATTTATATATATATATATATATATATATATATATATATATATATATATATCCTCGGAAGTATTAGGTTTGTGATATTTGTGGTACGATTAATTCAACCTTTTATTGCTAAAAATGAACTTTGACTTGAATTGACACTAATAATTCAGGCTGTCCCTATGCACCTAAGGCAAAAAAAAACAAAAACATTCACACCTACACAAATCGCAAAAATATTTCACTATGCGCACAAATATATCGTCACTTAGAATACAAAGACAAAATATAATCACCTCAACGAGCTTCCACATGAACGCCTACATATATATGTAGATATATATTTAGATACTGCAACAGCCATACCGTATATATATATATATATATATATATATATATATATATTTATATATAGCAACAGTCATGGACGTGACAAGTGGACGACTGCAACGCAGATCTACACATTGCGTCATTTGCCGTCCTTTAACCCGGCTGTCTACTGCCGAGGCGTATGGCTATATCTGATTATCCACTAAGACAATGCAACTAATGCGACAACTTTATCAAACGATTACTTATATTATATACTTGAACACTCCTGCAAAATTATTTACTGGCTAACTATTGTTTTTTTTACAACGAAATTTAAACCATAGGTATATGATTTAGGTAACACAGCACCAAGTGTAAAATAAAATATGTACTGGATGCTCTAGTGCTGCGTACAGGAGTTTTTAGCTTGACAAACTATGCGACCATAATGTTGAAATACATATAAGATACTGTAAATAATTGGATACATATAATATACTTAACAAATGGATATCGAAACATTGACGTCCTTGACCGTGAATCAATAGGAGTGTGACCAGGTTAACGCGTAAGTACTAGGGATCTAGTCACATATGGATACAAATGGAGCGACAATTGTCTCCCGAGAACGTGTGCACTGGGAATATTACTCTATCTCATATAGATATTCACATATGGATATGCGTTTTAATACCCCTGACCACAAAGAAACAGTACAACGTGTAAGCGAAGTCTCCTTTTTAATTAAACACTATAAAATTAAAGCGCACCCAGTCTTATCAGCTATTTGCAAAACAAAGAATTAACAGGTGTCTGGAAAACTTTTAATTGGGCCAGGACACAATCAGGCGTCCAAGGAGCAAAAACGACTTAACTAAAAAGCAATCACAGGGTACTAAGCATCTTTGAGTAAAAACATTTGGCAAAACTATAAACAATGCTAGAGATAATTTCTTGCACAGTTAAAGCTTGACTCAGAGATATGATACGAAAAGATGGAACTTAAACTCACACACACATTGTTTGCAGATAGTGAGAACATATAGTTGCTCAACTTTTCCCCGAACACAAACCGTCTAGTATACGACCGCACCAACCACAACATGCGAAGGAACGGAGAGACACAATTTCGAAATTTGCTATACCCTAGGCCGGCTGATGTGCTAACTGCAAACTGAGAAAATAAAAACCGACACAACCTCGGTTAACTTCCGCCAGATAGCAAGAAGATAGCAAAGCGCGTTCTTTGTCCGAAAAAGTAACGTAGTTACCCTCTAGGCATGCTAGCTGAGAGTTTTACTTTAAAAACGCTTGCCTGCTTGCGTAGAAAAGATCAACTGGTATTAAACCACTCCTAAGTGAAATCTCCGGAAGTTTACGTGGTGAAAGTGGCGTGTACTTTTTGCAGTATTTTGAGATGTTATAAACGCCTTTAGAAGCTTTCTGTTAAAGTACACAACAGAGGTACTCCACGTGACGAAGGGCCTGCCCGACCTGTGCCATAAAGAATCGGATTGCCTAAGTGAAAAGATCACTTGAAGCAACTGCTTAGCGCAAAATATGCCCACTCCTCATTATGATTTCTACTGGGAAATTCACATAAGATCTCTATTGTATAATCTAGCGTCTAACGATGTTATGGGACTAAGAAACCTTTAGCCGTAAGATTAATCGTGGTGCCGTGTACGTAATGGAAGGAAGTTGCTAAAGCTTTCCAGGGGCCGTAAACAAATGACAATGCCCCTTAGGCCGATAAAGCGTGCACACCCTCCATAAGCGTTAGAATATGTGTGTTTGCAAAAAGGGAAACGACAGTTTCTTCTAGTGACTTCACTTATTGCACACTTCTGACTCGCGCCTTGACAGACGATCTGTGCTGGTGCTCGTGGGCGTGCACCGCATTGCCCAATTAGACCTCTAAAAAAAAGGTGCTCACCTGGTTACCACCTACTGTTCTCCCCAGCGCACATATAGCATTTCCATAGTGTTGATCATGTAAATGCCACATGTATCTACGATAGCCCAAAAAATATGAAAATGTCCACACTTGCGTAAAATACCTGTGCGGCGCGTGTTCTAGTTAAGCTCCGGTTAGTGGGCCCTCACTGTAAACAGCTGACATGTCAGGGGCGTCGGCGTGCATCTTTATGTGCGAACAAGCTAATGTCTAATATCGTTCTTATTGTTCCTGTTCTTGTTGTTGCCGTTGCGCTGGTGTTATGTACAAACGACAATACGACGCCGAGAACGACAACAGCAGAGCCGAACGGCAGTGACACCCGAGGCCTTCTCACTCAATGTCCCAAAAGGGCATCATAGCCTGTTGGAGGCGGGATGTAACCTATATGTCGTTGACGTCGCTGGCATCAGATCTGGCGTACATCCGACACCATCGCTATCGACGACGGAGACGACACCAACCACAGACACGACAACATCGTCTCCACCAGTGTCACGGGTCGCAGTACGGCGCCAACTGTTATCCGACTCTTTCTATGCCAAAAACACCAATGACGGGAGCGCAACATCAGCTATACGTGATCTGGCCGGATGCCCCTCTCCCTGGCGAACTCTGCGGTGGTAGAGGGGCAGGGCTGGCAGAGTCAACCACAGCGCCCCTGTGTCCTCAGCTAAACATGCGCATACAATCCTCACACCACGGTACCCGATCTCATATTCCACCCCCAGATCTCAGACGAAGTCGTCTTGCAGCCCGTCGCGTATGTCGCTGTTGTCAAAGGTAACAATTACGATAAGAACGGTGGCGACAACGACAACAACAATACCAACCCCACGACGACGGTATATCAGATGTCGTAGCACCAGTAGAGATTTTTCGAGTAAAAGTGACAGAAGTAGATGCAGTTTGAGTACACCTCCCGACAACCTGGCGGAGAGCGACGACTCATTTTGAACTATGCCGATCAGAAATAGAGATCCTCGCTTGCACCTCCAACAAAACACTGGAAAAATCAAGGCTATCGCACAGCCATCGTCATCAAGGATATCGCACAGCGATCGCCTAAAGGAAACGCACTCGGCTCGGACGGGTGCGTTTCCTTTAGGCGATCGACGGAATCTGTGAAGATTCTGCATAAGGAACAGCTGGAAGTATCTAAGCGTGTGCCGCATATGATTCCGAAAAAGCGAGCCTATCTAGCGGCATGGTATATATTTTATCTCGTTATCACGATTGGCGAATGCTTCTGGTAACTTACCGCTGTAAATATGTGTGTTACGGCTTATTTGTTGCCAACGTGTTTGTTTGTATGTAGGTATAGATTAGGTATTGTTTTACCCAACATGGTGTGGAAATAAATGAATGAATCTAGCGGCATGGATGAAGGCCACGCTAGCCTTGATGAGAAAGCAAGGGAAGCAGAATACAGACCCAGGCGCACAATGCCCGATATGTCTCTTATACACCATGGGGACGCTCATCAACAGCAGGCTCATGGTGGAATTGGAGGAGAAAGGGGCTCTTTCGGACAGACAATTGGCTTCCGACAAAGACGCTCGACAGAAACGGTCATTGATCTAGTGTTAGAAAAGAACAGAAGGCAATAAAGGAAAAACTAGTGATCTAGGGAGAGTTGCGTTGTCGTCCTTCTGGACGTCCGCGACACCTTTAACTTATTGAGCTACCATGTAATCCTGGATGTCATGGCCTATAAGGACGTCTCTTCTTATATGCCGAAGGACATGTTTTTTGTATCTTAGCAGCCGGACGGTCGTTTACGGAGACAAGGAGTTTGACATGATAGCAGGCGCTTCACAAGGATCCATCATGGAGCCCCTGTTGTGCAGCATGGCGCACGATAATGTGCTACAATTAAATTTTTTTTACAGAGGTTGTTTTTCATTCTAGCCTACCCTCCGTCCTTTACGGGCTTGGAACTTAACCTGAGGTATATCTTTAATGCACCGAGGGCCGGACATGTTAAGATATCTAGGGTTTGCCTAACAGTCATTGTGGCAGCATGGCCGCTGACACTCAGCGGTATGGTTAATCATATATTCTCAATGAGCATCGCTCAAAGAAAACTCGATCAACAACAGGGATTGAACCGGGGACCGGTAGGTGATAAACATGACTAGCGCACTAGTCCCCTAGACCATGCCGCCACTGGTAATGTGATATTTGACCACGCCGCCACGATAATGTGCTGGGGCTCTGCAACATGGCGAGCGTTCAGACAGTTCCGTATGCTGATGGCCTAGCTACCCTGATCACAGTGCGCAATACAGACGTACTCCAAGGACGGGCCCAACATGCCACCGAAAAGTGAGCGACTAGATGGTAGGGCACGGCCTACAGGTGGCTCTCCAGGAAACTGAGGCTGTGTTTCTCACAGAACGGAAAAATGCGGTGAGGTCCAATCGGCACTAAATGGAGTGGTCATTGAAATCAGCCTATCAGCTCGATATCTGAATGCGCTCATCGGCAATGCCCTCACCAGCAATATGCATATTGGGAGGGTACCTGCCAAGGCAGCAAAATCGCCAACAGCCTGGCCAAAATACTGCCAAGAATACGGGGAGCGATAGAAGGCAAGGGAGGACCTCTCGCCCCCGTGGCAGAGTTGACCGTGCTTTATGCCGCTCCGCGGGGCCCGGGTGCAGTGACGTTAGAGAAAAACCGTGAGAAACTTCTAAAAGCTCAGTGGAAGCTGGCAATAAGAATTGTCAGCCCATACCGAGCAAACTGATTGAGAAGCGGATTCGGCGGAGGCGTCCGCTTTATATTTATAACATCTTTTTTGTAAGGTTTTTGTCTTGCAGTTAACGCAATAGACAGCTTTCCGTGCTGCTTGCTACTAGCAGTCGAAGCCTAGTCCGTAACGTTCATTTACATATAACGCGTTCGACATGTATGTGCCCTAACTGAGGCCAAATATGTGTGCACATCGCTCATCTCACAGTAGCTGCAGAGTTGTCCGATGAGTCTCAGGTTACTTTATAGAAATTTGCCAAACATTTGGACGAATAAGTTATTAGCGTGTGTACGTGTTCAAGACCTTCGCAGCCAGGTCTTGACTGACTTCGGCTAGTGTCGTTGCAAACAATCCAGCAGGTACATTCACATAAAATGTACATAATTTACCGCCACTTGAAAGCTGTATCTACCCTGTGCTGGCTGTAAAGGTGGACCTACCACACTTTTTATTGAATGTTCGGCTATTCTTGAAATGCTACTATTTATTAGAGTGAAACAGAGGTGGTCTTCAAGGTCGGCGCATCATTAAATAACGCATTGTATATATATATATATACATATATATATATATATATATATAAACATATTTTATATATATTTATATATATATATATCCGTGATCATACTAGGTTTAAATATGGTTTTGTAGCAGAGAAAGCAACGAACGCATCGACAGAAAGATGTAAATGCTTGATTCCTTGGGGCTTTGCTCATCGTGTGGCTATCGACCAATACCAACATCAACGCATTCGACAGCATAAACGACTAGCGTCGATGAAGACGTATTGGTATACATCAATGCGCGCAAGTTCTACATAAAAGAAGACAAAAAAATCCCTTACCGAAAGAGACCAAACTTCCTTTTGGAGTATATACTTTAAATTTCCCGAATCTACTGACTCTCAGCGGTATGGTTTATCATCTATTCCGCTGAGAGTCAGCGGCCATGCTGCCACAAGGACTGTTGGAGAAACCCTAGATATTTTAACATGTCCGGCCCTCGGTGCAATAAAGATATACTTCAGGTTAAGTTCCAAGCCCGTAGGAGACGGAGGACTGTCTAGAATTAAAAACAACCTCCTTAAAAAAAATTAATTATAGAATGCATATATACTCGTGTATAGTCCAGTATACAGGTTGGCCTGGTTGCATTGCTTGTCATTGCTGGCATCATTTGCTTAAGGTATTTGTGCTGCCGATTAGTGCTTCCTCTGTCCGGAGGTTGATGGAGGGGCATCTTGAAGCTAGTTCTGCTATTCATAGATTCCAAGGCATCTGTCTAAAGAGGAATTTTGTGGCTACTATGGATGTTATAGGTCTTTGAGTACTATTGAAAAGGAAGCGTCTTTTCGGCCCTGGTCGTTCACTTCCATAGGAGTGCGGCATATAATGTTCTGTTCCAGTGATACTAAAAGACGGCGCTGAGGGTCGGTTGCTTCTCTATTTTGCGGCAGTTCTGCTGAGGCTTTAGCAGCTTTTTCTGCTGCAGATCTGCTTATCCGGGATCAAGTCCAGGTACTTAACCATGAGCGTAGGTGTTACTGGGTGTCCCTTTAGGCGTCCCCTTAGACTCTGTAGAGGGCGCTTTAGGTCGTTTAAAATACCTGCTTCCGTATTTGGCAAAACCATTTCAAAACCTAGCATATGGAGGTATTGTGAGATATCCACAAGTGTTGCATTAACTGATCCTTCGAGCAGTCTCTTCGAGGGCGGTGGCCATCATTCTCAAAGCTTCTACGTAGGCGCCGGAATAAGCTCTCGGGGGGATGTGGCAGTCTAAGCTCCATCGTGGGTTATATTCCGTAGGGTTGGTCTTAGTACGGACTCTTAGGGGGTGCTTTGTTGATTGATGCTCGATATTTCAGGTACGCCGCTTGAATACGTCGTAGATAGGGGGAATCGCATTTGTGCTTATAAGTGTTTTGTTTATAGTGTCCTAGGAAAGCGTACTAAACGCATGTTCGATATCTAAGAGGATACTCTTTCTTTTAACGGTGTCTGTAAGCGATTCTAATTAAGCCTGGGAAAGCGTTGACATTGCGTAGGGAGAAAAGGCTGGGAGGAAGCAAAAGTAACGGTTAGAGTTACAACAGATATGGTTAGGTATGTTTTCTTGCTCCTCGTAGATCTTCCAGTTCCGGTTATTTGGTGAGTTATTTTTTCTGCTGCAAATGCTAAATATAACGTTGATCTGTGTCTGCCGTTACTAAAGGTGTAACCAAAGGTGTTCATGAGCTGCAAATCTGTCCGGGCTGCCCATTCTAGGAGGACCTTTCCCTTCCTTGATGAGGAGCTACTACTGTAGGTTTACGTAGCGCTAACTACTTAGCGCCCGAAAGACCGGCGGCCGTATTGAACTCCTCTCCTACAATCGTTTTTCGGTGACTGCAGGTGCTCATGCTGAGGTTTGCTTCTTCAGGTAAGTCTGCGTATTCTTGTAAGGAGGAGAAGTAATACACATAATATATAATATAGATCGAAAGTAGTAGTAATAAAATGTGCGCCTTGCCTGACTGAGATGGGGAATGACCTTTTGAACAGCATCTTGACCTTTATGTTAGATACATAGCATCTAATGTTGCCTCGCAGCTCTTTGCGACGAAATGCCATTTCAAATTAATCTTGAGAAGACAGCACTGCGGCCAACCCTGACAACGAGCAAAGAGCACGACTGGATTTTAGAGGGTTTGTGATTCCCACACTACTGTGGCTTTTACAACGGCGCGATCCGTGTGTTCTATGCATTTTGCCAGTTGATCTCCCCCCCCCTCTCTCTCTCTCTCTTTATATATATATATATATATATATATATATATATATATATATATATAGTAGTGGCGTGGTCTAAGTGGCTAGCGTGCTATTCACGGTTGCCCTCTGCCGGAGTGTCGCCCGTTCGATTCCCTTCACTGTTGGGGAAATTCTTTTTATAGGGCTACCTACAAGTGATTGTTTTGTTTTTGTTGCAGCTGATATTTGTGTTGTTATTCTGTGTTCTGTGACTATTTATATGGGGCTTCAATGGCATAGCAAAATTGGCCCGCAATCCCGCATTACTTTATGGGAAGTAAAGCGTTTAACATAACGCCTGTCTTTATTAGTCCGGACACAAACGTGACGCTAAGTCTTAAAGCAGAGATGCAACAAGAGAAGCCAGCTGGGCTTTGCACTCCTCAGCGTAGACGTTGCAAAGCAACCGATATTTATTTAGGTATAAACCCTTCAGTGTCTCGTAATTTAGTTGTGTAACGTTTGGCGGGCCAGTGCGGCAGCGGCAGAGTTTAATTCTCCACTTTGTGGGAGAATACGGTCCAGCGCGTAGTGCTTGCAAATGTAAAATAGCTAATTATATACACAAATATAGCGTTAGAAGTTTACGTTCCGGTAGATATAGAGATCCTGTGCGTTTTCAAGCTATATCGAATTATAGTACACGCTCACTCTGTTTACCCGAACAGTGGCCTTTAGCGTAAAACAAACATAAAATAATCATCCATCATGACAGAAGTGACTTAGTAATGCTCCCATACTAGTTCAAGGCGTCCCATAAGTGTCTTATTTCTTTCAGCTATTAATACATGAGACGATCTCACGTTACTCGGACTCACAATATGCCGAGATTGCCCATAACTTTGACCTGGTGGAGGTGAATAGGTAATGGTTATTTATAGGGTAGCTACAAATACAATCCGCATCCAATTGCGCAGTTAAAGGTAAAATCAAGGACATATATTATAATGGCTAGATGTCAGAAGCCTGCGCCTTTGTACAGTGCCTCGAAATCGAATTTTTCTATTTGTCTCGTGGTTGCTGTAAATAGTGATTTATTATAGCCTCAGTGTTCTTTGCTAGAAAGTTTTTTCATATATATGTGTGTGTGTGCACTATATGTTAAAACAACAAACACTGAACGAAGATATGTAGAATGTATTTAGCATTCGTAGACACTTACGACAAAGACATACAAAGCACCCTCAGCAGGACACTGCAAACTGCTCTGCCGAAGGAACGACAGACACTCGTACACGCCCACTGCCCCGGAACTTACGACAAAAGAACCCCCCTTCAGTTTGAGTTGTAGTTTAGCTAAAGCTATCTGTCGATTAGAAGCGCACGATAGAGTGCCTAAAGTAGTAAAATTCCAGCTTCACAAGGGAAAGATGCTGTCGAAATAGACTCATGTGTAGACATCATCCAACAAAACCGCTGAAATGTATAATTACCAAAGTGAAAGAAAGTCAACATTTAGATAGAGCTAACCTGGACTAGGGGACGCTCAGTCTGCCCGCAAACCCGGTTTACCTGGCAAATGTACTAACATGTGCCTACTTATCAGTCAAATAGGTGAAGTCTTTAAGACTGAGCAAAACACGCACAAAGTTCAAAATCGTACCAAAAGGGCACATGTTGATAATCTCCGACATAACCACAAAGCACACGTATTGGCACTGGAAGGCTGTGCGGGACGAAGTGTCTTAATTCACCCACAGAGTAGCAAAAAGGCAGAAATGCTGGAGTAAGACCGGAAGCAGGCACTTTTGGGTCGAGTGAAATGGCCTATGCGAAGCCAGTGGCTATACGCCCGTTTGCCTCAAAGAGAGCAAAAGTACATTTTGGACCTCGTCCACAGCAGCGAAACGGCCAGTTGCAGTTGCATCATATCCGGATATGGCCAACGCATAGAAACGAAGACCCTATGTGATTGCCGCTACATTAGCGTTGAAATAGAGGACACGGACGAGGAATGAAATCAAATGAAAAGCAAATAAAAGGCAGAATTCCCCAAAAATGTTCATGTTTGACGGAGAAAAATGTGTTGAGATCCAACAGAGGGAAGAAGCAGTGACGTTATTATTCTGGTGCAACGAACTGAATCAAGCGATAATATAGCCCATTAGCTTGGTCAATAGACACGCTGCTACAGAAAATGATCCACAAATGATCGAGTAATGCCCGAAAAAGAAAAGCATAGGTGAACAGAGACGGTGGAAAATTGCCGGAAAATTATATATATTACCAGACCCCAGGAAGTGGTACCGCGGTGAGCACACACAAACGACGTGCCACTTAACCCAAGTTCTCATTGGCCATGACATATTTAAACCTATATGGTGAAGATCGAAAATGCACAGGTGGATTTCGTGTCTTGTGCGCTATAGGCATGACCGATGACGTAGATCATACGCTTTTGGCGTGCCGGGTTCTCATGGGTACGAGGCAGACGACCCTCTCTCGGCTAGACGCGCAGATCAGAGCGACGGAAAACCTACTTTCGGAGATGCTTCGCTCGAAAGAAGAGTGGGATAAGAAGATCGATTTTGCATAGGCCGTTATGAGGGCCAAAACAAAGACAGAGGAAGAGAAGCGGTGGCGTTATAGAGCACCGCCAGCAGACAAAATGCCCGGCCAGCGGCTCCCTAGATACACTGAAGTTATACTACAGATATTCCGGTCATGTAGGCTGGAGTATCATCACCAGGTTTTTAGTGGGTCCCATGCTACCCAGGCTAACGAGTACGCAATATGAATTATTGGTAAAATATCCGGTAAAATTAAATTAATACGGATCAAAAAGTTCCAAAGTGCACTTCTGCGGCAAAGTGGCTGTGTTCTATTGTCACGACCAGTTGCTGCAGTGACTTTTGCCACCTTCTTCCCCTCTTCGAAACATTTGTTAAACGCGTCGTTAAAAATCGAATTCAGTTGTTCCTGCGAATTTCTCTTGATCTCTTCTGTAGTCTCAAAACGTTGTCAATTTTTTGTATACACGGTAACAGGAAACGCCCTAAATTTTTTTTTGCCGTGGGAACAAGACAACAGCAGCCAGCTCCGGTGAATAGGGAGGTTGTGGAAATATAGATATTAAATAATTCATCAAGTAATCCAAAATCTGTAACGACGTGTGCTTTGGTGCGTTATCGTGGTGAAGGATTCAAACGTTATTTGGCCAGAGCTCAGGCCTCTTGCGTCGAATGTGCTTGCGCAATCTTCTTAAAAAATCGCTATAGTATTCCTATTGGCCGTAGAATCAGATAGCAGACATGAATGAAATATGATTTCCTGCTAGTTGTAACAAACAGCCAAAAGTACATTTGTCTTGGATCTCCTCTGTCTGGACTTCTTCAATCAACTCTTTGCTTGAAAGCATCACTGAAAATATTAGGCCTTGGTCTCCTGACTCGTTTCCTGTGACCATTTTCTGAAGCAATCCAGGGGGTTCTGCTACCGCCTGAAGGTTCAATTCCTTCGCCATATTCCTGATAAAAAATCGGCGATTCTTGCAATATCACGAACTTATTCAATGTGTTCTTCTGTTATTGACGTTGAACGTTTTCCCGAATAGGGGTCATATTTAGTCTCTTTACGTCCGTTGCAACATTAATGGTATCACGTATACGAGTACACAGTGTTTCGGGAGATTGCTTGATCACAGAAAGCTGTTCGTAACATTCTCACCACGTTAGAACATATAATTTGGTTTTAATACAGATTTTGATGCATATGGTGATTTGTTGCTCCTCTATTTCCGGCCCTTTAAAAATCGCAGAACTTTGAGATTTTAATATTTGACCTGTGTGTAGCTAATGAATGGCGCTTCTAGTCAAAACAGACTGAAAGGCCTTGGTGGCTTGGGTCTGGCGACATATATATGCACTGTCTGCCCTCGTATATATATATATATATATATACATTGTGTGTATATCATAATGCGATACATGTATACGCAAAACTCTGCAACGACTCTGTAATTTCAAAGCACTAATAATAATTTTAACTTATCCGTGAATGGACCTCCCATAGAAATTGCTTTTGAAACGATTTGAATATACTTAATGGCAACTTAAAATAGCACTCAAGTTTATCGTTTGATCGCTAACAGTAGACGACCCGTTTTTACATGTTCAGCTGTCTCGCTTGTCTCTAATGCGTTTTGCTACGTGTGGCCTGTATTCAAGTCGTAGTTGTCACAGTAGCACGTTAGAGTGTTAGATAGCACTGAAAGCTAAGTTTTTTGCTTCTCTAGGGTCTACGCGGACAACTGTCGGGTTGTTCATTCGAACCATGGACCGGCTTTCTAATAGAATATTATATGTCCCTTCACAAATCGTAGTATTTGCATGTTAAATCATTTCTAGTTACTCAAATATGTTTCTACTGGTGATGACGTCTCGAAACAGGTTAGGGTCAGTAAATGCAATTGGACACTGTTTAGTCGAATGTATACATTTCTATACACACTCTTTTGATTAATCTGCTAACGCGGCAGTTTTATAATCTAATAAAAATAATAATAATAATAGGTTCTATGAAACTTGACCTTATAAAATGGATCGATAGTAGTTGTGTTTAAAAGGGATAATAAGATGCTTCTAGCAAATACTTTGCAATTATTTTCCACTCTAGTATTATTAATTGTCTCTCGTTACATTGGCGCTTGCGCGCTTCTGAAGTGCAAGTTACATTTCCGGAGGCAAACCAATGTACACTCCGTTCTAGTCCATTAAAATTATACGCTTTACACAATTATCTAAAACATGCGGCGGCCTGCGACAATGTGTCACGTTTGGGCACGTACTTGATCTGAGTATGCGGGAATTACCCTATGCGATTTAATAACCAATGCCTGTCCGTCTGAGAGGCAAACAATGCTCTTAGCAGAGGACAACAGTCAGCATGCAAAATAGTGCAAAGGTCGTGTCAGGCGACATGTAAGTACATGTAAACTGGCGAACGCATGGCACACCATGCATTATTATAATGCATCAAAACGGTGGCTGTGCGACGAAACATACTGGCATAACCAAGCGTATTCGGAGAGCCCTCCGATCGGCTGGAATGAGAGATGTAACTGTGTAAGACTCTTTTGTACCTTGTGTGGTCGGAATCAGCGCATTTCAAAAGGGCTGTATAGCAGAGGATGCGGAGGAAAGGAACTGTCGTAAGTATACACATTTTACGCAAGTGTACACCTTCAGTACAGTTTGCTTTCGAGTCGTTTGGGCCTTAGGTCTCACAACGGAAATATTCTCAAATGCATTTGCGCTGAGCTGAATAACACTACGAGAAATAAAAAATCGGGCGAGTTAATTCAGCACAGGATTTTAAATTATATATATATATATATATATATCGGAATCAATAATGAAACTGGCTCTACACACTTTCTAGATAATGCATGTACAATATACACACAAAGAAGCCATATTTATTTACACGTATACAAATGGTTAAACAAAAACTATATTTTATATGATTTCCAAAAGTGTTCTTGCAAGTCTCAGTCTTGTCTCAGTTTATATGCCCAGTGACCTCGCGCCAGTTCGACAGGTGCGCCTGACGAAACAAGACTTGCTGAAAAAGTACATTATGAAAATGAACTTAGACCACGTCAGACTACACCGCGCTGGCCAATGCAGGCTAGGCAGTGCGTTGACAGGCTGCGGGCTGTTCGAAGTGACAATTCTGCTAGAATTTGAACGACCAGGACCGATTTCTGTCGGGTGTACGTAGAATTGCCTAGAACAGACCGACGGGCGCCTTGTCTTGCTCGTCAGGTGGAGAAGGGGCCGCCTACGAATAGAACACAGTTACTTTAACGCACGCCTTGAGGACGCGGCGAGCTGGACGCTCGGGAGCGGGAATCGGAGAGCCGGAGCAGATTGGTCAGGAATGGATTGTGAGTGATAGGAAACGGGGTGCGGAGGTGCGCGGAGTTGGGGGTAGCGGACAAAACTCAGATGGACATTATTGGTGTTTCTGCTGCTGCTGCTACTAAGCGGCCATCCGGAATCTAGCGCTTCAACGTGAGCTGCCTTCGAATCGAATTGCAACCCCGCGGCGTCAGTTACCATCAAAGCGAGTCCAGCGAACCGTTGGAGATGCAGTCAGACACACAAAGAAGGCTCGCACAATCGTTACCGCCTCCGACTGAAGTGTTCGACACCAGCTGTATGTAGTAGCCTTCGTGCAGTAGGGAGGCCGAGACGAAGAAATTTCAGCGACAGCAAAACAGCAAAGAAACTTGAGGTAGGATAATTGCGTGAAGCAGCGGGGCTATTCCCGCCCGGCTTCAGACCCGGTGAGAGACAGAGACACAAGGGAAAAGGCGGCCCGTAAACGGATATGGCGTTCAGATGGGCATTAAGCGTTGGGCGATGAGGCACCAAGAACTAAACGAAGCGCCGCTATAATACGACATTTAGCGCAGTGTTTTAGGTCTAGACATACGCGCACGGCAGGGATACGATTCCGCTGTTTTTGGAATATGCCTTAAATTATACGAGGAGTCGCTCATCGGGAAAGCAGGGCTTATTTGGTTCAGTCTAGTTGAAGACAAAATAATATATATATATATATATATATATATATATATTGCGATGATTTATTAATTAATTACAATACATTTGCACACTCGGCAGTGCTCGCCTAATATGTATATATATATATATATATATATATATTGCGATGATCTATTAATCATTTACAATACATTTGCACACTCGGCAGTGCTCGCCTAATATGTATATATATATATATATATATATAAACAAAATTATATATATATATATATATATATATATATATATAAGTTTAAAGTTTTGTTCCAAGTTCTAAGCGAAAGTGCTAAAGATTTGTAGACATTTCCAGTGTGCTTAGTTAGGAAATATCCAAATATGTAACTGTGGGAACTTAACGAATCCATAACACGTTAAAATTATATATATTTGTTTATTTCGCAATAACATTGCATTTCAAGAAGTTACATAATTACAATACATAATACAGTAACACGTTTAAAATAAGTTTCTAGCTGATTCACTAGAGTAATTTGTAGTTTATACATAAAAGTTATAAAGAGACAGGTAAAAACGAACAGACCCTTCTGGAAATTTAGTTCTAAAATAAAGCGAGAACTCCTAGGCGCGGCTGTGTCTCGCCGAGTAGCACTGCGGAGAGATAGTCTCCTCTCTATTCGTGTCTATCTCCCTATATATGGTCACAAAAGTGGTCTTATCGTTTTCGTTGAGAATGCACGCCAAAAGTGTTGCTTGTTAGTAGTATGTAATGCCTGCGCCTAAATGTAGTGTATGGCCTATGAGCGACGTTTAGCAGTTATATATGCTCCCGACACAGTGCGTAACCGCTAATGCCGCGACTTTACTTGAACCGTTCTTGGGCAATTCCTATAAAATTCGCATGCAGATCGCACCCACTGCGCGGCCCACGTCTAACTCCACATTCGATTCAATGCCAGATTCGACCAGCCCAAGCGTATCACGGTCATAGTATATCGGCAGGTGTTTGTTCTGCACCATTTGTTCTCGAAAGTCGAGGTGGCCATTGGCCGCTCCGTAGTCAATACAATTTTCACAAGCGTGAGCTGTGTCGATGCGAGTCCCTATTGTTTGGACACATACAATAGCATGTTCTTCTACGGCCAGGTTGTTGTTGTTGTTGGTGGTGCTTCTGCTGTCGGTGCTGCGGTTGGCAGTGTGATAGCACATCGGCTTGTAGAACCGCTGCCCCATGTACTGTATCGTACGGCATAGATAGATACGTGCTTTTTCGGAATTGCTGGTAGATCAAGTTGCATGTCATATCAGAGTCCTCTGAGGTCGCGGTCACTACCAACGCAAGCCGTCGTTGCGTTCGTTCCTATTCAAACGGCTTACAATTGCTTCACGATAAATTAGATTAGAAATTGCAAATGTGAGTAAGATATGAGGCTATCCGGAACAACGATATTCAACAACGATATCTAATGCTCCTATCAGCGTCGACGATACTAATAATTCTTTGTTCAAAAGGCGACACAGGCTAAATCAATCAAGCTGCCATGGGTCGCTCACTCTTCGGTTGCCTATAGCCGCAAATGGTGAGTCACGGGTATAGACTTCGGTTTGTAGTGTAGGAAGTTACGAAGGCTCTAGCCAACAGTAGCAGCAGAAGCGACCGTAAATACAACACAAGCGCTAGCGTGTCGCACGGTCAATTTCTACAGGTATTACTTTCTGCTATGCTAAGACCCTTATATCAAGCGATCCTGCTGTGGCTGAAGCAAAATTCGTGACGAGTTGCCTCAAAATGACAGACCAGCAAAAATCCGCGCATTTTGACTAGCCTGTCAACTTGAGGCAACTCGTCGTGATTTGCACTGTCATGCTGTAACGCTGACGGCTAACTGACGTCAGGGCGATGGGAAGCAGCTGGGATGGGCAGCAGCGTGTGTCTGATGTGGATTTAGACGTGCTTCTGTTTGTATGTGTAAGTGCGTCTATGTGAGTGTGTGTGTGGGCAGCATGGGCGCGCACCGTTTGAAGAGCTCAAGTTCTCTCTCTACCACGCCACGAGTCTAAACAGCCTCGTATATAAAACTCGGCGGCAAATTACATTTAGTCGTTGGGCTGACTTTTACTGTTTGCAGCTCTCAGCAGCGCACGCCTGCCTGCGTGCGCCGCGCGATCCAACTCGCGCACTCAGACGGAGAGAGGAGAGCGCGTCACGCACGTTCCACAAAGGTGCCCGCTGGGCCCTGTTATCTGTTCTACTTAGTGCTGCTCGGATGCTCGACACGATCGTTTCCGAGGAAAAAGTGAGTGCGGTACGCAAGCGGCAAGCAAAGGTCGCCGATCGGCGGCGGCGGCGGTAGCGGCCTTAACGGCAACGACCATGATCTAGGCGGGCGGGGGGACGGACGGATGGACGAACAGGCGGACGCACAGAGTTAAACAGTCGGAGGTAGTAGCGAACTAGATATCGAGCGAACGAGAAATGAAAAATAAGGAAACAGAGAAATAAAGCAGAAAGAACAAGGCAGAAGGAGAGAGAGATAGAGGGGGGGGGGGTAGAAATTGAAAGAGATCGAGACTGTAGGCCCGAGTTGAGAGGAACATGTCCGTTACCGTATCGGTTTTTATGTTAGGCAGACGGGTGGGAAAAGCGGGGCGGAGCGACAGACAGAATAGGAACGACAATAGAGAGGAAAAAGGAGAAGAAGAAACGGCAAGACGGGGTGACGGGGCGAGGGCGGCAAACCCGGCAACGGAACATGGGGATTAGACCCTATTCCTCTGAAACAGTCCAGATCCGTAGCGACGCCACGTCAGGCTGAGTTGCCCATAGCACATGCTTGCAACAATGATGCTGATGCTGGTAGTGGTCGTGGAGGTCGTCGTGGTGGTGGCGGTGGGGCACTTTGTTTATAGCATTGCTGTTGTACGACGTCGTCCGTCGACGACGACGATGATGACGACGATTCCACTCCTTTGCCACCGTTGCCGCCCATGCCAGCGCCGCTCCGGGACGACGGTGTACAAACGACCCGCAGCCGAACACCGACCGCTGCCCGCGGTGAGGGCGCCGGCAAGGGCGCGCGGCGTGGTTTGCCGTCCTCGATCTACGTGAAATAAGGCTGCTCCTACTACTACTGCCTATAAGCGCCCGCCCGTCGGCCGGAGGCTCGGATCCGTCTGGAGGCTGAACGTGCGCGCGAGGGAATGCTGCTTGTTGTGTGCGATGAATCAAACATGAACCAGGTGGAAGATTTTACAGCAAGAAGGATCCCTTACATCGAACAACGAAGAAGGATAAATTGAATTATACTCCAGCCATTGCTACTGCTACTGCTGCTGCTGCTGTTGCTGCTGGCACTGCTGCCATTCCTTCGACTGCTACGGCTATTTGCTACTCCGGTTACTACGTTGGCTCCTACTAATATAACTACCTGGCTACCTCTACTACCATATGTATATATACATGCTAGCTAGTACTCTGCAGCCGGAGACTCAACAAGAAACTAGCAGTAGGAACGCGAGGAAGGCTAGAAGAGAAATAACGGGACCGAGTTAAGGGACAACACGTCGTGCTCATTTCGGCTGTAAACGGAACTATTTTAAAGAAAGAGGTGCACGCAAACGCCAAACGAACCCACCGGCAGGCAGAGGCTGTGAAGAATGGCAAGCGTATTAGGAAACTTTTCTCATTGGAAAATCACTCAAAGTTCCTTCCAAGGGTTAGACTACACGCCCAATCGTTGATGTTTATTTCTATAGCTTTGAACATATGTTTGTATGCATGTTTATATATATATATATATATATATATATATATATATACTGTAATCTATATTTAAATTATTTTAATGAGAATTAACGCATACACCTGATCGACCTGATTTGCTCCACTGAGCCTTAACATAATATTGGCCGTTGATATTGCAGCAATCAGTCACGGCGGCTGAATGTGCAGAACCCACTCCCCATCAATGACCTTATGTTTGCGTGTCCCCTGATTCGATACTAGAAAATACCTTTGGTGTACGACCTTACTGTCGGGCTATTTGTTGAACGCTGTCCAACAACGACTCGCTTATGATAATAGATAACCTCAAATACGTTTGCCGCCGCTGTTTCTATTTGGGTTAGCCTTCTAAACAACAGATAGTATATTCATTCTAAAATAATAGTCATTATGTATCGCAATCTTGGCTTCCTTAGGTATATTTAGGTAGATGCATGTAAAGTGCGTGTGCTTACACACAATATATTCTTCCTCGTCCTTGTCAATGATGCTTGAATATATCCGTGCAAAATTGTACACGGAAATTAGCCTCACGGAACAATTAAGTCATGGTCATCGTACACGTTATCATTAAAACGCACTTAAAAAAGCATCTGAGCGTATTATGATTTCGATATTAATACATGCTTTGTGTGATTTTCCTGTGAACTGATACAACATCACATATAGTTCAAGCTGGACATCATTTTTTTTAAGGGTGTCACATATTTAAGGGTTATTGCGGTACATGCACTTGTTACTACAGAATACAGAAACATTGAGAGGAGATTAGTCAAATTAAGCAAACCAGTGTTGTGACACAAACGTTTCTAAGGCGCTTATAAATCCTACTCATACTAGAGAGACGATTATGACACATAGATGCAGCGTATATACAGTCTGTTACATATTGTGATGATAACATCTTTTATACTTATATATGTACATTACACCTGTATATCTGTAAGCTTCTGTGCTACTAACGCCAAAGTCACTGAATTAACCGTGTGTATGCACATAAATGCTAAAGGATAGCTCGAGCTTGCTTAAATATACGTATAAATCAAGTCTGTTTTAAGAATCATAGACAATCTGTAAGATCGGCAACTGGCAACCAGCAGTCGAGTCAACGGATTTGAGCTGCACTCGTTGCGCACGTCTAGCTATAGTAGGATGCGCTCTGCAGGAACTCGTGTAAAATACACGCAGTTAACACTTAAACCTGCGAATGTCACACAATATTTGCTTCGGGTGGGTTTGTTTCGATGTGCCGGCATCGACAACGCGGGTCTTTTCATCATAGTCGCCCTACTTCAGACCTCTAATACACGCCGCCGTTGCTCATACGCATAGTTTATGGTGACACCAGGGTAGAGGGCGTCCGGTAACCGGGTAGCCAGCTAACTTGGTGACGACTCAAAAAGCCCGTGACAGGAGACACTCTCAGGCAAACGAAGTGGTACTACGGCTTAGCAAAGTAGGTTGGTTGGCTTCTTCAGTGTGGCTGTCACACAAGCGAGCCAGGCGAGCGTCAAGCGACAAAGGAGGAAGTACATATTGAAGATTCGATTTAGTCCTTCCCTCTTTCGCATTTTTCTTTTTCTCCCGCATTACCCCTCTGACGACGACGAGGACGATGATGATGATGACGATGATGATGATGAACATGGCCCGGGGGAACAGCAGCCAGATGGGCTTCGTCGACGTCATCGGGTTGGGCCGTCCTATCCTGTCCGCCTATCTATCCGGTATTGGGACGTTAGGAAAAGAACCGCCTTGAACTGCGGCTAGCAGCAGCAGCAGCGGTAGCTGAGTAGCAGCAGTAGATGGGGTGCGGGGCCAAGCAAACCCCCCCCCCACGCTTCGCTCGCCTGTCGCATGTCAGCATGCGCACACACGCCGTCATCCCAATAATACGTCATCAGCGTTGCGGTCCATTCAGCCACCAACAAGCCAGCAACGGTCCGTCCGTCAGTTAGCTGAGCAGTTGGCAGCCGTTCTGTCTCTGTCTAGTTTGCTCACACTTGGGAAAGTCCTCTCCGTCTTCCTCTATATGGCGCTGCCCAATTCTCGCTTCTCCTACTTCGTCCTTGACAATGCGTTACAAACACCTTTTGTTTCATGCATTATCTCTACTTTCCCGGTTTATTTCTCTCTCTTTCTCTCTGTGTGTCTCTCTATTTGTCTCTCTTTTATCTTTGGTTTTAGGGTACTATCTTTGTATTTGCGCTTTCCTTTCTGAGTTTCCCTCCCTCAAAGTGTTCCGGTTTGAGCCCCGTTAGGCGATGATTGCCAATGCCGGTGGTGGCAATGATAGCATGACCGGGTTGCGTTCTTGTTCTTTAATTTGCGTTTTCGTTTTTTTTTTCAAACAGCCTTTTTCCGAGCTGCGGTGTCTGTGAAGACGTGCGCGGGATCCCACGGAAGCAGCTAGGTACGCCATTCAGCGCAGATATCAAACCAACCGGTTCAACCAGTGGCTCAACTGGTCCACCTACCACACTGGCCATACGCTTTATACGGACACCAGGCATCCTTTCAACAACGAGATATTGAAACACGCAAGACCAATAAGCTATTTAGCCACTAAAGATGCACCAATCCGAATATTGACGATGCCAACGACAAGGATAAAATGTAGCATTCTGATGACTGTGCACCGCCGTTGTAATTTGTTCAATCCAAGTTTATTATTGGAAAACAGTCACACCTACCCAATTGCCCCGAGCAGAAGCTGGAGGAACTGCGGCGGTACAGCGAGCAGAGCCGATGAATGGCATGTGAGGAAAAAAAAGGAAAGTGCAAAAAGACGGAAACAACAAAAAAAGACTAAAAACGAGGGGAGGGAGGGAGAAAGATAGAAGAATAAGTGGAAACAAAGAGGCCAACGGAAGAGTAGACAAAACATCTGGTAACGCCTGCTTACCTCTCTGGTATCGACTAAAACTGTATCTGAACGATGTGAAGTTAGAACCATTTCGAGGCTCTAACTGCGAGGGCACACGCCAGTAAAATAGCGACGGTACCTTGTCTGCTACCTTTATCGCTGCAATGCCTGTCGCTAGGTCAAGCTAGCAGGAAAGATTCGAGTGGGCAAATAGCTTTTTTTTTGCTATGCGTAGAGCAATGACGCCGTGTACCACTAACGCGTGCAAGACTTTACTAGTCTGGGAAGGCCTACGATATTTTGTACCTGATACACTAAACATAACCACGCAGTACCGAATCGACGAAATTAGCAAGAGTGGCAGTCTATCGTCAACAAGACTAAAAATCATTGCAAAATAATTGTTTGAAAAAAAATATACATTGTGGCCAATCTGAGATACGTGCATGCCTTAGTAATAACTTCCTCAGTAATTTTACCTAGGTCCTCTAAGGTCTCAAAGGCAAAAGGTCGGAAATCCATAGAGTTTCCGATAGATGCATACCAATGAAGTTGTACGGGGAGAGACTTACGCAATTATGTAGAACATGGTGCAAAATTTAATATAAATGTGTTTTGCCAATACACTTAGAAACTATATATATGTATATATATATATATATATATATATAGTTTCTGCCAATACACTTTTAAATATATATATATATATATATATATATATATATATATATATATATATATATATATATAGCTAAAAGCACCCTTAATATACTCATCCTCTGTATATATGTATACACGCTAATCTCATCTATATGCACAGATATGTACACAAATACGCTCAAGAACTCATAAACGAACCTGCAACTTTTGATTTGTTGTGTCACTGCTGCAGTAGTTGGGTTATGCGGCGGTCAAGTCAGACGTCACCCTGTAAACTAACTAACAACGCTCATACCGTTCCGCTGTGTCGTAGAGACATGTTGTTGTTGTTGTTGTTGCTGCTGCTGTCGTTTCACGTAGCACTCTCGTTGTTATTGTGCCGCCGCGCAGCGAGCCACTAGACATAGAGAAGGTGGCACTAAGCGGTGGCACCACCTGGTCGTGTCATAACGACCCGTCTCATCTGGAGCCTACGAACGTACGAAGGCACCTAGCACACGAAACAACACTACGCTATACTGTGCCTAACAATACACGTGTGACGCGCCAGCAGGTAGCCAGCCCATCGAAGCGGCGCCCCGGCAGCCCAGCGGCTCGGGCTGCCGGGAAGAAGGGCCAAGCCATCGTCCTCTCATTTGCCATCATTGTCGCTCTCGTCCACCATCGTTGTCCACCATTCGTGTCTGCGCCAAGGTGTCGTCCCTGATCCTTCTACACCACTGACCTTTAGCGACCTTGGCGGATGGACCCGCCGACAGAGGATTCTCTACGCCGACGGAGGATTCTACGCCGACGACCTATGCGCCGCCTTTGCGATATCGTGCGACAACCGCAGCGCACCAAGCAACGCGACGGCAGCCTGCTTCTGCCAGTGGCCAACGTAACTGCCGTCAGCAGTCTTTGAAGAGAAGTGGCTACCATTCGTTCTTTAAAGGCGCTCAAGTGGCTAACACTGGTAGTAATGTTGCCGCCGCCGCCGTTGACTACTCCTCTGGGCCCTCATAGACCTCATAGACTCCTCTGGGCCCTCATACAGACACGCGTAGGCGCCCATACAACTCGACAACGACAGGCAGGCAGAGACGAACGTAGGTGTGCCTCGTGGGAACTTGGGGATTTGCTCTTGGGGGGGGGGGTGTTATGAAGCTTTCGAGCGAGCAATAGAGCGGCTTTGCAGCAACGTGCGGGGGTCGACTGGCTTGCACATTACGGCGAGTAATGTGAGCGAGCCGCAGGTGTGGTCTATGACCTGTACGTGCCGCGTGGTAGCGTGGACCGCCCGGCATACGGTAAAATGGCTGCGCTAATCTGCAGTTGCTATGGTCTGCTGTTGGTGTGACTGCTCTGGTAACTGGAGTTGTCATAACTACCGTATTTGTTCGTACCTGCTGTCGCTTTTGTTGTTGTCGTTGTTGTTGTTGTTGTCGTCGTGGTCGTCGATGTTGTTGCTATTGGCGGGAGTGGTGTTTGTGGCCGTAGCTGTGTCTACTAGACTTTGTTGTTGCTACCGTCGCTGTTGTGATGTAATTACTTTTCTAAGATTTGCTAGTAAAATCGTCGCTGTATATATATATATATATATATATACCTACGTGTTTGTATGTATAAATATACATACAAACAAACGGGTAGGTTTGTATGTGTCCGTTTATTATTGTTGTCGTTTTTGCCGTTTCAATTAACCGTTCCTGGGTTACTTTTGCTAGCATTACTGCTATCCTAATTTGTAGTACCTTCAACACACCTACACACACTCTTGTCGCTTTTGTCGTTTTCGTCAAATCAGTCAGATCGATAGCGTCCATTGGATCAGTGAAGCTCAATGTTGATGTACAGCGTGGCGTCAGCGGTTTATGCAACAATAATTGTTCATATTCTGTCTGAACCAGTCGTGATAGAATTCAACCCAATCAATTATGTCTCGCACTCGCAAATCGAATCAGTGACTTGTCGCGTCTGACCGTCGCTGACCATTGTCTTTGCCGCGACATCACGCTGCCGACCGTCTTCTTGCCTGCAGCCGTTTAATTAGCTGTTTCCAGCTGTTTTACGCAAAACGCGTACGCGCATATTTTAATCTCCCCCGCAGAACCTAGAAGCCTATAAATAGAACTTCTGCCTATTTGTGCTTCTCCATACTGGCCCGGTGGCTCGCCATGTTGCAGAGAGAGAGAGGTATTATGCCGTAAAACGTACAGTAGTCAGTAAGCTGTCGTGTTCTACGACCAGGGTTGGTTAGTACGCATCCCGCTTGGCTTTTCGTCGGGGTCTCGATAGTTTGTGTTAGCTGCTCCACGACGTAACGTTATGTAGCGGCCGGACGACAGTAATACGCTTGCCATCGCAAGATCACACACAAGGCGGGTAGCAAAGCCTTGGGAACGAGGTCCGGGACAGCTGTCAGCGAAAGTGCCAGCAAATCACCCCTGTTGTGTTGGGCCTGTTTAGGTATCCGACCAGTCGTGCGCAAAGGCCGTCGACAGGTCAACCGCCCCATTCGCCGCTGTAGAAAACGTCGGCACGTGGGGAAGTCCTATTAGATAAAGAGCAGATCAGACTGCGATTGACATGCGTGACTAGCTGCAAAATTGCACGATGGTCTTGAGCGTTATTGCCGCTCCTAATGCGAGACGACACCTGGCTTCCATACCGTGCGATAAGCAGAAATTTTATTCGTCTACAAAGCACTATGACTTGTTTCCGTCAATAAACAGTAGAGCAGCGGCACTTGCCCTGTTTACGATTGACCGAGAACACGTCTGACCTCTAAGCCACCGAGTCGATGAAGGAGTTTGTTGTTTCAGAATATAAATATATATATATATTTTTTTGGGCAGACACAAACGATAGCTTATTCTGCAGAATGCCCTGAATGGTTACAATTGTTTGAAATTGTGTAATTATGGAAATTTCAAGTTTAATGAAGACTTACTGAATTTAAATGGATTTGCCGTCCGAAGAAGACGGTCCCATAATTAAAAAACTATATATATATATATATATATATATATATATATATATATATATATATATATATATATATATTAGTTGGCAATATTAGTTGTAGCTGTTGTAGTAAGACCAGTGGCAATCGCAGTAGCAGCGCCAGCAGCAGCAAGCCTAACAGTGGATTTATTTTCCGTATATTACTTTATGTATGTGGTGCACGTATCACGAAAGATTAGCTAAGCCAATGTGCCTAGCGGGTGTGTACTGTGACGATCACGTGTGTGGCCCGAACGGAGGACGCGTTTCCACGTTGTATGTCAAGATCCAGACGTTGTTGAAAAAAGGGCGACAATGTGCTATCATCGGTTGACAGATTTAACAAAGGGCCGACCTTACGGATCAACTGTCTGGTCCGAACACCAGGAACATCCAAGGTCTTAAACGCGAGAGGCCAAAATTCGTGGGAATGCCCCATTGATGAGTATTTGCTTAGCTTGCTGGTTTCTGCAAGGTGAACTGCAAGACCAGCTTCGGATGCGCCGCCGCTGATCATAGAAGGTGCTAGGGAGTCGGTAACGGTTGCATCCCAAACTAACATTTTGCCTTGCTCGAATGGTGTAAGTGTCATCCCGACTGGACTCCTGCCGTCCTCCGTGCAGAGGCCAAAGGGTTCAAGAATGCACAGATGACTGCATGACCTGAGGGCTCTGCTGAAGGGCTCATTAACAGCGACATGTATAGGGCGTGGGCCTGCGCTGATGATACACGATAGGCCGCGATGTCCCAGTTTGTCGACGGGGTAACCACATTGACACCGATGAGGGCTAGCTAGGTCTGTCCCTAGTCGTAGGCCTACTGCTATGCAAATCGTTTTGTCATCAAAAAGGGTACCTGTGGGTGCACTAGGCAGCTTCATTAAACAGACGTCGCTGCACCTCAGCGTGCAAAGGGCACTCCAGTCACGATGGGGTAGTACGTTGACAGGCCTGCCTCCGCACCGGGCCTTAAGAATCTCCAGAAGCTGGGCTAAGCGGCTTCTAAACTGACCGACTCTAGTTGTAACTAAAAGGGGAGGGTTTGCCTTGTTTTCAGCGCTTAGCATTGATGAGACTATGGACCGGCCTATGTCTTCAAATTCAGAATCCCGAGGGGAGATTTGTGTCAATTTGTTGAGCGCTCGCAAGTTGTCGGCCCGATTAGCCTTATAGTTATAAGGCAACCCAAGCGGGTCTCGTAGATAGACAATATGCCAAAAGAGAGAGAGAGAGAGGCGGGATATGAGAAGAGAGAAAAGACGTACAACTAACACAGCATAGTATAAGGAGAAAGTAAGATATCATTTTTTGAAGTTGTGCATACGCATGCACGGACGCACGCGGGTACGTTACGTGCACCACCGTCGCTGTGTGTGGGTGTTGTCTGTGGAAACTGTGTGTTTACCACACGACCTTGTTTCTTTTTCGTGGCGCCTTCCAGGGTACACGATTCTGACTGCTAACGCCGTTTCGACGCCGGCGTCGATGTGTGCACATGTAGTAGCGTAATAGCAGCAGAAGATCGTTACGGCCAATGTGTGCGATAGATTCAGTGGCCATGCAGCTGGTGACCCTCAACTTCTGCTACCCCAACTTCTGCTACTCCAACTCCTGATACCCCCATTTCTGCTGCTCCAACTCCTAATACCCCAACTTCTGCTACCCCAACTACTGTTCCCCTCATTCAGGTTAGTGAATGGAAGCGCCGTATGTGTCTGCCTATGAATCACAATGGTTACTTATTCTCGGAGGACACTGGGATGCAAAGTGTGTGAGCGAGAGAGGGAGAGAGAGAGATGATGTGGGAAATAGAGAAGAATAAAGCTGAGGAGCACACAAGTGGAAAGGGAGCAAGATAGAGAGAACAAGAAAAACGGCGTGAGATAAGGAAGGCCCCAGAACGAAACGATCATCTGCGAGCCTGAGGGCTTCCAACCCAGCCCATGTTGTCAACACCATTGTTCGAAATGGTTTGCCAGCTACTTCATTGCGGCGGCATCGACGTTAGTGTCGACGTCCACGACGTGAACATTTTCCATTTTCCAAAGGGGCTAGCGGCTTTCCGACCAGCCGTCGCGCGCAAGACCATCCGCGCGCGCGATTGTTTAGAAAACGTTGCGTTTATTCAACGGCAGAGGGAGCGGCGACTAGACCGTTAGCAGCGCAGCGAGAATGAATGGCCATACGTTTTAGGTACCACTGCTGCTGCTGTTGCTGGCTTCTCTGCCTTTATCGCCGCTTCTGCAGTTGCTTCTGCTGCTGCAGCTGCTGCCGTTAGGATTGGGCTGTTACAGAAAAAGAAGAAAAACGGTGAGCAAGCTACCTAACAATCTCCGTTGTTTGCGTTCGAGGGTTTCGGGGGAACAGGAAGGGGGTAGACAAATGAATGGGTCTGAAGACTCCAAGCTCATCGAGGAGATAGATGGATAGCTTCCGAAGTGTTAGTAGTAGTTTAATAGTAGTAGTAGTAGTAGTAGTCTAGTATCAGTAGAAGTAGCAGTCATGGCCTGGTTGGCAGCTGGTCGTCGTGGATCGTCGTCGTCGTCATCGTCGTCATCGTTGTCAATAGATAGATACAAACATACTTTGTCCTCATCCTGCATGCATTGCTCCATTGGTGCAGAAGTTGATGGGCGTACTGTAGGAACACGCGCGCCTTCTGGACGACGCTGGAGGCAGCTCAACGTCATCGGAGCCATTATTATGGCCGACGTTAATGATGATGATGATGATGATTTCGATGGTGATGCCCAAGCTCCTAGCCTAGATGCGACAACATGTCGCTGACTGCTGGCATGGACTGCACGGTCGTGTTGTCTAGCGTGCCTCTGCTGGCAGGCTTTTTCATTGGGCCTCGACGCTATCGGGGCGGGGGCAGGAACACGGGCAATCTGCAGTCTGCTGGCAGCGGCCTGTGAGCTGTCCTGCGACAGTCTGCAGATGAGGCGGCCAGCCTTCCGCCTACCCACCTCTCTTTGCGCGCTCTGTTTCTAGCCGTTTCTTTCTCTCAACTCGATTCACTCGAGGAACAACGAGGTATGGGTTTTCCGCACCGAACGACCAACGGTGGTTGAGCAGTAGGCCAGTCGGCCAGATTTGGCCCAGCGTGACCCGTCAGCAGTGGATCATACATCACATGCAGACGCCGACGATCTCGCCAATACACTTGCAGCCTCTTTCCCGTTGGCTATCCTGAAGGCACGCGTTTGGTGGTTTATGCTCCCCCATCATCAAGCCATCAAATGTATCGGGCCGCCACGGTTGGTTGTAGAAGTTGTTGTACTAATAACAATGGAGATCGTCACTGTGCTCAAAAATTCCGTTAACGCGTTAGTCGCCACGTCATGCTGTGTTGCCGTCGTCTAACAACAGACACAGTATGGAAGAACGTGTCGTGAACATATCTTCGTATAACTTGCAGCACGTGCAACTTGTGGTCCAGCAATGTACTGCAGCAAAACACTCCATATGATCAATTAGGAGCACGTTCTGATAAGGAGGTATACATTTTGTGTGTGTATGTGTGTGTGTGAGAGAGAGACAAGTTTCGTCGAGATGCTGCTGTCAAGCAGAAAAAAAACGTAGATTATAATACTGCTCATATAGGTAGGTGTTAATAGGTAACACTACTCTTTAAAAAGCACTCGCTGAACTCCACACAGCAGCGTCGCTGTTCACTCTAGAGAGCAGAGAAAATAGCTTTTTTATTTCGTAAGACACCAACACAATGTTCCCTTTCTACGAAGGTCTAGCAGCGTATTACGTTTAATCGTTTTACAGCATTATACCCTAGCAGCATACGATTTTTGCGAATATCACGTCCAATGGTTCTGTTGAACGTACAGTCCAAATGCAACAACGATATATAGACGCGAGCTAATCTAATCTGAGTAAGTCAATGAAAACGCAACAACGCCATACGGGTAGTGTGCTGTGTAATCTGCCAGATCATCTGTAGCAATTACGGCTTATTTCCTATACATTTCCTGAAAGCAAACTATAACGCCCTGGCGCTACGCTCCAAATCGATCTGTTAGAGAGATTGGTCACGGATTTTTATACAGAATTTGCTTCCTCAGACACATAGACATCTGCGTACTATTGATTTACAAGCATTCGCATGTCCTCATTGCATTTCACAGCGATCTTAATCTGAAGTTTAGACTAAAATCGGTACGGTTCATTTACGTGTTTGGCGGTAATGGTGCCTAAATAAATTATTAGGTGATAATAAAATCAGACGTCTACACAAATTATAGCCAGTTATCACTAATCAAAGCTTTGACTCCTCAAAAAGTGCAGTTTCAGTTTAGAGGTTATTAGTGTGAAGTTTTTGGTAATATATATATATATATATCGCTCGTGACAAGGATGTGCTCAAATGAACAGCCAACGGAGCCCTGACGGTCATTCGACAACACTTCCACACGCTAAGTTCAGAACGGCCTGAAGCGTCTCTTCTTGAACCTAAATTGACACCTGGAAGTTCACTCAGTACCCACGCGCATGATCGAGTACTTGGACGTGATTCTGGATAGGGTTCTTACAGGAACACCTCATGTGCGCTGTGCCGCAAAAAAACAGCCAAAGCCTTAGCAGATCTACAAAAAATCCTCCGGCGGACCAAAGGAACAACCTACTTTCGGCGCCGCACCCATATGGAAGCGCACGACCAGAGCTACAACACGCTGCCTCCTCAAGAATACCCAAAGACCTATGAAGCTCAACATAGCACGGACAAGTCGCACGGCTTCCACAACAGCCTTACATTTTCGTGCCAAACAAATTCCCTGGGACAATAAGGGTTAATTAACTGGCATAAAAAAGCCCTTAATTAGCGGATAAAAACACTAATCAGCAGAGCAGACAGTCTTAGCAAACAAAGCGGAGCAATCTGGACAAAATCAAAAGTCCCTGATCTTTATAAAAATTTGTACAGCAATTAACACGGCTCCCTCACTACCCACTCGCGCAACAGTTTACGGAGGCTGCTTTTAGCAGTACCTATACCGCATTAATAAAACTGGGTTTCATGAACCCAAGGAGGACTGCAGATGCCGTCGTTGTGGCGGCCCATGTCCCCTCTACCACCTACCTGATTGTACAGAATCCGTGTCGCTTCCTCAGCTTCAGCGAGAATGCTCATAATTCATTTTACCATGTTTGTTATATATATCATGTTCGTATTTACATACCCAAACAGGGTAATGTAGGTGCATTTTAAATAAATAAATAAATTAAATAATAAAACTGGCTTCCCCGTATACCACGTGTGCAACTCAGGAAGGCTGACGACGTAAGGCAGTGCTACGAACGCAGCGCTATTTCAACTCTAAGCAAGGGCTACTGTCCTACGACTCGTGAGCCCCCTGACGTGCCAAGCCCCTGTAGAGGCGCTTATCACGAATTATGGATCCTGAATTATATTATAGTAAGGACGATTCGCAAAATCTGTCTTTACGGTGAAAATAACCGCCACACAACGTCGAGCAGCATAAATGGCAAGAAGAGTGGCTCTCTCGAGAAAATCTCGAGAAAACAGTACTGCGGCCACCCACGACAACGGGCAAAGAGAACGACTGGATTTTCGTGGATATATGAGTCCTACTTTTTCGTGACGTTACGAACGACGTACATGGATTTTGCAATTTATTTATATATATATATATATATATATATATTCGCTTATAGTTAAGTGTCGGTTAAGTCATCAGTGCTAAACCGCACATAGGCATTAGCCTTACGGAATAATGAAGTCATGTTCATTGTACATGCTATCAATAAAACGCACTTAAATTCAAATTCAACCCACTAGCGGATAGGCCATTTTCTTGATGTTTGAGTAGAAAATTTAAGTCGATTCTTAGACGACGGCGTGAGAAAATGGCGAATATGTCGATAACACAACAGCTGTACCCACAAATAATGCTATGTAGAGTTTTTGTACAACTTCCAGCAAATATTAGTACATTGGAGTGTTTTAAAAAGCTTCGATCGACCATTGGGAAGAACACCCCTGGGGAATGTATATCGATGCTACAGAACTTTTCGAACTGGTACAAATCTATCTGTACAAGAGCCCCGTCAAAAGAAGTTTAACACCAGTAACAGACGATAAATATGTGGCTCTTGTGCAGGCTGCAATTGGCAAAACTGCCTACTCTTCTTTATTCTTGAGACTTGCTACAGATGATTAGACTTGGGCCATTTTTTATCACGTTGTACTCAAACCCAAAGTGACAGCAGAATGAGTTGGGCACTCCTCACTCAGTTGGGCATACAACATGCGGCATTTTACCAAAGATCTCCCGCTTCTTATACGGCCCGCCTATGAAACGACGTAACTTTCAGAAACGCATGCCAGCAGCGACCATCGAAGATGGTTTGCCAGTGTTTTACACTTAGAGTAGTGCAAGGACGCGGACACGCTAGCAATAGTAAAGACTCTGTCAAAAACATTTATCGAAACTTAGATAAGCGATGTCGGCGCGACATGTTTTAGTAGTATCCGAATGAAAAAGACCGACGCCGGACATTGCCCGCCGGAAACCTCGTCTTAACAACTGGAAACTCAATGCGCAAACGCATGTTACGCGTTTTAGCAGCATGTCGTCGCCTGAGGTCGTGATGATGTGTCTATGACAAATAGAGTAATCACTAACTTGCTATTTATCGCTTGCATTCAATTCGTTAGTGTCAAGTATAGCATGCTGTTGCTGGTACAGAATTACGCTGACACATAGAAATCACTGTTACAATGAGGTGTTACGCTTTTTTGCTTTACCGACATGAGGTGTTACGCTTTTTGCTTTGACCCACGGGGACGTGACCTTCATAGTATTTGACATGTAAAATACGCTTTGCAAATATTTCAGAAACGTATTAGCGCGCATGGGTTATGCCCGAAACTTCTGCGCTTACCTGCAAGGCGCCCTAACTAGGCCTTGAGCCTACATCGAGAAGAGGATAAATGATTTAGGAGACAGGGACCGCATACCATTAGGGTAGAGAGAAGGAGTAAAGCAAATCATTGCCACTTGCAACAGGGCTTGGAATCATCTTCCGTTGCTGGAATTTATTTTATGCCGCATCTTATGGATGAGTATGGCCTACATGGAAAATCACTAAAGAGGCGTTTAGATAGAATGCCGTATACTGCGGCTCTGAGGGGCAACGATAATGATACACATAGGTATGTCAAGGTAATTAATAAATACATTCCTAGGTTAAAAAGTGGTGGCGGCTTGGTCTAGGGGACTAGTGCGCTAGTCACGATTGCCATCTACCGGGATGTTGCCGGTTCGATTCCTGTAGTTAATCGAATTTTCTTTGAGCGATGCTCATTGAGAGTAAATGATAAACTATACCATGCCATGCTGCTACAAGGACTGCTGAGGAACCCTAGATATTTAGACATGTTTGGCCCTCCGTGCATTGAAGATATATGCCTCACGGTGAGTTTCAAGCCCGTTGGGGACGGAGGATGGTCTAGAATTAAAAACAACCTCCTTAAGAATGTTTTTAATTCGAGGTTAAAAAGTCATTACACAGTGCGGTCGTAGCTTAACTATGAATAACAGCCATACTGTTTTGGAGACAATAAAGTGCACGCTAGCGCCCGATTCAGTGGAGGAGAACGGTGTGTTTCGGTGGGCTGACTTTTATCCTTCTATATAAATCACCAGAATACCGATGTCATGTTAACACTTTATAAAGGGTGTTCTCTGGTAGCGTTGCCAGACATTGACATTGCCCTAATGCTCTCATTTCAGCAGCCACTATTTCGGTAATAGGGATCTAACGAGTATGGTGAGTTCGAAACCCAAGTTGAGTTATTTTGTCTAAAAGGTTTCGATTTCTCTTTACTCTTGATGAGCAGCGACTTTGCCAGCTCTCAAATTCCCCCCCCCCCCAATTGCAACGGTTTGCTCGTCAAGTACTCTGCCCTTTAATTTTCTTGAGAGGACTGCATTTCAACCGTGTGTCGTATGTACTCCGCCTTCGGCCCTTTTTATTTGCAAGCACATCTTCAAAATTACTTGTCCGAGCGAGCAGCTATCAGGCCAGCTAACACCAATAATACCAAAGAAGGAGTGCAATTTCAAACTGAAACACTTTGTAAAATCTGCTGTAGAGTAATCACTTGTGGAAATATTACGGCAATCAGGTTTGGGTTTGATTGAGGGATTGTCGCACCTAGTGGCATAGGTTCTATGAGATAAATATACGATTTAAATTCATAGATTGTAATATATACAGGCGCTTTTACTCTAATGGGTATTTCTTTTAGCATTTTTGTACCACTACAGTTTTATTTGTACCATTTACATGTTTGCAGGAAGCGTATGTTACGGATGCTTCAAAGCCTCTTATTGCCAATTAACACATCCAAATACCTATGTTGATGAAACCAATTGACTCATTTTTTCTTTAACTAGACGCAATCCTTTATGTAAACCAGAAGTGTTTCAGAACGGGAAAATGATCCAATTCAATTCAATCCCTTATGTATTATTGCGTAGGATTGCATTATAATTGCATTGAATTAAAATTGACGAGATAAATCTAGAACATGCAACATATAAACGTAGTTGAATTCTATCGATTGTACAGGCTGTGCCAAATTGTAGAGGGTAGCAAACTTCATTGGCATTCAGAGCTTTTAAAAACTGGTCGCTTTTATTTTGTCCAGCCTATTTGAATGATCCGTTATGGGCAGTTTTCAAGAAAACTTTGTTTGAGGTTTGACTATGGCTATACAAATTTGACAGGGCTCATTCATTTCACAGGGCAACTAATTTTTCTCCATCCTGTCGATGTCGATGGGATGGAATGGCGTAGATGGCCCGAGAGTCGTCGCTGGCCCTAAAGGTCGTGGGTTCGATCCGATGCGACACATATGCGTTTTCGATGGAATGCTTCTTCAAATGTTTGTGCAAATTCGGGGGCTAAAGGTTGCTAAATACGTAAAACATAAATATCTGAGCTTTTAGCTATGTGTCTATCAATCTCTCTTTGCATTTGCCCTGTCTGCTAGACCTAGATGATTTAGAGTAACTTAGATCTGTCTTCAGCCCGACGTACAGCAAGGCTGCATTCAACCGACCGTAGGCGCCGCATAGCCATCCACTTGAGTATAAATTCGAGAAAAAAACGACAATACGAAGCCGTATCGTATGTACGAACGTCTGCTGTTAGTCTGCGCCGCTGTTAAGCCGCCAGCTGCTTCGTTCGCCTTCTACTGCCGTCTTCCTGCTTCGTATCTCTGTCTCTCTCTCTGTAAGAGCCGCCCTGGAAGGGTGGCGGCAGGCGGCTCTCATAAGAGTCACTTGAAGAAGTAGAACAGGTTCTGCTTCACTCTGCTACTGATTTTATCCTAATTGGACCTTCGTGAGCGGCTTAGTTTCCTCGTCAAAGGGAGACAGAGGAGAAAGAAACATGAGGAGAAGGGGGGGGGGAGGTGGGGTAGAACGGGAGAAAGGAAAGAGACAAACCAATTCTCAAGACCTGTCACGCGAAGCAACCCCCAACCCCTCCCAGTTTAGTGGGCCGCTGAGCAGCACAGCCGAAACTGAACAGACCGGAGAAACGACGACGATGACGACGACGACGACAGTGCCCGCGCCAAAGGCTGCTGCTGCTGCTACTCTGCACATCTGATCATTTCGCACTGAGTGTCTCTATATTTGAGCTATTTCAGAGCGACGTGACACCGCCTCCTTAACGAAGCCGTCGGTCGGTATCCGTTTCGGATATTGAGACGCGGAGATATTTCAATGACTATACAAAATGCGGGCTAGCCAGCATACTGACTACAGACAGACTTCCCTTGCTGTCACTATATCACGACATGACACACGTACATACAACTTATGTTTAATTAATTTAGAAAGCAGCTCTACGGCGGCTATCTGTTAGCTTTGAAAGGATATCGAGTCAACATGTGTCCGTTTTTTCGCGAGGGCAAGTATTATAGCTGGCAGAAAGCCGTCCTACATCCACGTAAGCATGTGTACATGTGCGTGTGCTTGCATATGTAAATATGTAACGAATATGTCATATATATATATATATATATATATAAGTGTTTACACCCCGTTATGAGTTAAATAAAATAAACAATAAAACAAAAAATATATATATATAGTTAGAAGTAAACCATTTTTTAAGAAGGTTGTTTTTAAGTCTAGACCATCATCCGTTTCCTACGAGCTTGAAATTAATCCTGAGGGATATCTTCAAGGCACCGAGAGCCGGACGTGTTGAGATATCTGGGGTTTCCCCAACAGCCCTTGTCGCAGCATAGCCGCAGACTCTTGCGTCTACTCTAGCGGTTCATTATCTATTCTAAATGAGCGTCGCTCAGAAAAGTTTGATCAACAACAGGATTCAAACCGACGACACCCCGGTAGATGACAACCATGAACTAGCAACTAGCGAACTAGTCCCGAGACCGCACAAACACATACACACACATATATATATATATATATATATATATATATATATATATATATATATATATATATATATATTTATATATATATAAATATATATATATATATATAAATGCAAAAACGTTGCGTATCATGACACGTACATAGTATCTCCGGTGACGACGCCAAGTCGTAGATTGTATAACGCAGATGCTGAGGAACCGCTTTGTGCCTAACAACTCTGATGTTCGACAGCCACACTGGCTGAACAACGGCCCGGCCAGTAGCCAGTTTTCTCCGTTGCCGCTGCTGCCGCCGCCGTCTCTATGGTCTTCTCTCTGCTTACCTCAAGCTCGTTCGCATTCTTCTTATGTCGGCTCTCGACATCGCCTATCCGACGTTGCGCCTGCCCTGAATAACCCCCCAGAATACGGGCTGGTGGTATGGGCCCGTCGGCAACCGTCGTTGTTACATGGGTCGGTCGTACACTCAGCAGCAACAGGGCAGCACACAGCAACAGTGTATATTGGGCTGTCCGTGCAGGCGTAGACGCTTGCCGCCGATGTCGTTGGTACGTCGGTTGGTACAGCCGCCCATTGGGTCGACACGGGAACCGCTTTCGGGCACCACCGCTTCGGGGGATGAACGCTAGAATGTCGGTTGTTCGACGATATCCCGTCTTCTGCCCTGACGGACGGAGAGCAAAGGAAAGTAAAGGAGAATTTAACTAATCGCGGCGGCAAAACCTCTTTACGGTCCTTTCTCGCCTCTCTCTCTTCCTCCCTCTCTCACCCACTCTGTCTCTCTCTCTCTCTCTCTTTCTCTCGTTCTCTGTGTTCTGCCGTAGCTGCTGTTGTTCCTCGACAAAAGGGGATTTGGACAATATGCAATGTCTGTCCTCCTTCTCCGACGAAGACGACACTGACGAGCTACGATGCCATTCTGCCTGTTGAAATTCTGTCGTTTACATGCGTTCGCTGCTTGCTGCATCGCTTCGCAAGCGTTGTTCAAGAGCGTTTACGGCCCCCGTAAAGGATACAAGGCGAGAGTGCTTGTATGCGTGGGGGTTGGGTGGGGTGTGGGGTTAAGGGCTTGCGTGTTCCACGACGCTGGCAACAGGCTCCATTGCCAGACCGACGAGCCCCCGGACCGCTCAGCGCAATGTGTATTATATTATAGCCTGCTTCGCGTGTTGCCTATACGGGCAGGCTGATGTGACGTGCTCGAAAAAAAGCGTTCGGCGGGCTCGAACGAAACAACTCAAGAGCCTGCCAGGCGGCCTGCTGTGACTTCGAGTTTGTCACTGTTGCCTGCTAGAGTTGCTACTCGAATCGGTCAAAGGTCACTCCAGCCTATTCTCCCGTGTCACGTTTGAGTTTTGGCCTCTAACCATTCCAGACAATTTGATAGGTAAAACCGTTTCTGAGACGCGCATAAACGAGCCGGCGGTCAACTCTTCTTAAGTAATATTAGTAGTAATAACTTTGACAATTATTGTATGCAGATGTATAAATATATAACAACAGAACTAGTGCAGGTTGTAGACATGCAGCGCCTGTAAATAGATTTGTTTCATGGTGTTCTGGTGGCCCGTATGTGCGTGTCCTATAAGCGCGCTATTTCTACACAACACGTGTATAATACACCCGACATCGACAAACGCAACGATGTTAACTGTCGCTGTTGGGCCATTGTCGTACTAAAAGCGCATTTGGGGCGTACGTAACCGTAAACGTATATGCACCTAACAGACCAAAAGAGACTTCGAAGTTTCAGTGTCCGTCCTGCGTTGTAAAGTTAGTCATCAGATGTCATGACCCTTATATATATATATTATATATATATATATATATATATATATATATTTATACATATATATATATATATATATATATTATATATATATATTATACTATATATATATATATATATATATTATATATATATATATATTTATACTATATATATATATATATATATATATATATATATATATTTATATATATATAAAGAGAGCAGTTTCTACTCGGCAGCGGGGCACGTCGCAGCTTTTTTCTCCTACATAGTTGTGCAAAATCTACGTTTGCCGGAGAGCTAGCCATCGCATGAAGGAACCGATCAAATCGGTGTGCTCAGTAGGAAATACTGCATAATCTGAATGACCCGCCATGCAAGCCAGAGAAATGCAAATACTCGGATTTTGGCAAGTCATAAAGAGACGATATGTTGTTATGTATTAAGTTGAAGCTTTCACGTGCAGAACCGTAATTTTGCCAGTACGATCAAAACACGACGATTCTCGGGCAATAGCAAATGTATATGAATGCCCACCATCTTTGTACCAAAGTGATGGTGGTGCGTCGTTACGCAGTTGCCGAGAAGCTAAGCTTTTTCGACAGTCATATCGAAAGTAAAGGTATGCATACATGCTAGCACTTTGACCTGGTTCAGCAAATAAACCACTCCCGCTCGTTCAGAAACACACCAGCATTTTTTTTAAATTATAATAAGCGCTCGAAGCTTCGTTTGCCAACCATTAAACACGTTCTGTAGCGATTGCACAGCATTTCTTGCACGCGTGTAGGCATTGCTCGAACGGCGTCAGCAGCGTAGAATATACGAGCGACAAGATCTTCACGCGACTCAACGGGGGTTTTGTAGACGACACTCTTCAGGTAGCCCCACAAAAAATCGAGGCTTGTTAAGTCAGAAATCGACCCGTCGCGGCCGATCCGCCGATTCCCGAGTGTCTCGTTTAGGTATTCCCGAACCGTTGCAGAGCTGTGTGGCGGCGCACCGTTACGCTGGAGCCACATTTTCAGACGAACGTCCGGGACGCCTTCCAACAATTGCGGTATCATATGCCCCAAGAGCGTGCGGTAGGCAGCTGCATCTAACCTAGAGGGAAGTATGTGGGGACATATAAAGTAGTCGCCGACCATGCTCGCCCAGACATTTACCGAGAAGTTATCCTGGCGTCTATGCTCGCGGGTCATATGAGGGTTCTCCTTGGCCCACCAATAAGTGTTTTGTGCATTGAGCATACCATATTGGCTAAACAAAGCCTTATGTAAACAGAACAAGAGCAGGGAACCTATCCAGTATGTTCAGTTTCTCCAAAAACTGCCTGCATGATTCAGTTCGTAGCTGGCAGTCGCTGAGCAGCAAGTTTGAATTCGCTAAGACAGGTAAACTCAACTGTTGCAAATAAAACTTCTCCCTGAGGTATGTCGCCTTTGGATTGAGCCGGCACGGCTTGATATTGGCTAGTTGACCTGCACTGAGCTTGTCAAAGCACCGGTGAGGGTTCCGACTTCGTGGGATCTCGTTTCAGGTAGTTTCCAGATGAAGTCGTCAAATAGAAGGATTCTGACCTCCAACAGGAATCGGCATAAAATAAATGTCATATCAGTTGGGTAGAACCGAGAATTTCTTCGGCGAGAGGCAAACAAGGCAGTTTTGAAAGTAATTCAAGTGCCACAACAACAAGCGCGGTTGTTGAAACACACAAGTAATATCGAAGAGGCTCATGTTTGCATAAGAGACACCCATGACCAGATCAACCATCAATGGATGGTTAGAGCTATTTGCTTAGAACCAATCAGCTGGTTGTACAACATCATGCATGTGTGTGTGAGCAGTAGATGAACGTTCAGTATGTTAGCAGTACCCTCATCTGAATGATGTCAACGTGATGAAATCCTGCGGTTCTCTTTAGTGGAGTACAGGTCGAGCTATCCGAATGGAGAGGGAGGAAGTCTCAATATAATATTGTAGTACACTTCATATTGAGCCGAGACCATGGCGGTAGCCTCCATCTTGTGCTGCTGTGTGCTTCTTTCCGTCAAGTAAGTGACACAACTCAAGAATGACGTGGCGTAATGTATAAAATTGAAATGGCCGCCGGACGACGGGTGAGATAATATTCCCATAAATGAGCAGCAACTCGTCGATGAGAGTTTAATTAACCAAGCTAGCAGATGCACACATACCGTAGATATGTTGTATAGGAGCGTGACTACCACATATGAGCCTATATGTACTAGCCAACGAGAAAGCCACTCGGTTGATAGGTGAGCAAATTAGCCTCACTTAAGATGGCCAATATGCGTTCGACAAATGAAAATCTCCAATCATCATCACAGAGCACCCTGTACGATGATATTGTATACTTTAGAGATACTAGAGCGTAAGTATAAGCCAGCAGCAACTGTCTTCACATCTTTATCCACATATATATTTATATATATATATATATATATATATATATATACGAGGTGTGTTCAAAACGTATCGCGACTTTTGAATTTTCATGGGGTTACGTATATTCGAATTTCGATTTTTTGTGGCGTTATGTTGGTACTCATGTCTCTCACTTATGCCGACAAGCTCGGCCATTTTGAATGTTCACTTAATTGTTGACAGCTGCTTTGCTTGCACGTGTTTTGGATCGTCTCCGATTTTTACCTATTCAAAAAAATGGATCAAAGAACCTGTATCAAATTTTGTGTGAAAAACGAAATTAAGTGCGCGGATACATTCCGAATGTTGACTGTGGCATACGGAGAAGCTACCTTGGACCGAAGCAACGTTTATCGGTGGTACAAAATGTTCTCAGAAGGCCGAGAAGATGTGAACGACGAAGAGCGTGCCGGACGCCCGAGCACTTCAACAACAGACGAAAAAATTAATGATTAACGATTGCAGGGGCGTGGTGAATCATGAGTTCTTGCCACAGGGTAGAACGGTCAATAAGGAATATTACCTGCAAGTTATGCGCAATTTGCGCGAAGCAATCCGCCAGAAACGCCCGGATTTGTGGAAGAACAAAAATTGGCTTTTGCACCACGATAACGCCCCTGCTCACACATCGTTGCTTGTGCGCGAGTTTTTGGCCAAAAACAACACACTAATGATGCCGCAGCCACCGTATTCCCCAGATCTGGCCCCCTGTGACTTTTTCTTGTTCCCTAAACTGAAGAGACCCATGAAAGGACGACGTTACGCTACGCTTGACGAGATAAAGACGGCATCGAAGGAGGAGCTGAGCAAGGTTAAAAAAAATGGTTTTTTGAAGTGCTTCGAAGATTGGAAAAACCGTTGGCACAAGTGTATAATATCTCATGGGGATTACTTTGAAGGGGACAAAATAGATATTCATGAATAAATGAATATTTTTTGAAAAAACACAAAAGTCGCGATAACGATTGAACACACTATGTATATATATTTATATATATATATATATATATATATATATATATATATATATATATATATATATATATATATATATTCACATCTTTATCCTCATATATATATATATATATATATATATATATATACATATATGTGTGTGGATCTGCCCGATGCAACCCACCCATGCCCGCTATGTGCATCCTCGTTACAGGAGGTAATATCAACGTAGTTCTGCTGTCGAGAACGTATAGACTTGAGTGAAATAAAACTATATATTTTGTTCTGCGTGAATAATTTTCATAAAACAACGTCAAGACGTTCCGTTTATATATCATAGTGCGACACATTTGGTAGCACTTTCAGCCTGTACTCCAGTAGGTGAACAAGGCCCACTGAACCATAGGTAGAGCAAGAGAGCAGAGAAATGTATACAAGGAAGTTACCCTGGATACAGAGCTTGCTAGGCGATCTAGCCAACTGTGTCACCATTTCGAATTCTTACTCAACTGACGTTGCGCTTCGGCTGTGAAATGAGGCATATGTTCTCTTTCAGTATAGCCTGGCCTGGTCTACAGCGATGAACGCCTTTGGCCCGCCGAAGACGCTGTTCTCGTCGTCGGCATCGGACTTCCGCCAATGTCGCCGTCTGCATAGATGTTCGAGTGCCTTAAGGAGTGGCAATAATCCGCTCTGTTAGAGTTTGTTGTTGTGATCTCTCGCCTGCTTCGATTTGCGTCGGTTCGCTTGCATTTGAGTGTTGTAGGCGTGTTGCTCTTGTTGCAACAAATGGTGATGTCGTGAGACCGCCCGGCGTGCCTTAGAGTGTGAATACGGCGCTAAAAGGGGGGTGACCAAGCGTGAAGTACGTGTGTACCAGGGCGAGAAGGCTGCCGTGAAGAAGTTGAGCGCCCATGAAAATGTGCAGGAAGAAAAACTTAAAGAAGAAGAATATGATGAAAAAGGCAAACCTTGTCGGGCGTCAAAGCGTGCAAATAGTGGTCGCTGCTGCAAAATCTGCAAAGTCATCGTGAGATGAGGCGAGACGCCTTGGTGATTTGTGCTGCTTCTCCGCAAGCTGCGACCACCGCCATCGTCGCTCAATAGTCAATTTACTGAGGAAAACTGAAAAAAGTCTGAATTTGTCGCTACAGACGTTTACTTGTGCGCGTTGCGCTCTACATCATCAATGGGTGACGCCAAGAGCAACCCAAGGCGGAGAATGTGCTTTGTTACTTGGCCTACCTGGCATATACGCTTGGTCTCGTGGCATGCAAGGTCTCTCTGTTCCTCTTCCGCGACTTTATCTCGACTGCCTGCTATGAGGACTGCCAGCATTTCCAGTTTGTAGTCAGCTTTGCATGTTCTGTCTCTAAATCATCTTTCAGAGCTTCTGCAAGCGCAGCGTGGCAAATAGGCCCGTACGTAGTGTTTCAAGTAATGGCTAAGCAGTAAACGACGGTTGATGACGAGAAAGAATAAACGAGATACACGGTGCGGACACGGTGGTTATACTGTGTCTGTTACGTCATAAGGCTTCTACGAGGACGACTAATGACGAACGTCACTGTGGGCTGGTAGACCACAAGCCGAGAAAGATATGTGTGTGTGCACATGTCAATGCCGATGATTCCAAGGAGGTAACTTTAAGCCCAGGATCAACAGACAGATCGACGGCGCTCTGTCACCTTGTATTCTTGCTGCTGGTGCTGCTAGAACAACAGTTACAGTAGTAGGAGCAACAACAGCATCAACAAAAACGACACGAACTTCTATTGACATCATTTTGTGAGCCGGTATCTTTTCGCGCGCGTTAACTTAGCCATCGGCCTCAACAGGCCAGAGCTTGGCAAAACGGTTACACCGTTGCGCAGACTTCACAAAGGCAGCTAGCGCATGTGCCTTCAGCGCAACCGTTACCGCGTGCCGAAAGTCGCTTCTTGCAACGGGGTCTGCGCCGCGACAAACCATGACTGAACGGCGTGGTGCCGGGCTGCATGCATCGGTATCGGTAGATAGATATAGGTGATGGGTTGGAGCCATATATAACGAAACCCTTAGTGTTCTGAAGGTATGGATGTGTATCTGTGTGTGTTTGGGTGTGTTTATGGGCGTGTGCGTGTATGTGTTTGAAAGTGTCAGTGCATTGAGAGAAGCTTTGAACGCATGGGTATAGTTGGTACAAAGTGCGGCGCGACAAAAAGATGGCCGGCATTTCTGTGAAGTCTAAGTGGAATGCAACTTCGATTGACGCAGACTCACCGACTGCCGCCGCCGCCGCCACAGTGGCAACCGCAGTAGCACCACCACCATCACCACCACCACCACAAATAGCTGCAACGTCGTCAACGGTCCTACCAACAGCGCCTGGCCTTATTCAAGCCAGTTGATCTTCGAAGTGCGCCGTGGCACGGCACGGCGTGGCGAAACGTGACATGACTGTAGTCGCCGAGATTACGCACTGTCTGGATGGCTGATAGGCGTGCTGCTCGACCGGCATGCCTACGGCCCATGCGTGGGTGTACGCGTGGTCGCGACACGCGGTCAGATGGATAGAGATATGAGAGAATGGAAACGACAGAGGCGGTGAGGGGGTGAGAGAGATAGAGAGAGGGGGGAGGAAGGAAACAGTAGCATGAACAGATATGGAGAAAGACAACAAATTAAAGCGTCAGATGAAACTGCACAAAAAGAGAGAAAGAATAAAAAGTAAGAGAGAGAGAGAGGGAGAGAGAGAGGGGGGAAGAGTGAGAAATGCTGTGTGTATGCGAAGGACGGAGACAGAGTTTGCGGTGCGTTGCTCGTTCATACGTGCCATGATTGTACCCGGCCACACGATGTGTTCTTTTTGCTTTGCTTGGGACTGATTGATGCTGCTGTCTCTTCTTCTTCACTTCCTCCCTCCCTCGCCCCTTCTCCCGCTTCGTTCTTGCCCCTGTCTATCTGTGCTCGTGTGTCTCGCAAACTCTGACTCCACAGTGAGAATGAGAAATTAGATATTATATACATTCATATGTACATATATCATGTATATATATATATATATATATATATATATATATATATATATAATTTAAAAGGTGTAAGAGAACACGAGATTTGTTTATGTACACACGGTGGGTCCATTTAAACAAGTAAAAAACAACACAGTAAGTATAATTGGAGTCTTTGTTTAAACAAAATCACCAGAGGCCTGAGCACAACCAGCCCACTATTGTCATAAACGAAGGATTTCCTCTTTACAGAACTCCTGCAGCTGTGACAAGAGTCAGTCCTCCGTTGTGTCTTTCAGTTCGTCCTCCAAGGTTGGCTGAGTTTCTTCGGAATCCACTGCGCGCCTACTTTCCGGCAGCTCAACCTGCCAAGCACAAATAGCAGAAGAAGTAAAGCCTCATGCTGGCCCGTCGTAGAATGCCTGGACGACTTCTGAACGGAGATAGGTTATTCACGTAAAAGGAATTTTCCGAGACCGACCGCCTGCCCAGCGCACCTGCCGAGTGGCTTCACCTGTTGCTACCTGATTAGGTAACCATAAAAAGCAATAACATCACATAATGTTTGTTGTTTTCATTTAATTTTTCGATAAAGTCTCCTTGGAGCTTTGCGCCTCTAATCCGGTGGCGTTTCAGTTACTTGATCCCTTCGGAAATAAATAAAATCTTAAGGCCAGTGTAGCGTGTCGTTTGCCCATGAGTACGGATTACAATGGAACACCGTGTATGCAATCCATCATGAACATCGCCTACACCACAGCGAGCCAACGATGAGAGCACACAATTTGTATGATTCACATAAAACTGTTGCCTATAAAAAAAAAGCAAGTAAAAGCATTGCACTACTGTTACAATTAACAGAGCATTCGTCTCTAGAATTCATGCATTGACTAAATTTATGCTTTTGGTATTAGTTCTGCTGTTGCTAAAGCTTGCCATCACGAGGGAAGGGTTGGATCAAATCGGCTCATGGTGTCACAGTATTTGCTTTGACGGGTGACTCAAGCCTACTTTTCAAGCATTTTAAACGCATCCGTTTTTCCGTATATGTAATTGTGTTTTATGATGAATATTTCAAGAAACTTACTGAAGCACGCATAGTAGTTTCTGCGAGTTTTCCTCGCAGTAGAAATATAAACAGGTGAAGTAACTTTTGTGTGTATTTATCATAGGGAGGGATCATATTCACCTTAATAGAGTCTTTTGAATTCCACTAATTATGGCACGTAACTGTATTCTGTAAACGTATGCCTGACTAGTGCAGCCGTGACGAAAGGTCGAACGAAAGGATCGGGTAAAAACAATTGCTGTCCAGTGCAATTTTCTCTTCTTATGAAACATGTTTGGTTTTTTTAGGGTAGTCACAGTTTTCCAATTAGTATATTTCGACAATGTGCTTATTCTTATTTTGCTTATCTTTGTTTTTTTTACTGAGAAGGTGTTCTCTGCGACCGATACAAAATCTTCAAAATGCGCACCTAAAGCGGTGATGGCCTCTTCATCAGACCAATATTTCTGTCCCCGAGCCAGATGCCGAGGTTTGCGATTAGGAAGAAATCAGAAGAGAAAGCACCTCAAGATCTCCTGGTGAAGTCTTTTCGACACGCATGGGTTGGTGGGTCTCTTCTGAGCGTAATCGCAAGCTTCTTTGATGAGGATACCTTACTGGTACGGGGTGAGTAGAACACGTTGCGGCTAAAGGCAAAATGTGGAGACACCGCGAGGGAAGAGGCGTCTTTTTCACGCTTCTGATGTCATAACTCTGTGATGTACGCAGCTGACATAGTGGTCGCTCATGACGATCTGGATGCCGTCAAGCGCATCACTTCTCTGGCAGAGCTGTTCCTTGTCTCAAGGAGGCTAGAAATAATAGATAAACATCATGAAAGCCAAGACTGTGAGTCATAAGAGACGTTATAAATTGCGGCGGCCAATCCTTGGAATTCGTCAACTCTCGGGCTTCGACTCCACTATACTAAGACGACTGTGCACATCGTCGAGACATTGCGCTCAGCCCTAGTCTCTCTTTTTCGAGAGGTGGGCGACGTCCGGCGACTGTCCGTCCCGACAGCATTGGCACTCTTCCACCTCAAGATTAATCCAAGGCTGATATATGGTTTTAACAGGGTATAGGGGCACCTCACTCGTGCAAACTTTGGCTTGCTTAAACGGTGTTTCACAATGTACATGAAGCAAGTACGGTGCCTGCCAATGCGGGTAAGGAGCCGCTTTGTGTACCTCATGTCAGGCTGTGCACAGGTTGTTGAGATAACTCGATTGAAGCTGATTACGCTGCGTACAGTACTATTCGAAAAATGCATTTCGGAATAGGAAAATAAGGTTAAACAAGTCCCGCGAGAGGTTGGAGACTTGGATATTTTTAGTGCCTCTCACCTCTGATCTGGTCTTGAATATGACGATCGCCACGGGTCTACCAGATGTATTTTTCATGGCTAATATCACCTGGTCTATTCGAATACGATTTTCCACGGGGAGTGCGTCTGTCGACTGTGCCCTCAGGCGTGTACAAAGTATCATGCGTCCGCCTGCTTGGCCCTTGCGAAGAGATCACTGCACTGCTTCTCGCGAATAATATGCCGAGAGCCGCTGACAACCGTCTACGTGTCAATGGTAAATGCATACTCAATATGAGTGACGAAGAAATCAGAAGCGCCGAAATCGGGGAAATACAATGGATGAGGTAGCAACTCGAGCGCTAATTTAGGCAATTTTGCCACTTTTCTGTTTTGTTTGCAGCTCTTCGTGCAAACAATTCAGAAGACTGAAATAATACGTTACTGTGACTACTTGACCCTCCTGAAAGTAGCCAATAAAAATAATTCCTTAAAAAATCGTAAAACTGTGGCCATTAATTTCCCGACTGAGAAGACAGTCTTCGCATTCTTCGGCGGCCATTTCCCACTTTTTTATTTCTTCGACAACTGTTGTGGCACAGGTCTACCAAAGTCTCGTCTACGGCCACCCCACCTACGGAAACGCCTGCTACCTCAGTTACCTTACGCACATTCATTTGGTAGTGTAAAAAGTGTTACTTCCTCGTTAAATACTATAAAGGTCATTGTGGCACCAGCTCGTGAAGATTCTCGTTATTTACCGAACGACCTGCGAAATTTTTATTTGAGTCGAAGATCGCAATACTGGGTGCAGACTTTATTGACGGTGCCGATCTGTAGGCACCGTTTTCGTTAGGTTTCGGCAACCAAGCAACAAAAAACTTAAAATACTATAAAGTGACAGAGCGTCTTTGTAATAGTACAAGAGCTCTTCTTATTCCAAAGCTATTGTCGGATTTAAATCTATAATAAAGGAAACTTAAATGCAAAAATCTAAAGCAAAGTGAAACAAAAACACTTCTTGCAGCCGGTAATCTCTTCGCAGTAGGCCTAGTTTTCACAATTTTTATTAGATGGGGTTAACTCTTTTTCTGTGAGACCGAATTTGTTCAGTAACTTCATAATATTATAAAAGCTTAAAACACTAACTTAGTTATTGTTGCAATGTGTAGCTTCTTTACCGTGGGCTTCCTAAAAGCTTTCGTGCATTTTTAAATCTCAATCCCTGCAAGCACTTTTGATTTACACAGAAAATATATGGAATTACACATGCCATTTGCTTAGCTATATAAAATATTTTCGGACTTAAATCCGAAAGAAGCACATGAGCCACTTGGCTCTACGAGACGTTGATCTACCAATTTTAGTCAAAGTGTGGCACAGTATATTTGTTAACCGACATTTAGATTAAGACTTCGGACGACTCCACGAATTGCCTGATTGAAATATATATATTGCCTAAATGACATTTAAAATGTATGCAAATTACGAAGAGTATAAAGAAGAAGCAAACGTACAGGGTGGTAGGGCCTAAAACTAAAGTCCACACATGCCAATTGTGCACTTCGGTTCTAGGTGTCAAACGGCCAGGTGTGCTTTATTGTTTGACTATATGCCAAAGAACGCTAGTATACGCGATGTGCAGGGGAGGCTGTCATAAAATGCGTCTTGCGTCAGCCTGTCGCTAATACATGGTACTATATGTTAGCGCACGCGTATTGTCTTCTCAACGATGATGTCAACGATCAGGCAAGGTGAACGCGATCCACGATCTAGGTCAATGGCTCTGTACTCTTCTTATTACCCATGACTGACGGACCGTAATAGTCATCTCATCTTAATCTGTAACACCGGTTTATGTTACTATGGAACTTTACAAACTACTCTTATAATTTTTACTAATCTTATAGATACGAGAAAAATTAAAACATAAAACGGAACCTCGCCGAACCTATAAACGGTATACAGGATGTATGGTTGGTTGAGTGGTCATCAACTGGCCGTGAGCATGTGCGCGATGTCGTGAATAAGCTTAGAAACCTTAGTTTTAAATAAGCACGCAGCAGTTACGTGAACGACAAACGCTAAAATTTGTAATAAAGCGCACATCATGTCACTGATTTTTATACATGCATGCTGCCAGTAAAATCAATTTAATTGCCTTTATTTAAATTATCATTTCTATTATGGTTATGATATTAAAGCTGGATGGAAGGCACGCCCTACGGCAATGGTGCGGTGAGCTAAAAAGCAAAGTATGCCACTTCCTCGTCCTATGTGGACTTTTTTTTTTAATTCCTGTGAATAGCTTCACCTTCCGGCAGACTCTCCATGTCTCGGTCCTTGCGTTCATGGCCGCGGAATCTCTTTGCGGGAGATCCGTGTTTAGCGCTCGTTTGCGACTTTCCTTTAGCGAGTAACCAGGCAAGAAGTAAATCCAGTTGTCGTGGAAACAGTGATCCGCCACTTAGCCATGTGTTAGACATGATCGTTCCTGAACCAAAAAGAAAAAATTAAAACCTATTAGCTAGCCAGTTAACTCTACCCTATTTCCCTGGTGGAGGCGAGCGCGTGTCTTTAACAAGGTCACCTGCTATTTGTATGGTCTGAAGTATGACGAATTAGCTGCTGTCGAAGACTGTAATAGACATTTGACATCAATGAGATCAGCCGTATGGTAAATCCCGTGGATTTGGATCTAACTAGCAATAGGTACGTGAAAATGGCAATGCACTGGGTGCCGCTTAGGCTCATCGAAAATAGACCATTTTGTCAAGTACGGCCCTCAAAGTACGGCCCTCGTGCTACAAAGCCCTACTTTGAGTCTGGTAAGATTTCAAAGGCGTGGTGTACTATATTGTTGTGAAGAACAACAAAACGACCCACAGTGAAAAGTATTGCCAGTTGCACAACCGTTTAAAGCAAGTCTAATTATTAATGTGACACCGTATGTATGAAGAACATTTTCGAATTTGCCCTAAGAATCCGAACGAGTTCTTTCGTTCTGACTCATTGCCATAACTTAAACCGAAATCTGCAACTCTTATGAAAAGTCGCCTCGAAAGAGTATGTGTCGCGCCAGGATCGACGTCCCGTAATCAGCCACTCTTAGTGCTAGAGTCGCCCGCCGTGACTGGCGTTCCATCCTATCGACCCGACTGTATATCGTATCTGGATCAAACATACGACTCATGACCTTAGAAGCGCATACTATTTGCACCGCTCAACCCCGTCGAGATGTATATGTACAATACATATCAAGAAGAATTTAACTAAGTGCCGCTTATGTGAAAAAGTCAAATCTATTCCACCCATAAACCCTAGAATCTTTGTCTCCGAACCAGCGTGCAAGCATAGCTGCCGTAGTAAAATGCATATTAGGCTAGAAATGTCAGTCAATGGCGCCGATCAGGCTCCACTGTTACCAGTGTAGCTTCCAGTAATTTCTGTTAGCCTTTTTTAAAGTTCAAGATCAACCTTCTAGCAGAGGGTCGGTTATTAAAAAAACGAACTGCTCCCTGAGAGACCAGGCTTCATTACGTATACATCTAGACGTTTTAGCCTGACGTTGACTATGCGTGCATTGCAGTAGCGTGGAAAAATCGATTCCATCGTTTCGCTACCGAACCGAACAGCGCTCTCGTTTGCAGTGGTTTTGCCAATATCGTTCAAACGGCCAAACAAGCGGCGATGCCTGTCGAGGAAACTAAGAAGAAACACAGCCAGGGCGGCATATCGAGTGGCACTGAACTACAATATCAAACCTAAGTTATCCGTTCCTGGTCTACACTGTGCGAATCAGTAGTATCACTGATTGTTACTACGTAAGGTTTTCGGGCTGACCCTCAGCCAAAATTTAACGTCCACGGAACTGTTTTTCACATTGCTTCATAGACGGACCCCCATAAATACAAATGTGCAACGGTGGGGTTCGAACCCGCGCACCTATGTGTCTCCTCCGGTTGCGAGGCGCAGACTTAAGCCACCACGCCACCGGGCTCGACAATTGTTACTACGTTCCTAGAACTACCACGATATCCGCTATGTCTTTGTGTATGTATGGTTATGGTTATTTAACCATACATTAAGGTTTCAAGGTATTGATACGATTAAGCTTTCGCACAAGTAGATTACATCTGACGAGAGTATAAACGCATGGATAACATATTCATTATTCTAAGTTTACTGTGCGTTCATGTATTTGAGACAATATTCGTAAAATTGGAATAAACATTTGATTTTCTCCTAGTGAGCATGTACGCTCATTTGTCGGAGACTGCAGACATGCAGTCACTAGTTGTATTACGTCAGGCCAATAATGCAAATATCAATAAGAACAATGGGAACTCTAAATTATGTCGTCGAAACCGTTCAGTTGAACCGGAACGAGCTGGCGTGGCACTCAGTTGACCCAGAGAAGCTGCATAGAGATTAGCCCACCGATATCAACAGCGGCCTGTAGAGAGGCTAACCCACAACTAACTAACTAACTAATCGACGACTACACACTAATAGTATGCTCGTATTTTGGCCTCTTGTGCTATCAGTCACCATACGCTAGTGCACTATGTGAATGCTGCGAAGCACCCGGACTGACGTCCCGACTCACTGGTGATAGCCGGCAGACTGTCGACGAAAAGTTGACGCCAGATAAGAAGTTTCTGTCGTCTGGGCATGCTTCAGTAATTTACGAGGGAGCGGCGAACGAGAAATTCCAGGCCAACCCTCATGATGAGCTCATGACTGGGCAGCTTCGAGCGTATCTCGACGCGGACGAAGAGACAACTGCTTCTGCTGCTGTTGTTGTTCTGGCGTGGAAAACGCGCTTATTTACGCAGGAGCAAAGCGCACACGCTTAGATGCTGAGTCCGGTGGTATGGCGGCCACATAGAACTTAATGTCGTTCTCATACACGACTAACAGTTATATAAATTTGACATGTTTTAGTTTGAAAAAAAAAATATATGCATATGTATCATCACACCTCCTAGACACAAACTCTTTAACGTTCCTTATGACCGATCATATGTAGGCCTACATGACCTCGTGTTGTATTTTCTAAAAGGCTTACCATGTAGCGAGAGCGTCTGCGTTAAATCGTTCGTACCGAGTATCCTTCAAAATCAGTGTATGTACAGGTCTATTTCGTTGAACCGAGAGAAAAAGAAGAAACCCTCAGAATATACAATAGACACCTGCCAGTCAAACCCATGCGACTTTCATTGCTACAATATGTACTTCTGCGAGGTCTCATTTTTTATTTCGCAACTTGTTCGTGCGGTTCTTTACACACCTTCATATGGTTTAGCCTATTAGATATAGCATGGATGGAGAGCATTCATTAAAATATTGGCAATGTATGACATGGTATCGCTCAATAGCGTGATCGCTATTGAGCCAATATTGCAATTACAAACCATAATTTACATTCGACAAAGCCGAGGGTGTAAAGTAGCAATCGACTACACATATTTGTTCACGCAATTCTCGGCATCTTGCCCGGCTGCATACAACATTTCGTTATTGTATTCTGTGTGTAGTTTTGTTCCACAAAAGTCGAATTACATTTATTATTTTTAAACTGTTGGTATTTTTGGCGTCGCCCATATTTTAGTTGGCCACCTCGTTGACCTCTACGCCATCACCACAACGGGAGCACCTGTTCTGTACGTTACTCGCCAACGACGGGGAAAGAAGATGCAGAGGGTTCTCGGCGCCCTGGTAGCCCAATCTACCAGCCTGCCACCCCTGTTCTTGAGGCCCGCATGGCCCAACTAATTACTGAGATCACTGCCCACCAGGCTGATAGTCGGGTTAACGGAGGTCTTCACGAGTTTGCCCTATAGGGCATAAACCCTCTCCTTACGGCGGCGAAAATTGAGGAAGATCTCCGTGCGCTGTGAGGGGTACCCGAGGGAGTTACCCTTATTGTTACGGAACCCCGCCAGGGCAGATTAACCAGCAGGTGGAAAGCGCTCGTACGGGCCACGCCGCCCGTAGCGCTACCTACAGTCCTAACCATCCATCCGAGTAATTGGCAGCACGTGCAGTCATTTCTAGCTGGACTAGCTGCAGGGGCTGCTCCCTCGAGGAAGCCCACTGGGCCTGCATCCGGGCAAACGGTGCAGCCACACGGTAGATTTGCACCCTAGTATCTCGGCTTTTCGCCTCACACAACCCCCAGAGCCCAGGCATATATGACGTCGACTTAGACCAGATTTTCCCGATGACCAATGAGGAGATACTGAAAAGAGCCCAGCGTCTTGTTTCCGGGAAGTCCCCGGGGCCCGACAGAGTGGCCCGAAGGTTATAAAACTTATAGCGACAAAGCACCCGAAGGTCCTGGCGGATCAACGCAGCGCTAGGGAAGCGGAGTGGTCTCTCTGACACCCAATATGAGTTTTGGCAAAATTGCCTCACCCTTGACGCGGTCGAGCACATCCTCCAACGCGTGTGGCAAGAGGCAACCGAGCGCATGCTGGCCTGCGGGTAGGGGTACACCCATAAGGTCACGGCGGGGGTCCTGCAGGACTCCGTCCTCAGTTTAGTTATTTAGAACATCGTCTACGACGGAGTCGTGCGGACCCCCGACCCGCCGGAAAGGGTTCAAACGGTTGCATAGACTGACAGTCTTGTGATCATTGTTGGCGGAAAACATTGCTAGAGGCGATGACGAGCCTCGCTTTTTTGTTGTTCTGGGACGTTTCGGGAATGCATGATGCACATGCGCCACTAGCAGCCTGCGTGACTAGTGTGAGACCAACAAACCCACTAAACCCGGCTTCCTCCCCATCCCCAGACTCGGTATCACTTTGGCATTACTTCGAAGCCGTGGGGGTGACGTCTCTGCCGTTCTCCTTCAATCAGCTCTATTCCTGACTATCATTCCGCATTTCTGCCAACGGTTGGATAGGAGAATGTATTTTGTAAACCGTTCTATGAGGATCCATTTTGTAAGCCGTCCTATAAGGGTGCGTCGAGATCACGAAGGCCCTGCTGCTCCCTCGCTCTGGGCATGATCAACGAATGGATGGTGTCGAACCGCCTTAAACTAGCCCCGCAGAAGACGGAGGCGCTTTATCTAAATGGCCGTAGAAAGATGCGCGGAATCCACCTAGAGGTGGCAGGCCACCCTATTACCATTAAGAAACAGGCAAAATACCTAGGGTTGCAGCTAGACGCCGACCTAACAGGCAAGGCGCACATCAAATATGTCGCCAAGAAGGTAGCGCAGGTCTCGTGCAATTTCTCAAGAATTCTGCCGAGGGAGGAGGGCCGGAGATGCTGTTTTTAGTAGTTATCACGCGCGAACAGGATTGAGTCATATACTCAATTTGTGTATTGAGTGTGAGCTCAACAACAACGGTGTTGAGCCGCACTTTACTCACCAATAATACCAGCGGGCGTGCGTAAAAGCATTTCCCCTCTTTAAAAAAGGCTAAATATAGCCTGCTTACACAACCCTTATGAAAGAAACCCATATTGATGATTTGACATATCTGCGAGGCATTGTGCTAGTACACGGCAATTACGCTTGTTACGAGTTTGAATATTTTGGCCAAGCTAATGACATAGTAGCTGTCAAAACATGTTCGGACCTCTTTTCCCGTCCCAGATCGACCGGAAAAATGACTCACCCCAGGCATCAGGAATGCCAACTTGGAACTATTCTTTAATTTTGTTCCGACACGATTTGGTTGCACTGTTTTCCGTCTCTCCGTTTTCCGTAGGCAGCCTCTTTATTAACAAGTGTGCCATTGCTGTGCCATTCGTTAACCTATTCGTAGGTGTCATGTATACCTTGGTTAAACGCTAAGCGAGTTTAAAAAAAACGACAAAAAATAACAAACTCGTTGACTAATATTTCCAGTATACCGGCAACTTACGCGGCATTTGCGCGGTAGTAATATCCGCGATTTTTTCTGGCTTATTAGGAATTTTGGCCTGCGAATTGATAAGTTCCAAATTCTGCCTGTATCTATTTAAAAGCGTATTTTATGCACGTCAAGTTTCGCTTTATTGTGGCCTGTCAAAGTTTTGCATACACTTGTGTTTCGTTCTCACACAGTCTCGACCGCATCAGACTGTGTCTGCCTAACTAATTGAATTTTACTAGAAATCACACATCGTTGAAGCCAGTTAGAATTTGAATACATGGCCACACTTGGATATATTCGCCTGTAAAGCTTCAATCGCTAGCGTAGGGTCGTGTGGGTGAGCACTAAGAATACTAATTAGGGCAGCTGATGCCGATAGATCCGCTAGAACGTTTGCAGCGTTATTTGCTGTACTTGAAAATTCACTATGCAACAGAACCGGTGTCTTCAAATAGATGTTCCCGTTCAAGCATGGATGGGTTTCTCTCGCGCCACCACCTGGATCCTGTTAACTAAATTCTCAAACCATACTTCATTTAAAACGTTAACTTTAGATGGCAACTCTCGTTGATACTTGATTTTGCATCTCATATTCAGCATCGTATGCCAAGTGTAATGCTTTGGTGGGCTCTCACTTCTACGTGAAGATTAAACTCCCTGTTTTTCGTCGAAACATACGAAATCTTCTCAAGCTACCATCTTGACGATGACAGACATTTTCCTTATGCTTACATTTACTTTGTGGTGATCCTGAGCATCTACAGTGGTCATTAGTGGTCTTTTATAACGTTCAAAGGTCAGTACGTCAAGCTTTCTTCAACTAGCGCTAGATGCCGATCGAACCGTTGTAGGACAGCTAACTGCATGTTTGCTTTGTTATGCGTACTGACTATTTTAAAACTAGAAAAGAAAAAAAGATTGCTCGTCGCTAGAGACACAAGTCGGCTAGAGAAAGAGAGAGAGAGCGAGAGAGAGGAAGAGAATGAAACAACAAAAATGAGAAAGACAGCGCGTCATTTGGCACCGTTGAACATAATTGTCGGCGTTGTTGTCTGCTTTGTTACCATTGTCGAACCAGCAAGCCTCGATTTCTCAGCAGGCCCAGCTGCGGCCAGCTGGCCTTGCTGAAGAATCGAGCTCGCATCGTCGTCAGTAGAGAGGCTTAGAAAGGGCACGCCTGCGTATCTGAACCTGCCTTTCTACCGAAGAAACAACGGTAGCGCCAGCAGCAACAGCAGTAGGAATAGCAGGCGTAGGCCACTACGACAATACCTACTGCTACTACTACTACTAATACTTCGCGCAGGTATCGTCAGGCCCGCAATCGCTGTCGGGTTCGAGGGACGACAAACTTGCGTTTCAGAACGGCAGCGGGGGACAGGGCATTGCCCCCCGCTTGTTCCCCTGGGCTGCGCGTCGTATCCGCATCATAGCTATGAAGCAACAGGGGCATTTGCTTCTTCTCCGGGGTATCTACTTGCTTACTTGGCTGCCGGGCCGAATCGGCGGGCATGCACTGGCCTGGGATGTACTGGCTGGCTGGCTAGCAACTTGCCTACCTGACTGCCGAGTGCCGCCTGCACACAGCGAACTAGACGACGTAACGGAGAGAAGTTCTTGCGCATAGTGTGCGGCCGAACAAAACTTTGTTACTCCTTGTTGGCAAGTTGCACTTTCTACGTTTTCGTAGCCAAGCCTTCGACGCCGCTGTTGCTGCCGCTATGGTGGGTAGGGCGGGTGAAGGGGGACGCTTGCTCCATGTGTCAAGCAGGCTCGTGCGCACCCTGCTCGTTGCGACCTTTCTACCAGCAGCAGCAGCAAGAGAGCCATGGCGGCGACGCAAGCGGCATCGATTGCACATCGGGGAGATGGGAGAGCAGAAGTAGCGGAACAATGACAAGGATGATGATGTTGATGACAAAGGTAATAATACTGATGATGATGATGATGATGACGACGACGACGATGAGAAACTGTAGCGGAAACAGCCCTAGCAAAAAAAGAAGGTTTCGAAGTCTATCCAGTCGGGTTTACCGACGTTCTTGAGGAGCCGGCCACGAAATGGGCCTAGCGAGCCTGCGGGAAATAACGAACTCCTCTCTCTAAGCCCCCCCCCCCTCTGCCAAGGCCACGCAGGTTGGCCAACGCCGACCTGCGCCGCCTTTCTTTAACATTAGTTGCTTATATATATATATATATATATATATATGCGGGAGAGTGAAGAACTAGCACATCCACCAGTTGCAGCGCTGCTGCTGGCAACCGCCTCCTCTGTAGGCAAAACTATTGATTCCCAATACGTGATAGCACCGAGGGACTTAACAGACAAGGCATTGGCGGCGAACGAACGAGCTAAGGGAAAGAAAGAGAAAAAGAAAGACAGAGAAGCCGAGAGCAGACAAGGCAATATATAGTGTCTTCCACTAGAGCCCACGCCACCAAAAACGCCGCCTTCCCCATTCACCCCCCCCCCCCCCTGCTTTAAACGGGTTGCGTTATCGAACCGTGTGCGAACGCCACATCGGTATAGCCGCTAGGGTGAGACATAGCGCACACACAGCCTGTTGTGACGTCACACACCGCAGTTCTGTCTACCCGTTCCAGTTATGAAAAAAGCTCACTCACGCGCATGCGCATTATTTGCCACTTGTATGTACCATAGGTAATGAAGCTGTTGTTGTATCTTGGTTGCACACAGTAACGCCACTTGCATGGGTATGCCCCCTCCTCCCGCACTCAGGTGAAGCCTCGTGAGATGACTCGAGTGAAGTCTCGGTCGACAGTAACCACTTTCTCAACCCTTGCTGCCGCGTGTCGCGTGTGCTGCGTCTGAATACTGAATCTATCGAAGGCGTCATGGCGGTGATGGTAATGATGCTGGTACCTCGACAAAAGGCCACAAAGTCAGTTTAGTCCGCCTGCAATCGCTGTCCTGCCGGTACTCAGCGTGCTATTAGTATTGCCTCCGGGCTATCGCCATTCGCATGAGTCTGTATGTACGGCGTATTTTGCCTTCTCATTGAGCTTCTAATATTCGCTGCTATCTATTCGTTTTCCTGTATAAATCCTCTCTTTCGCTTCTCTTCTCTCTTTCCGTATCTCTCCGTCCCCGTATTTTGTGGAGGGCAGCACGCATCTTTGCTTTCTCAATCTTTTTTACTCCTGCTTGATCATTCTTTTCCTTTTGACATTTCGCATTTTCATTCCTTTAGAGAAATAAGGAAAAAAGACAAACCATAATAGTTGACCGGAAGCAAAAAAAGACCGCATCTGCCATAATAGGTTCTTCCCGGTCGGTTGGTCCCAGGAGGGGGGGCACTGGGGCGGCGAGGTCGGACCCCAACGACCGTCCAGAGCTGCTTCTTTGGTGTTCTGTTATTTTTGTTGGACGGAAATCAAAAGACGAGATAGGATGCCACGGCCATTCCTTCCCCTATCTATCCATCTATCTACCTATTTATCTTTTTTTGTCTCTATTTATTTCTATCGCTTCTCGATGACCTTTCCTTCTCTCTCTTCCTGTATCTATCTTTAGGTTGTGGTTGAGGCTGCCCCTTCTGTTGCTGTCGCTAAAGTGAGCCCTTACTCCGGCATCGCGACCGAGGAGCGATATAGCTGATGACCCCAACGACAGCCAAGACGATGACAAACAAATTGGCTTGCCGCCAAACCTCCAACCAGCAGGCGAACGGGGTGCTGGCGGCGGCAGCGACGGCCGAGACCGACAAACGGATCCGACCCAGCTCGACCAAGCTGGACTGAGTGCTGAGTCAAGCAGACGTGTGCCACGTCAACCATCAGCGGATCTTTGTACTACTACTACTACTACTACTATTACTTCTCATCCGCTATTAGTATCAGGTCTACGCCCTATGGACCGCAACGATGCCGGAACCAGCGTGCTCGCTTTTTCTGCGTTTCAAAGCAGTCTCGTCAGATATCTGCAATTATATATATATATATATATATACATACAACGGGGAGCACAGATGTCTCAATAAAAAGAGATGGTGCATTACCATCCAACTCCCCTTTAATAAGAAAAAAAAAAATATATATATATATATAAGGGAGACTGCAAACAGCGTTAAACGGGAACCACGGGAGATGTGTAGCCCCAAAAGTAGCAAGGTGGGCATCATTTCCCGATGATTGCATCGTGTGCTGACATTTAGCCTGCGAGGAAAATCACAGACCTTAATAAAGGTTGAAGCAAAGAAAGGCTTCACAATACGTATTCGGAGCTGCCGTATCGGGTCGAACGGCGTCAGACGTGGTTGCACAGACGCAGACGTGGCTCTACAGGAACGCTCTGGCGCGATGGGCGCGCACTTCGGCCAGAAGGACGACTTCGTGCCTCTCTCACTCGTCGAGACTCACTATCGTCGAAGCGCACACGACATCCCTCCGCTCTACGGCGCGCGTGCAGGCAGGCAGGCGCATTCAGACAGAAGAATTTCTAAGCGTAAACGTCCCAAACGTACAACCGCGTAGAAAACGAGAGACGTCCTCTGGTTCGGCCAAGTGGAAACGAGCAGAGTCTACCTCACAAAAGAATCGATCGTTAGTGCCCAAAGTCATCTGGCGCAGCCATCACCATTGGACGTGCCTGAAAGGCCGATCTCGTACCGGAGATACCGGTAAGTACAAGTGTAGACTCACTGTAAGAAACCTATCTCTTAACGCCATATATATATGTATATATATATATATATGTATATATATATATATATATATATATATATATTATATATATATATATATATATGTATATATATATATATATATATATATATATATATATATATATATATATGTATATATATATATATATATATATATATATATATATATATATATAATAGGTGCTTTTTAATAGGTGCATTTACAACGGTCGACTACCATCAGCGTGGAGACAGTGCGTTATGGCACTTATTCTAAAGGGCAAGGGACCGCGGACCGAGCTCTCTTCTTGGCGGGGCATTGCCAAGAAAAGCTGCGCTTACAAACTGCTTGCAAGCCTCCTAGCCGCTCGTCTAACGTCGTTCGTCGAATACAAAAAGGCATTACCAGACGAACAACATGGCTTTCGTGCGCAGAGGTCAACACTAACTGCATGTGCAATCCTCCTTGCAGATATAGAGCAAACCCTGTCACGAAAGGGACTGTTTTTCTACAGCGTATTTGTGGATTTCCTGAGCCGCGTTTGATTCAAGCTCAAGAACTCGAGTCCTGCTTAAACTCGCCGAAATCGGGGTCCACTTACGGATGCTGACATTGATGAAGGACGTGCTACAATCCAATCAGATCATCTTGGACGACGGTGTAGCGGAGCGCCCAAGCATAGAACAAACGACAGGATTTGCCCAAGGCGATAATCTCAGCCCTTTGCTTTTTTGTTTACTGGTAGCCGATTTACCAACACGTTTACAGACCCGACACCCAGCTGTCAAGATAATTATGTCTGCCGACGATCTAGTACTCTACAGTAGCAGCAGATACTATCTGCAACAGGCGCTGGCCACTTTGTCGGCATACGCGAACGTTGTAGGCCTTGAAATAAATATGCAGAAGACAGAAGCCTATAAAGTTCAGGCACGCGGGCAGGCTGGCCATGACCGATACACTTAGGTTAAATGGACAAGACCTGAACTATGTAAATAAGCTTACATATCTCGGTATCACAGTGACCCCCTCAGCCAAGACCTTCGCTGCACATATAGAGGAGTGGTCTCGAAAAGCCTTGATTGCGGCGACAACCCTTAAGAAGCCCCAGATGCTCTCGATTAAGGCAGCGCTAGCTTTATTTGATATGAAAATAGCGCCAATTGCATCATACGGGATCCAGCTTGTATGGGCAAAACTAAGCTCGACTCAACTTGGTGCTCTCGATCGTGTGAAACCAGCTTATTTGAAGTGGGTACTAGGTTTACATACGTCAGCATACAACCGCCTCACGTATTTGCTGTGCGATGCTCCACTATTCGTGGAACAGGTCAAAAAACAGTTTGCGCTTCCAGACACCCCTGCATACAGTGAGTTCATACGGCGATATGAAGAGAAAATGGCAAAGATCGATCCACATTTTTATATGACAGATGCAATGGTTAGGTCAGAATGGAAGGGCACGAGCAGGACAAACAAGCACATGACCACCCGCTTTGCTGTGCACGGTTTTCATAACCTTCTATGTCAGAAAGACGCTTGCCATGAACCCTGTGACACATGTGTTTGTAAATATTGTTATGGTATATGTGTAAGATATCATGGCAGTGAGTGTAATGCAATCTCCTCTCTAACAAAGCTGGCACTGAACGATTTTTAATATTAATATCATTACAAGACTGTATTGATATCGATCGTACTATTGTATATTTTACCCAATCTGGTGTGTAAATAAATCATGTGTGTATATATATATTTATATATATATATATATATATATATATATATATATATATATATATATATATATATATATATATATATATATATATATATATATATATATATTTATATATAAATACTTCAGAACAAAAAAAAACACAATCAAATTATTAACGCTATGTAACTTTAGATAATGTACTGAGATTTAGTTGTACTCATCGTAGTAGTAGTAGTAGTATGCCATAATAAAAATAACCACCCACCAGTCAAAAGACAATTAAATCAGCCTTTAAACACGAGTCAAATTCACGGCCTTAGAATATGTGTTTATTTAAATGACATATATCTAGAAAATAGCTATATGTTAGTGAACACAATTTGCGTTCTGAGACGAAAGTACGGTTTAAATTGTTACATTAATATTAGTTAATAGTTTGTATTACCTCCGTTTGCTCATCAATGAATTGCGGTGGGACATTATTTCACTCAACGCGCACCACAGTAATGAGCTTAGGACGTGTTGTTGAAGCTGGAGCTCTCGGCGTTTCAGCTGATCCCATACATGTTCGATGGGATTCAGGTCCGAAGAACAGGGTGGGTACGTTTTTAATGAACTTCCAGCTTCAGCGAAGTTACGCCTGAAAAATGCAACGATATGCGGCTCAGCATTGTTGTGCATAAATATCAAATATCGCGAACAGGTGAGCGTCAGAATCTCATAAAAGTACCATTGAGTATTTCGATTTCTTATAGAATAAGAACCGTTGACGAGATGAACCTCCACAAGTTCGGTTTTCTTGTCAAATGAGATTACACTCAACTCCTGATTCAACTTAAATTCAAAAATGAATAAACTGGCGCTTTAACTGAGACGCTTCACTATGCAACATTGCACACACTGTACTCCTATAACGGGTCGGTATAACATGAATACGTTATGCAGTCCTCGTTTACAGTATGCGCACGAATATCTATTTCGAGAACACTACGGAGGAGCTTGTAACGGGAAAGTAAAAAGTTGGCGATCTTGCAAAACATTCAATAAAAGGAACCTGGCGTTCTGATTAGTTGTAGCTCGAACCTGCCCAAATCCGCTCGGTCACGAGAACGGTCGGTTACTTTTTACTATTAATACATCCTATGAATAGTAGAGTTAACTCATACTCTATGGTGACGAGCCACACAACGTTGACTATAGTCAAGCTCAGGCAAAGCAATTACGTTGAGCGTCTTTTCCTGTGGTATCTACTTCTCAGAACACGTTTTTAGCTTTTTCACTGAGCAATATCACTGGCTGAGTGACAAAAAACATTGTTCTAGATGGTTCTTTATGCGTTTGATATGACACACTTGGGAGTAGAATCGAATTGACTAAGTTGGTAAAATCGTATGCCCAAGCGTTTTTCCAGCATACTACGTTACAGGGTTGATCATAGGATCACTTGTCGCTTCAACATTCTGGTCGTGTCTAAAAGCTAATGATAAATTGTCGTTTCAAACGATGTAATTATTGTAGAGATGAGTTTACTATTGTGAATAAAATTGAATGTGATGGGAAACAGACATAAATTACTATACATCCAGTATATATCGGGGAAAAACTTCTTTCCTAACAAATATATGTATGCAGTAATACCGTAATTACTGCTTGCTTTCTACAACTTTACATTTGGAAAAAAGAGCTGGGTACGTATAGGTGTAAGCCATGTGTTTAAAATACTGTGCTGGTTGAAGCAAAGATGTTCGCCCGGTTTATATTTGCGTCAATATTTCAACAGTCCCAGCAGAACAAACATACTCCACGTGGTACGAGAAGTTGAAAAAAAACGCATAGACATATAAGCCAAACATGCCATTGCTGGAGGATACATACAGCCGTACTGCATGGCGGGCGGACTACAGAATGCCGCCGTCGTTCTGGCTGTATAGCAGCAGATCGTGCCCAATCAGACCCTTCTATATTGGTAAATCGGCCTCGACGAAGCAACTTTGCACAGATCAACAGCCGACGTAAGATAAGTACAACGCCTGTGCGTGAACGCATGCCTGCATACACTGTCAATACCTATGCATGTATCGGCATACTTACTCCCTTGGGAAAGCCGATAACCGCATATAAGGTGCGTATCAAGCACGCATCAGTAGATATGCTTCCTACAATAGTAGGCCCTAGCTATAGCACGGGTAGGCCATCTTCCTCTGTATTCGTTGTGTGCTATCGGCTATTGTGGGTGTCGCCTGCGCGCCAGTACAAAGAACGAGAGAGAGAGAGAGATAGACAAGACCCGTTTTTAGAGAAAGTTGCATACTAGATCTGGCTGGAAGTCTTTGGCCAAACGTAACAAGTTTTACGAAGACCAAACCACAACAAAGTCGTCGATTGAGCGACCTAGACAGCAGCAACAGCAACAGTAACAACAAAAATAACACCAACAAACAGTCGATATATATATATATATATATATATATATATATATATATATATCTTAGGCTAGATACATTATGATGGCAATATTTAGCTATGAAATAGATAGCCAGGATGGGGGAGGCAGAGATCCTCGTTGCTAAGAAGACTAGAACAATGAGCATGAATCGAGAGCAGCGCGCATATGTTGTGGTCGCCGGTGGCGGCCCGAGGCTGTACTTGAGTCCAAAGCCGCGCTTCCCTCAGGAAGCGCGGAACGCACAGGAACTGGGTGGAAACTCGAAACGGCCGCACCGAATCTTAACGTCACTCCGAGTCATTATGCGCTTTTCTTTCTTCTTCGAGTATAGTAACTGGTTGAGCCTGACATGGATAACGTCTGCGTCAAGGGCGATAGAGAGAGGCAAAGTTCAGGAGCAGCAGCAGCAGCAGTAGTTCGCAAGCGCGAACGGCAGGCGAAGAAGTCTGAAGCTTGACTAGATTTTTCACTCTCTGCCAATTGCCCTCGACTGGCGCATCCCTTAATTATCAATTAGAAGCAGGGCGGGCACCAACAACGACGGCCACGGCATCAACCATGATCGACTGACGAGGACCCGAAGTAGGAAACGAAGAATTTAAAGAGAACTTCACCGACCTCTAGACAGTCCCAAGGGTCCCTCTGGTTCGACGATTTCCTGGCTCGTACTTCCATCCTCCTTCGGTTTGCCTGCATCCGGGTACATAGTATTTTTTCTGTTGCACATCGTTCTTTTTGTTGGAATACCGCACATTTATTACTTGTGTACGTATCACACACTAGAAAAAATATATACTTGTATATATATATGCATGTCGGCGATCAAGCTCTCTATGTAAATAACGTGATGTATACTGGATATAGTCCCTTTTGTAACTACGTAGTTACTTTAGCTATATATTCTCTGACTCTAAGTGTATCGTAACAAAATGTTCGTAGAAAAACAAACGATAATATGTCACCCACACAACATTGATCATCGCACGCAAGCGCCGTATCAGCGACTTAAACTCATAGACGATCTCTAGGCATATCTATGAGTGCTAGAAATAGCCAAGAGCATCCTATACAATATGCAGATTATATATATATATATATATATATATATATATATATATATATATATATAATGACCACATCCCTGAATACCGCGTTTTGGCCTTATGTATATAACTTCTTAAAAACCGTCGAATGACGTGCCAAAAACTTGCGGAGAACGGCTCGTTAGTGAAAAACGGTAAAATACTTTGATTGTAAGCAAGTCTTGTTTGATTTATTGACGTCAAAACGGATTTTTAAAATACCACTTGAAACATATACAAAATACCAATTGGCTTTAAATGAGCAATTTCTTCACAGATATCATTTTGCTGGAAACATATATTTTTTTAAACACATATATTTAGATAAAAATCGCTTTTAGACGTCACACTCTCAAAGTGCCACCTGAAAGCGATGCAACTGGTTCTAATCACAATTAGATTTCATCGTCTATCTCTTTAGTAGTGACTGGACGATTCTTACAATGAGTTTTCTGATAATAAAAAAACTTTTTTATAACAGGTAAGGTTATTCAGATATTGCATATTGTTTTTTGGAGTCTTCAGTATCTATATTGGCAATTCCACCTAAATATGTGTGTCTTGATTCAAAGCGAATACTGCAATTGTTCTGAGACGTACAGCGTCTGCTCGTCAATTCTCTCAATAGAAAAAAGAAAACGGAATACGCTGAGTGTTATTAGTTAGTAATAAAATGCATTCTGCCGATGCTGATACTAACACTAATGTGGCTTACTGAAAGAGTTTATTGTAATGATTGCGTTGCCTTCCGCCTCTGTCTTTGATCTTTTCTTGACTTGCTTTAACTATTCGCGTACGCGTACAGGTCATACTTGGCCTTTGATTTTAGCGTTGTTGTAAGCTCGCAGAAACTGTATGCAATTCCTATAGCATCAAGTCGTATGGAAGAGGGAAAGAAAGATTAATAGAAACGGGCCTTATTAGAGTAACGGGTGACCTGTTTCGCTGCGCTACGTTTTTACGACGCGCGTTCCTCTAGGTCGCAGCTATCGCAATAGTCAAATAGCAACCTACTACCCACTTGCAACCGATATGAGGCACTTGGCCTAATTTACTATCCTGCCAGCTGCAGGCTTGTGTGCGATAGCTGAACAATCGCCGAGAGCTATGACGATTTGACATTGTACTTACGCAGTTGTAAGGGCCAATGACTTGAGAACATACGATTACTGGAATGCACGAAAATATTTCCGCTTAGTTATATTATAGTGACCTATTGACAATAGAGCCCGTGATGATGTTATAAAAATACCATGAAGATATCTACAAGCGTACACAAGCCAAAATGGCAGACCCTGAGGTGCATTACTTAATGATCAACCTCCGTACAACTAGTATTCTGGTTTCTGCTAATCTTATATTTTAGGAACACGTGAAAAAAAACAGCGTCATAAGCATTGGTTGTCGCTGATGAGACATTAAGGTCAATAATTGCAAATAATAGCAAACTTTAATATCAAATTATATCAAACGCTAATTTTGTTTGGAACTGCGTTGAAGCTGGTTCGCTGGTGTCCTTGGAAGCCAGGTTTGCTATCTTTTTTTCGGCGGTTCCAAGGCTCGTCTTCCAGCTCTCCGAAATGTCCTCCAGGAGCGTTCCGTGCTTCTGAAGACTTCCCTGCAGAAAAAGGGCGCAGTCTTTTGCATTCGGCATTGATGTGCACAACCGCCTGTCCTCGGGGGCGGGTGAGAACCCCCTGATGCAGTTCCTTCTGAGGCTGTCAATTTTTACCGTCTACTACTATTTAGGTGTGATGGAGCGGAGGCGTTCTTGGTATATTGGGCATTCCGAAGAGGCTCAACACGCTGCCTCCAAAAACTTCTAGAGGCCCGTCGTGGCCTTAGGCGGGCCTTCTGTCCCGACGAGCCTCCTCAACGATCCTTGAAGCGATGCCCACCTAAAAAAATAAGACTAGAACAACGAGTGAGACGTGGGGCTGCAGTAATACGAGTTAAGGCGCCTAACGTTAGCTGTGCTGATCCAGGTGAAACGTGCCCTCTGCCGTGCCCAAAATCTGAAGGCGCCGAGTAAAATGCTAGTTATTTCAAGGCTGTCTACAATCCGGTTTGAGCCTCACTCGGCACAAATGGATCAGCGCCTAGCCGGTTGCTGATCTCTTGGAGCAGGCTTCTCTGTCCCAATTGCAGTTCAGTTGAAGAACCTTAAGAATTTGAGTCGTTGTTAGTTACAATTTCCTCTCCTCGGCCCGGGTTTCCAGGTGGCTAGAACCTTGAGTTAGCAGTGTTCGCCCCTTCCTAGAAGGGTGGCCATTGACCCCCTTGACTAGGTTTCTGGACATCGGGGGGCACCCATCGAGCATTTCAGTAGTGCCAGGGTGGCACTCGGAAACGGATGGTAATGAATCAGGCACTGCAGCTAACCTTGTGGTGTGGGGCACGAGCGCCGCTCAAATGTTAGGCCGGGACAGCCACGGCGCAATTCTTCCATTTGCAACCTGAATTTCAGTCAAACAGCCCCGCTAGTCGCCTGTTCATCTGCGCCACAATTGCAGCCGGTGCGGCTCTGGACTTTTCGTTGAGGTACTGTGGCAGCATGCGAGAGGTATGGTATATATACCATCTCTGCCTAGAGGTTCGCTGGTGTGGCTGGACTGGACCCCTGGCAGCTCGCCTCCATACTTCCCTGGGTGGCCGCTCCTGTCAAATTAATAATGACTCACACCTTATGTTCGGCTCTTTTCGAGGCGGCGAGTAGGACGCACTTTTACCTGCTTAGTAAAAGCAGTCCGTTAAAAAACTAGGAATAATACATAATGCAAGAAAGTTAGCCTACCAGGCTCCCTCTAACAGTCTACGATGGCTCTCCATCCTCCAAATATACCGCCGCCCGATATATCCCATTTCATCGGCTCGGTTACGAAACGCCTTGTGGCCGTTGCTTTGGCCTCAAGGTAGGACGTTTTTCAGTCGCCAATGCTGATGTCTAATGCGACCCTATATAAGCTCGGTCGACGTACCTGTGGCGCGTGCAGTCGCACACGCAGCACGTGTGACGGCAGAAACCCAGGCGGGAAAAAAGAAAAAATGAAAGAGAGAACTAACTGACGACGGAGGCGCGAAAAAGTCTTGTGCGAAGACAGCGCCTCCTAATGGCAAGACTCCCGATTTAGAACGCTCACTTACAGTTAGACCTCTATCGCGCGCAGTGGCAATCTAAGTCATTCCTCGCCAGCAGCGCACACTTGTAGATGCCTGCATCGCCTCCGCATCACCAACTGCCTGATCGACAGCCTTTACATGAAGGATCGGCCAAAAGCAAACCCAACAGCGTGCGAGATGCACGCATCTGTCCCCATCGTGCGTGGAGTTTACGCGAAGTCCTGCATCCAGTTTCGGCAATGCTCAAACCACCGCCTTGTAAAATACGGTAATACTATGGATAAGATGCAACCAAGGTATGAACTAATCAATTAATTATAAAGGCAATTTGCTAAACATAATTATAGTAAAGTACTTATAAATGTCTACATGGATAAACATATAGGCCAACACTATTAACAAGCACTACACTCTACACAAATATGAACAAAATAGAACTCGGCGGCAAATGATAATAAAATATATCCTCGAGTAGTTTAATTTACAGGAGAAAAGTGTATTGTGATAGAGGAGTAGAAAAGCACCGAAAACCATCGTCACGAATCGCAAACAAGTCGGCGAACGTGTCGGCGGGTGACGTGGGGTTCTCCGTGGGGTGCTACCCAGCCATGTGGTTCTAGATGTGTGGTCCTGCTATTGCTGCTGCGGTTTCTGCTGCTGCTGCTGCTGTCGTTGCCGCCAACAACGCTATCGCCGTCCTCTTCTAATTAATTAGTAGCGCCATTGCAATAACTGTGTCTATAAGCGACTAGAAAGGACCGCTCGGAGTTGACTCATGGGAGGGGGACGAAAATAAAGAGAGAGAGAGAGAGAGAACGGGACAACGAGGGGTTGTCCGCTCTCGGAAAACAGAAATCATTCTGCTTTCCGAGAGCGGAGCAGAAGGAGGCCAAGTTGTTTGACTGCGTGCCAGTCCGACTACTAAAGTGAACGGTATAGTGTAGTTGTTGCCATTGTTACTGTTGTTGTCGTCGTCGTTGTTGTGGTTGTTGTTGTCATTGTCGTTGTTATTGTTGTCGCCCTTGGAGGCGGCCGACGGTCCAGGAGCCAAATATGACGTTGTGTATGCGTACGAGGCTTTCTCTCTGGGTGTTGCTGCTTCGTTCTAATACAGCCTGTGTATGATTGTGTTATGCGAAGAGTCGGCCGGGAGACCGACCATACTAGAAGTGGAATGAGGGAACTTTAGGGAGGAGAGAAGAGCGCGTGGTGAAGAAGGAACCCGAGGAAGACAAGCAGCCCGAGGAAGACAAGCAGCCCAGGGCGAAGAAGGGAGTGGTGGAGAAGGAGGGAGCAGAGAGAGGTTCAGACGGCCGAAGATGACAAGAAACAAAGAGGGGCGGCCGCACAAAACATTTGCGGAACGAATGCCCGCTGCTTAGTCGCTATCGAAGTAGGCAGGCAAACAAATAGGGACAAAGATCGACGACAATGGTAACGACGAAGATGGCCATGGTCATGCATGGCAGGTTCTAAAGGTAGTACTTGTGGTCGGGCGAAAAGGGGACACCACACAGCAAAGCAAAAAAGTTGGGTAGATTAAAAAGAAAGAAGAATAAATTTTGCTTGCCCAAGGTAAACACAACAGCGTACGAGGTACGCGCGTCTAAGCTATTAAACCGGGTAAGAGTTGGAGTATAGTAGAGTATATATACATATATATGCTTGCTGAGTAGAGTGGATAATCCAACAGCACAACATTTGCATCTGATGGCGCAATGAGAGCAGAAGAAAGCAGAAATGTCAAGAAGTAGGAAGAAGGATTGCACCGCGATAATGGGCACGTCTTTCTTCGGGTGCCGCCCTGATTTTGCTCGTTTCTTTTCCTCTTAGGATTGCTAGCCGTCATTGTTGTGGCCGGCGTAGCTGTTGCCAGTTTGTCGCAGCTGTCAGCGGCACCTTTATCGCCTTCGCCATGATACTAGTGGTAGTAGTAGTAATAGTAGCAGTTGTAACAGTAGAAGTAGTAGTGTTGGCAGTAGTTCACCCGACTATAGTTGGAGAAGTGAAACAGTCTTGGCTGGGAGGTTGCTCCAGGCGCCAGTCTTAACGCGCTAATAACCATCAACAGAAAATAATCGATCGGCCGGGGGTAGCGGGGGGAGGGGGTAAGGTCTCACCTCGACATCTAGCCAGATCGGTTCTAGATCCAGAAAATGCTCAGCTTTTTTAGCGTCTACTGCGACGTTGGAGTTGGACACCCCACAACGCATAAGACCACCCCACAACGCGAAAGCGTGGCTCGGATAGCGGCTCGGATTGACTAATTTCAACTGCCATAAACACAGAGCTAAAAGTCGCTTCAGCAAGAAAATGCTGGAATTGTCCACCTACTAGATAAAGATAGGAGCACGTAAAAACACAACACGCACATCAAGAACCTTCTCACGGCAAAGAAAACGGCGAACAGTCTAGGGAAGAGGAATCTAAGAAGAAACCAGCCACAAGTTAAACCGAGCTTTCCCCCAACTGTTTAGAATCAGACGCAAGCAGTACCCAATCGCAGAGGGGAATAATCAGACGACTTGTTTTAGTAGGTTGGAGCCCCATACTTAACGGCAAGCTCTCCGCAATGATTCTGCAATACGTGCGCGTACTACAGACACCATTGCATCAGAGTTTTCTGCAAAAAATAATTAAAAGCGACATTCAGAGTAAAAACACGCAAATGCGGCCAGACCAATGCAACTTTTGCAAGGTCAATGATACGTTTGCTTGTTGCTAACGGGCGGTCGGTGAAATAATTTATAGTTTATTACTATTTTTTTAATTTTACTTATCGACTGACTCACATTATAGAGTCCTTAGAAAACCACCGTATACAACGTTCTTCATTAATTAATCTCCTAGCTCTCTTGATTAAACTTGCCCAGTTCTCCTCCACGCTTCGGAGCGCAAAAAATAGAATTAATTTCTGCCGTCTTCCTTACATCGTTTTTTTTGGTAAGTATTTCATAGATACCTTTTCTTAAAGATCTTCTTAAATGAAGTATTTTGGAAAAAAAATGAAAATTGGCTAGGCCAATAGCAAACAAGTAGCGTGACACTTATATAATGGAGATCAGGCTCTGACTTCGAACAGACATGTTTTAGAGATTACTTTTCGGCACACAAAGGCATAGTCTTACTGTCTCTCTCTCTTTCTCTCTCTGTCCCTTCAAAGGAAAGAAGAATCCCACACAGACATAACAATTACAGCTGCCTACGTACCAATGTTGGTAATCAAACTTTAAAAAGGTAATTACCTAGGCGTAAGCGGGACACAAGTGCTGCTATTGAAAACCGCGGCGATTCTACAGGTACTATTGAGAGTGGAGAGAGAGAGAGAGAGAAAGATCGGTGGGAGGCAGAAAGCATCAAACCGTCGCAATCTCCACTGATCCACTCTGTTCTGCTGGCGAAAAGCCAGCTCTCCTCCTGTCGGGGACCCGGCGGGGACCGCGACTTGTCCGGACAGCGAAGTAATCGCGTTATGATGGACTACGGGGTCAATATTTAATAGAGGAAGCGCAAGCAGACGAGGTGCTGGGCGTAAGGCGGTGAAGGCAGGGCGAAAAAGGCAGGAGTTTGAGAACCGGCCGTTCAATGCTGGTCGGTTGTCAGCGAAACGAGCTCGGTGCGGTGCCTCAACGACATCATTTCCATCCTGCAATGTCTCGCCGCCTAGTGTGAGGCGTGCTAAGAGGACGTGAAGTCAAATGAAGCATGAGTCATTTTTCAGGATTGCAGGTTTACGGCCTGTTGTTGCCACCTCTCTGCGGTATATCCTCGGCCTGCTCAGCATGGCCGGATTACTCTCGCCTTGTGAGGGCCGAAACAAAGCATTACACGTAAAATTCCCCCAACATTCTTTATATCTCGTATATATATATAACAATTGCCTCCGCGCGAACGTGTGGTGACGGGTTCTCTAACCCAGAATATTATATATATATATATATATATATAATATTCTGGGTTAGAGAGAAGAACTCCAATGTGCTAACATAAGAAAAGTCTATAACTAAATATTGTGGCCATATATAAGCTGTTATATGTCGTTGTATAATTGTCTCATTTCCTTCTTTGTGTTCTTCCTCTGCTACTTTTCATCTTTTAAACCGCGTGGAATCAAGCGATCATGCGATGATGACACTGATATATAAACAGGAGACGAAGGTGAGCAGTAGAGTATTTATTAAAAAATATTTATCACCGATTCTCAGGTAAATAGTGGGAACATGCAGCCAGATGTAAGATACAGTCAAGGCTGACTAATGGAGGGAGCCACAAAAGTAGAAACCAATAAGTTTGCCACGTTACACATTCGAATCCTGTAGCACTCCACCTGTAGTATCTGTTCGGTTTCGTAGATATTGGAACCATATCGACGAGCCAAGGACTCTCCAATAGCATTGCTGCTACGTGTCGCCGGTAGCGATCGGCTAGTTACCACATCGTCGCCGAACCGACGAGCAGTCGTCGAAAATTATCCGTCGTTGTTGAGTTTGTGTGAATTTGTCGTTGTTGACAGCGCCAACGCCTTTTGCCGTCCTTGACTCCTGCTTCTTTCCTTATAGTGCTGCTGAGTTAGCATCGAAGTCTTTAGTCTCGTGCCGTGCGTCGTTGTTGTTGTTGTTGTCCTGTTGCCGTATTTCCTACGCCGCGTTCTCGGTGCTATGTACACGCATAGCTGCAACGTCGCCATCTTCGAGAGCAGGGTTGATTCGACCGCCAGTCGTCGCCCTGGCCTGTCAGCTCGTCAAGTCGATCCACCAAATGTACCACCGGCAGGCTTCTCCTTCTCATTTCTGTTCTCCTCATCTCGTCCGTCGAAGCCGCTTCGTCGTATGTTGATCACGTGCAGCATTCTTGCAAGTGAGTGAGTGAGTGGCTCGTTGTCGCGCCGAGTCCACTCCGCAGGCATTCCGAAGATTCCCCGGCGGCGGCGGCGATGAGCGTAACTGGCCGTGTCTTCTTGGCAGAGACGGCGAGGTGGCGGAGGACGCGTTTGCCACGATGACGCCTGCACCGACGCCAGTAAATGAAATGCAGTATGTAGTAGCAGCATTCTGGCGATTTCCGCCAAGATGTCGCGGTACAGAGAGAGAGGATGGGAGGCAGGCATATGCAGGAAGGTTTGAATCCGGTGTGAATCCTTCTTGTGGCCCAACTTGTGGTCATCAGTGATTATCTTCGTTTCGTCCAGTATATTTAGTAATGGTAGTCGTAGTCGTCGTAGTAGTAGTAGTAGTAGTAGTAGTGTCGAGCCCGGTGGCGTAGTGGATTAAGTCTCCGCCTCGCAACCGGAGGAGACACATAGGTGCGCGGGTTTCGAACCCCACCGCTGCACATTTGTATTTATGGGGGTCCGTCTATGAAGCAATGTGAAAAACAGTTCCGTGGACGTTAAATCTTGGCTGAGGGTCAGCCCGAAAACTTTACTTTAATAGTAGTAGTAGTAGTAGTAGTAGCCGTGGTCAAAGCAGTTCGATGTATTAGTATATTGAAATCGACTGCTACGCTGTTGTTAATGCACTACATGCTTATGAATAAATCAGATATTAAGTGTCCTATTATAATGTCGAATCTGCCAAACAACTTGGCACGGGTATCACCTATCACATATGCATAAAACCCAGTTGTTTTAATATTGAAGATTATGTTTGTAGCCTCTGCGGAGAGTTCTGTGATATTGGATGCTATCATAAACTTGTATGTGAGGAAATTTGCGCAACGTTCTTATCATTCAAAGTTAAATACATATTGGGAGACCGAAGTGTCACATCGTGACACCTTGTAAAACATGAACCAACTGTCTATCAATTACCAACCGACCAAGATAACTTAGTGGCAAAAGCCTTGCATTCGGGAGGCCTTGGTTTGAGACCCAGATCGGCCACTGCTAAATTGGTTTTCATGGTTCCCAATTGTAACAAGGTAAATGCCGAAATGGAGTAAAAAATGATCATGATCGAAAAAAAACGGGGAGCACAGATGTCTCAATAAAAAGAGATGGTGCATCACCATTCAACCCCCCCCCCCCCCCATTAAAAAAAAGTTGTGGTGAAATAAAACTGAATTGAAATTGAAAAATCAACTTTGATCGTGGCGGCAGGCAAACGACAACGACTACATCAAACACCACAATAGCAACAGCCCCGCAACAGTTAAGAGCGATGGACAACAAGAACAGCAACAACAACAACAACAATATGGGTAATAACAACAACAGCAACAAAACCAGTAAAAGAAACAATAATGGTAACCTATACGTATTCTGGCGAAGCCATGATTCATGAGTTATTGCTTGCTGCGAGGTCGTACCATGTTGAGCAGCAGGATATGAATGGCACTATTTAATTTACCACTGACAGAGAAATGATCTGAGTGTTCAATTTCTGAGGAGCGCCAAGATGATGTCGCGGAAGCTATGTGGCTTTGCCAAGCCATGAGGAGGAAGGCGTAATACCATATCGAAATCAGTGAGTTTGTGGTCCTATACAAATCCAGCCATTTCTCTGCTGTAGGCTATAGATTCGTGATTCTTCTTTACTATACGAAATAGGACTATTACTACTTGTATAGGAAATGAAATACGTGCAATAGGTCTAGTGTACAAGTGACTTTTCCGGGTACAGGTTTATAGGATTTCCTCGTCTCTGAAAAATTCGATCGTTTGGCGTTGTTTCAGTTCACGCGTTTGTCAGAGTAGAGTTGTAGAAGAGAAAGCGCCGCTGCAAAATGAGCTCATGGAGTGTGAATTAAATAATCGCATGCACGCAAATGCGTTCGTCTTAAAATATGCATAAGTAACGTACGGCTAAATATATATATTTATATATATATATATATTTATATATATATATATATATATATATATATTTATATGTATATATATATATATATATATATATATATATATATATATATATATTATATATATATATATATATATATATATATATATATATATATATATATATATATATATATATATATAGGTTATATATATATATATATATATATATACCGAGCAAGATGGCTTAGTGGCAAGGCCTTTGCCTTGCATTCGGGAGGACTGGGTTCGAGAACCAGACCGGCCGGACTCTTAAATTGGTTATGCCGAAGTGAAATAAAAATTTGCCATGGCATGGAAAAACCGCACACCGGCATTAGCCTTACGAAAAATCTAAAAAAAAATTACAAAAAAAAAATATATATATATATATAACCATTGTTGCTTTGCTGCTGCTGCTGCTGTCGTTGTTGTTGGTATTGTTGGAGTATGTTCAACAAAGTCGGCTGAGCAGCAAAAGTGGCGGTCGTCGTTGACAGCCTGTCTGAGTTGCTAAACGGGGCAGCGTCACTTGACAGAGAGAGAGAGCGTTAGAGAGAGAAAGAGCGTTAGGGAGAGAGAGAGATAGAGAGAACAGGAAACAGAGACGAGTCGTCTTTGTCGTCACGTCTAGAGGCGGCACGTGACCTGAATTTCTACCTGCAGATTTCGGATTAGCAGACGATGGCGGCGCGAAAACAACGGCATCACTACTACCACCACCACCAGCACCACCACCATTGCCGCTACCACCACAACGCTCTCACGCCTCACGATGTTTGTCAATAGAGCCAGCCAGCAAGCAAGCAATTCAGGCAGGCAGGCAGGGAGGGAGGGAGGGAGCCAGCTAAAGGATGATATCCTAGCCCTAGCTGATTGGCTGTGGCCGTTCGTCGTCAGACGCCAGACGTGCCGTCAGGTGGCTCGGCGTGGTCTCGGGGACAGGGGGCGGAGACGGAAAAAAATGACTGATTGAGATCACTCGTGTATGCGCAGAGGCGCAACTCTAACAGAGACCGCGGCGCAAGTCTAACAGAGACCGCGGCCGTGGTGGCGGCGGCGGCGACGATACGATAATGCGCCTATCGTTCTACGTTCGGGGTCTAGCGGACGCAACGGAGAGAGCCAGGGGTTGAACGACGCCCCGTTCCCTCGGGGCGCGTCGTTGACAACCTGCAAACAGCTTATTGAAGCATGCAATGCTTTACAGTTTGCTTCGGCCATCCAACCGCGTGTTCACACATGGCGTGCAATCGCACAATCGCGTCGTACGCACAGAGAAGCCGATGAAAGAAGTGTTAGCTCGGTCCGTTTAGAGCTATGTGGTATTTTTGCCACAGTGGTGGCGTCGATAAGGCGACAAATGCGATAAAGTTCGAGTGCGCCTCTAGAAGTAGTGACTCGTTATAACTTTAGACATAGCTAAGTTAAAAGGGCGTCTTCGAAAATTCTCATATAACTTAACATAACATCACTTTTACTTTTATTTCACATAAAAGGATTGGTATCAATATACATACTTCTGTAAGACAATCGTAATTAATCACCAAATAGGTGAGCACTATTTGGATTATCATGGGCCCATTTGGCCATACGCCAAGCAAACAGCTTAAAATAACTGCTTGACAAACCGTGTTGCCACTATGCGTAAGCCGAATATACAGCTTTAACCATTCATGTATATGATGAGCAGAGGGGGAATGTTTAGTTAACCAGATGCTACCGGCGTTCACATGAAGACAATGGCTTACAACTCATCTGAGAGATTACTAAGGAAATTGCTCGATCTGTTTCTAGGTCGGGCTTAAACAGTTACGACGTACCCTTCTCTTATATTTATGAGAATATCAGCAGTCGAGACAAATTTCCTTTTAGATACAACATGGCATTGACATTTAACTTGGCAATATTGGCGGTTGTAAATAGCGTGTCCGCAGCTTGCAACTTATCAAGGCAATAAATATGCATTGCTCCTAAAAGCGGAAGATGTTTCACAACAAATTGGTGCCAGATCGGTTAAACGCCAATAGAGTTTTTATAAATTAAATAAGAATTAAAGGTTGTCATTTTTCACTTTCCTCAAAAGTCTGGAACGCATAATTGTGTAAGGCGACGGCTTTAAATCTAAGAAAATTGTTATAAAAGAGCCTACAGTTTAGTGTGTAAAAACAAAACACATTTAATCACACACAGAACGGCGTGCTTTTGACAAACAAGTGAAAAAAGTAGTTCTCAGTCCAGACCGCTTGAAAACGGTGGGTGACTGAAAATTAAATACTATAAAAGCAGTATATGTAAACGAATACTCATAAAAAGACATAAACAAGTGTTCAAGTCATTCACGCAATTGTTTTTAGCTCATACAATCGCTGAGCGCTAGGCACGGACTAAGACATCTTCTCTATATACCTAGATACCTCTTTTTTATTTCGCTGTAATTTGTATTCTGCCATACCTACCTCTTTTCTTGTGGTTACTGTCTAACCCTTTGGGATTACCGACGCTACCCTCTGGATTTACAGTGAGCGTTGGCGCGGTGAATTTGAAAACAATATTTTCAGAGAAGAATCCAAAGCTATCGGTGACCCTTAACGCTTCTCCAAGACGCGGACACACTATTTACAAGCGACAATATTGGACTGGCACAGCAGTCTGCAAAGGCCTTGAACAAGGTGTCACCCATTGTACGCGCTTGTGAGGACGCTCGTCGCTGCTTATTTCCAAGAAGACAGCTGTTGCAGACAGGATGACCAAGGTAAGGTTGTCCATGCAAACAGTCTATTCAACCTAAGGAAATTGACTTTTCCGTGAATGGCGGACATGCAGCCAGCGGTGTACGATATGCCCGTGTCGACAACAACGTTACCCTTAGCAAGGACAGAAATAATAACCTTACAAACAGCAGCAGCAGCAACAACAAACATTATACAACAAGCAGCAAACGACAATGACGACGTCGGGGGCAACAGATATGTTTCAATCTTCACCTCCTTCTTATATAGTCAAGCCTAACAGATCCACACGCATCACAGAAAAGGCCTGTGCATTAATTTATGACTAGTTTAAATTGAAGCTCTCAAGCTTTCAAGGTCTCGCACTGCATTGAAGAGACAGCTAGTTGGACTGTGCTAACTGTACGAGAATTAATTTCTGCTGCTTTACTTCGGCAGCGAATACTATAGGATACGCAATCATCTCAGTTCCGTTATTCCGACCGAGTCACGTATGTAGACGAAGTCCGCAATAGGTAGACTAAATCAATCAAAAGCTAATCAGTTTGGCGCTAAACAAAACGCTGCCAATTTTTCTTTTTGGCCAAGCTCAGTTTCGTAACCTTAGAACACTGCACGTGGCAGCAATACGTTATGTGAATTCGTCGGTCGTATTTCGGGAAATAAATTGATGTCGTTAAGAAACGAAATCCAAAAAAAACGAAAAGCGTCGTTAGTACATACAGTAAGCGTTGGTGCTAATCGAGCCGACATGGCACACTTTTACAGCGAAAAAAAACATTTGCCTGTTAATCGAACCTGCATAGCGTGCGAGACGCACCACTTTGGCTAAACCAGCGATAGCGGCTGCAGGACCAGCGATTATCTCGTCTATGTTGCTGTTGCTGCTGCAGCAGTTACCTGCAACTTGTGCTTTGGGTTCGCGTTTCGACCACCGCTGGTACTTCCGTCACTGCTGCTCTGTCTGCGGAGGACAGAATCTTAGATAGAGGAAGATTTTTAACCTGGTTATGTTGCTTTTTTCTATTCATTTATTTGTCAGGATTATTTATGATAGATGTGTGTATGCAAAAGGAAAGCGAATAATGCAGTGAGAGAGGCAACGAGAGAATGGAAACAGCAACCCTCGCAGAGACGTATTTTTGCTGACGAAGTCAAACAGCATCAAAAACGGGTTCCGTTCTTATCTTTGCACCGGGCTGCGTGACAAAAACGGTGCGAAGGCCAAGCCGTTTTGTTACTAATTGTTAAAACACCACACCTGTATTTAGCTGAGTCAATGCAACAGAACATAACTGTCTACAACAACGATGCTCACACTTAGGGCGTTCCTGCAATACGTCAAGCTTCGTCGAATAGAGACATACGGAAAAGCAACAAGTAGGTTTGCATAGAGTAGCTCATGCGTTTGAAATGTGGAGGCTTCTCCGCTTCCCGAATGCGAATATGCCTCATTGTTACGCAAGATGCATAGAGTGGAGTCCGTCGCACATTTTATTTTACTAGAACGGAACTCCACGTACCGACTATTCTAGGTTCTACCTACCTGCCTGCCTAGAGAGTGAGCAGCTTAGAGCCCTGGAAGAGATGGGGGAGCTGGGGGGGGCGGGGAGAAAAATAGAAAGAACGAGAGCACTTAGTGGCCATAAGGAAAGACAGAACGACGAGCAAATAACCAGGAAAAGGCGACGACGCGATATCTGAGGAACCCGACTGAGCTCGTCAACGTATCGTCAGGGGTCGTCGCCATCTTGCTGTTGATGTTGGTGCTGATTTTGTATTGTCGCTAAGCTTTCTCGTTTTTCCAGTCGCGGCTAAGTGCCGGGGGGTCGGCAGTTGCTTGTTCGGCTTGTAGTTTCCTTCAACAACCGCAATGCGACGACGACAACCAACAACAACAACGACGACGACTACAGTTGCAACGATGTTAGTCGCAACGCGAAAAACAGTGAAGTCGAAGGCAAAACTTTCTGTTGCTTACTCACGTCAAGTCATACATGTGCGGATGCTGTTTCCTCCCCCCGGCTGCTCGCGACAGCTTCACGAGTCCCCTCTGTTTCTCTCTCTCTCACCTCCCCCACAATCTTCGCGCGGGGGTGCGCTTTCACTGGTCAGCGAGCCGTGTCCTGCGTGCCTGCCGGACATCGTCGGATTACTGTTCTTCTTAATTTATCATCAGGCGGCGCAGTACTGCTGCAGTCTTCAGCGTCCGGGCCGTTTTCGTCCGCCGAGATATGAGCGCCAAATGAAAGAGTTCAGCGAGAAACGAGCCGTGCTTTGCGGGATGAAGGGCCACAGTGAGGTGGATGAGGGGAATAGGAAAAGGAAGCGGATGGCGCGACGGCCCTTGAAAACGTCCTGGATTGTGCGGGATGTGCAGATGCGCAACGCACGATATACGCTTGCGCTTTTTCAATTGCGAAATTTGTTTGAGTGGTCTGCAAGCTCCCAAACGCCGCTGCTACGCGTGCGTAGTGTAGACTCCAATTCGTTGGGCCTTGGTACCCTCAGAGTTAAGCAAGCTCTATTCAAACTAAGCCTGTCTGCACTGAATGAACTGGTGGATTTTTTCACAGACGCATATAGTCGCAGCATGCATATATATATATTTAAATTTTAGAGAAACTCTCCCCGGAATATGTGCATTGGAAATATTACTCCATCTCGTATAGAGCGGGTTGGGACCACTTTAGCAATGTGCCCCGGACGGACGCTGCGTTCCCACGTTGGACGTCGAGGTCAAGGCGTTGTCTGAATAAGACCGCAGATCTTTTGTCTCCGGTTGCAACGTTCAACTGTTCACCGACCCCAGAGTCCGACGCCGATCCTAGATGAGAGAGAATCCCGTAGAGAAACTTGCGAGTGAAGTTGCCTGGGCCGCCCAAGGTCTCGAACGCTAGCGGTTGAAGCTCACGTGGATAACCTATTGGGGCGTGTTTCGCGAGCTTCCTCGACTCGGCTAGATTACCGACCAGCGTGGCCTGCCGAGATTGCCCCGCCATCGACCATTAAAAGTGGCGAGGCACGGATGAGTCGGTGACTGTCTTTAGCTTCTTGTACAGGCGTCTCTTGAGTTTCTTTTCAGAGTTCGATGGCGTTGTTCTCGAATCAGTAAAGGGAGAAGACTATCGCTAGCCCAGTGGAGACGAGCGTATCTAGGATTCCTAGGTTTTCCCTTGCAATCGGTAGTTGTCCCTGTTTTAAAGCGAAAGGCGCAGGCGATAGACTAAGAAGTGACCCGAAGGCGTTTAGAGTCAACTCGCTAATTGGACGCAAGTCGCCCAACAGTCCCGCTGTACCAGCTCAACTGATGAAGGTGGGTGACCTTCGTAACTGAGTAGTCGAAGTAAAAAATGGGGCACGATGAGCACCGAACCCAAAGTCTCACGAAAATCAAGCACGCGCCGAGCTCTGTCGGCAACCATGGTTACATTGCCCTCGCACGCCATCATCCGACGAGTCAACTAGTTCTTAGTCCCGGCGGAACTCCGTAAAAAACGTTTGACCACGGCTATAACTTCTTTGCCTGACGTGGAGCAGGAAAGCGGAAGGCTGGGAGAGGCTGGCCAGACTAGGTCTAAGGAGGGGCCGTGGGGTGTTTCTCGCAAAGGGCTGTCAGGTAATCCGTGCTGGGAGCCGGGACCTCAGATGATTCGATCAGCTTGGCAGCGCTTGACGTGTCACCCTCGGTTAGCTTGAGTAAGGTCTCGCGAACACGGTTATTCGTGAAAGTACGGTTTCTCTCTTTGATATATATAAATATTAATATATATATATATATATATATATATATATATATATATATATATTGATGGATGAATGATCTTCCAGAAAGTTTTAACTTGTTCAAGTTAATATTTTTCCAATTGAACGTGGTCTTTAAGACATCGTGTTTCGGAGTGAGGGTGTTATTATGTGAATCCGTGACACTGGTGTTATTGCCCGACATAGGAGCACAAAATATGCGAGGCAACCAGTCCTGCTATACAGAAACTCAGCACATCGCCGTGTTTGTAAGAACATTCTGCTTCGTCTGTAGGCATATAACACCGGCCAAAAGATGCGACATGACCGCTAAAAACCTTGGCTACTCCAAAGATCGCCAAAGATTGAGCGCCGTGAGTGGTCGTAAAGTTATGATTTTGAAATATTATACGTAAAAGCTAGGAGGAACTGTATCGCATCGTCTGGCCAGCGTTATGTGTTATTCAGAAGAAGCAGAACGGGTTTTCTCACGAACACGTCTGTGTGCTTAGTTTCTGTACAGGAGAGCGGGATGTCTCGCAATGGCGCACTTTGATCCTATGGCGAACAATAACACTTCTGTCATATATATATATATATATATATATTCGTTTGACATGTGTATTCACGTACCTTTTATATCAGCGGTGCATAGAGCATTTAAGGTTTCCCCAACAGTTCTTCTGACAATGGTCGTTGACTCTTAGCGGTTTATTTATCATGTATTCTCAATAAGTATCGCTCAAAGAAAACTCGATCAACAACAGGGACCCCGATAGATGACAACTATGACTAGCGTATTGGTCCCCTAGACCATGCCGCCTATTTTGCGTACAGGTTAAATTTAGCAGGGAAGTGATTCTCCCCAAATATCTATATGATGCACTACGCCCTTAGTTGAAGGGCCACATGCTCTTCATTCTTCTAAAATTTAATATCTTATTTGCACAAACCTGTTTTGAGGAAGGCTTCAGAAAATATAAACCGACCTCAGCATTCGATTTTCAGAAAGAGTACGTAATTTGAAACCTCTTAAAACGTCTGCATTTTAATGCCGACTCTTCTTACATATATAGGGTGTATCAGACAGATTTCGAAAGCAATATAAGGAATTGTAGCGCTTGTTAAAGCAAATATTCTTCTTACTCAAACATGGTCTCTGGAAAGTCTTGTTTTGGACTAAGAGTGAAGTTACTACAATTTGTGACGCTGGTGCTTTTGCCCGACATAGGAGCATAAAAGGTTGTCTCGCAATTGTACACTTTGTGCTCCTATATCGGGCAACAACACCAGTGTCACGGATTTTAGTAATATCACTCTCACTCCGAAATAAGACTTCTGAGATACTATGTTCCGTTGGATTTTTTGTTTGCTTAGACAAGCTCATCTTACAATTCCCTATATCGCTTCCAAAATCTTTCTGATACACCCTGTATCTAGTGCCCACGTCATATCGAATCAATCATTGCATTCAAACGGTACTAGTGTATCAATCCATATGTTATTTCTTTGTTATACTTCATTTAAGTTATCATTGAAATAAATATTTAAAACGTCGGTTATTTGTGGGTTGTTTCAATTTAACTAGATTTTGTTCTCATACGACATATGTGTGCTTAAAGTTTGCTGTCTGTTTCAATTTTGCCAAAATCCTAAAATTTATATTTTTCACTAAAAGTCGTAAGGTATCCCTTCACGATCTAAAAATACTTAAATAGACAACTTTATTAGTTTTTTGCCGACGCAGTTCCAAACAGTTGTCTTTTATTAGAAATATTTTACAAAACAATTGTCTATTTTTAGAATATAGAAGGAAAATAATTTCAATCAAAATGAGTCGAAATTTTGTTAACACGAAGAAACATATAAGTAACCTGCTTGATAAGTATCTAGTTTTTCTGTAGGGGTTTTGGAAATGCATTATGCACGCATACAACTCTTGCAGCTTTCATTAATTAGTGTAAGACTTTCAAACTCTTTAGCTCCTTATTACTTATCCTAAGCTTCGGTATCTCAACGCATTCCATCAAGATGATAAGAATAATACACCTGCGGCTGTCATCAGAGTCTTAAATGTAATTTTCTTACAATTCGTTCCAATTTGTTTAAAATATTTGTTTAGCACACGTTGTCAAAGTAAACGCCGCCCCCGTCACAAAAAAATGGTAAAAAAATATCTGCGAGCTCTCATTGGAAACTAAAGTAGATTTGTTTTACTTCTTATTCTAATTAGTTTGAAATGTTTGACAACACAAATCACAAATCAGCCTAGTGCTCAGATTGTACCTACTGACATGGATACAAACGTAATTCGATAAGTAGTGATAATTTAACTATTCAGGTCAGACATCTTATTTTTTTAAGGAAGCGGTTTTAATTTTAGACCATCCTCTATACCCTACGGGCTTGAAAACGCCGTGAGGTATATCTTCAATGATCAAGGTTAATCCGGTAGATGACAGCTATGACTAGCGCACTAGCCCCCAAAACCACGCCGCCACTCTATGGACATCAATTTTAAATCAGATTTCTGTATCATTGTAGCACGACTAGTAGTACTACAGCAAATGGCTTGTTGCCACTGGCCCCTAAGGTGCGAAAAAGTACAAGGAGACATTGTGGGTCTAATTGAAGTCGTGCATTCAAAAGCAATCACTAGAGACCTAAACTGACAACTAATTCACTGTTTCACTAGTCGAAGGGATCACTGCTACCCGAATTTTGTCCACATGATATGGCTATATTAATCAACATTGTTCTATTATGCTACATCCAATATTCAGTCGAACTTATAAGTGATCGACAGATTAAGGATATGAGAGCACCTCATTGGTCTTGGCCTATTGCAAAACAGGCCCTCCAGCTGTGAGTGTCCACAGATAATTTACCGTTCAGTGAGCCTAGAGGTAGTGGCTGAGTTACCTCTATGCCGCAAAACCCGTAATTCAACTCAAACGACTACATGACAAATATCGTCTGAACGGGCTCTCCAAGTTTAATTCCACGCTAGTACGGTAGCTCCCTCCCTAACCGTTTTTTGACGAGGTGCAGCCCACCGCCAGTTCTATCTGAAACAGCACTGGGCTCCTTCCTAGCCAAAACTGCTAAGTGGGCTAAAAGCAAATCCAATGCTGTCAGACCGAGCAGCCGTAACGATTGTGGCGCTAGACATCCTCTATTGGCTGGCGGATGCGACTCGCATAGGCGAGAAGATGGCAACCGTCAACAAATCGCTGCCAGATATGCATAAACTAATGCTGTCCGCCGTCGACACTGCTGCCGGCGCCGGGTGAGAGCAACGACTTTTTGCCTACTCCCCTTCGCCACCTCGCCATCCCCTTCCTCCTTCTTCTTCCACCTCGTTCCCCCTTCCACCTTCCACTGCAGTCACGGTAGAAGTCGAACAGTGGAACGGTGGCACCGGGCGAACCGGGGTGCGCCGTCAACGCCAACAAAGCTGATGGAGTTGCCAGCAACATCGGTGAGATCTAGGAGGGGCACATGACGGGGTAGGCGGGCAAGCAATAGCAACAACGAGAAAACAGCGCAGGGGCAGGAATAAGGAAAGATACAGCTGTCTAGGGGCAAGAGGCGGGAGCAACTGAAATTGTCGGCTGCGGTGCCAATCATCAAAACGTCACTAAACGAGAAGCCGGAGAACATAAGCAGTTCGAACAAGCCGCATCAGTTGGTAACTGTGGCGGTAACTGTGGGGCGGCAGTTCGAACGCCGAAACGCGTTCTAGTCGCTGGCATTGTGAATGAGAAGCGGACTGAGGATTTCTAATAACTATAATATATTATTTGAGCTGAAAAACGCTGTGACATTTCACCTTACGAAGAGGCGACGATGCGGGCGCGAATTGAGCTTGCTTTGGAAGTTTAAAACCGTTTTCTCTATCATCTAGTCGCTTGCCGCGCTGGATTAAGAGATTTGATTAGGCAAACTGCGAGAAAAATGGCCGTTCATTAGACGATGTGTGGCTGATGATTAAGTGCGCCCTAAATTGTCGACAAAGTGATCTAATCAGCTTTTCGTTAAGACTCATGCCAACTCGTAGTGTGCTTTACTTCCCAGTCGCGGTTGAACACAAAAAGAAGTGCAATTTTGTCAATCGGGCCGAGCAGTCATGCATTTCAATGGACTCACTTTGGTTTTTGCGGCGCAAGGCTGATCTCTCACTTTTTCACACGTGAGATCGCCAGCCATCTGTCCATTGGTCAATATGATCGTACACAATTGCTTACCTCAAACACCATCTTAAATCATTTTGATATACCAATTCTAGGAGAAATGTCACTAGATGTAGGTGGTAAAGAGGTACTGTCGTCAGAACTGTCGTGTAATGATAGATATTGAGTGGCTCTCGCAGAGGTAAAGTTTTTTGTATTAAGATCATTTTTTGATTATATACGCATTTACAATGTTATGCCATTTTACAATAATGCATACACATATTGCAAAGAGTCGGTCGTAATTTAAACCTACCACAGTTAACATTACGTTAGCAAAAGTTGCAGCCGGATAAATGGCAGGTGAAATGTACCTATAATTGATAAGATAATATTTATACCGTTAAATTCTTTTTGAAGTTCTGCAAGAACTTCAAACAGCGCCAGCTGGGAAGAACTGGAAGAATGTTCCACTCCCTGATAGCTCGAACGCTACATGCTTTGCTGACCTTGCTGCTTCGGTGCTTGCGGATCTTCAGTTAGACCGTGTTAGGTGCCCTGGCCTCTCTTGCCCCTTTAAGGCGATCAAGTTCAAGTATATTCGGTCCAATCCTATGTATGTTAATAAACGTCACTTTAGGTTTAATAAGCGCGTAGTATTCTTTATATCCAGAACATTGTGTTGCTATTGTTGTTATTGGCTAGCCGATTCTCGAAACAATGAAAGAAAGCGCCCCTGCGCCACACTCAGTCGTTCGGCCCAACCTTACTGCAGGCATTCTTGGTGGACCTTAACGAGTTTGTGATGATAGCAGGAGAACGAATAAGGAACTCTGCATGCATCGATGCATGATGAAAAATGGTGAGTGCAAGACTTAATACTTAAGTCTTGCACTGACCGTTAGACCCAGGACGTTGACACAGTTGCTTAGTTGTATCAAATGGCAATTTATGATTACAGGTGGTACTTGAGGATTCGTGTTACCCGTTCCAAAGACCACCAGTTGAGTTTTATTTGCATTGATTGAGCACTACATATATCCTCATAAAAATATAAGTTAATAACGCGATAAAAGTTTGTGAATTTAAACTAGAAAGTGGCGCTGAAGCTTTCGCTGCAATTCATATCATAAATCAACATAAATCAAGACGTATATTCCAAAGCAAGTTCTATTGGGTTTACCGGTTATTATGGGACCAACGCCGACACCTTTTCCAAGCACAAGAAATGCATAAAAATCTTAAGTGGCTTCTTTAACTATATTTGCAATACACCTAACCCAGTTTTAATTTCCGGGAAATTTAACCTACCTAGGATACATTTGAAGAATGCCACTCTCCTAGATTCACAAACCATGGTGAAAAGGTAATTCGCTCGCCACTGTAGATAATTCTGAGGATCAGTGTGCAGGCCATTCCAATGACAATAAATTATGTCTGATAATTTTAGTCAGTAAATTGGTGACCCTAATATAAATATTAACTAGCCAAATAACAATTAATTACTTGTAATATTAGTTTTAGCAGTGTTAGCCAATTGACTATCAGTACTAACATCAGTGATGAAAGAATCCTAGATGTATAAGGCCTATCTACCATTAAACATATATCCGTAATTTGATCGCCAGTCCCATCCGACCATTATGCAATTTTGTTTCTTATTATTTTTGATGCTGAATATCCTACAGTAGACGGGTATTCCAACGGTTATCATTTCTGGAAGGTAGCTATGAAATGATCAGTTGTAGACTTGCTGGTAGAAATGGGGATACTACCATTTTAATAGTAATACACTTGACTAGATGTGTAATAGCTTTGTGATTCAGATACACTCACAAGCTAACCATTTCGCAATTAGAAGAAATGGCAAAACATAATTAACACTTATAAGTAGGCAGCTTATTATTCAGGATCTACATGTATAGTACCAAAAAGTTGCGAAGGACAACTAGAAAAATTCGTTTAATAGAAGCAACTAGTTTTAATTATAATAACACTAGCTCCTTTAAAATGGGCAGAAAAATGAGTGCATGAAAAAATTAAACATAATGGCTTTTAATATAGATTAAGCAACCTTGATAGACGACACTTCTAAAGCAAATGCAGTGAAGGACTTCTCGCCAGTTTATGTTGCCCAGGAGGATTCATCTCCTGAAGGTGATCTCAAGAGATAATACTCTTTAATACAATAATTTTGCTAAAGTCGTTTAGATTGAAAAACATTTTAAGGATGTTGTTTTTAAATCTAGGCCATCCTCCGTCCCCTACGGGCTCGGAACTTAACCTGAGGTATATCTTTAATGCACCGAGGGCCGGACATGTTCAGATATCTAGGGTTTCCCCAACAGTCCTTGTGTGCTAAAGTCGTTTAACCAATATAGTAAGTGTAGCTTTAATCCTGATTGAATTCTACCAATACTCATAAAACATCTATGTTAACTGAACCCATATTTTTTATATACCGCAGGTCTTATGAGGATGGCACTACGCCAAATTTGTCTTGGCAGTCAGTTATGACTCCTGTACATAAGAAGGATCCCGAGTCAAGTGTAGATAATTATAGACCTGTACTACCATTGTCAATCACATACGTAAACTCGTAAAGGACCACAATTACATTTTTTTTATCCGGCTTGTTGAGTGAAAGCTAAGAAGGTTTTAGGAAAAAGCTAATCCACGGCAATGAACCTTACAAAGCTCGTACAAAAACGTAGGTACATTATTGCTGATAATTACTCTGTGGATTAGTTTTCTTTTCTGTAGAGAGATGTTTGCTTGTGTCAATAAGAGCTTTAGTAAGTAAGGTCCGTTGGCAGAGTACGTGTTTCTCGGTGTCTCTCAGCCATGGCTCACTTTTTTTCGTATATTTATTTTACATTTTAAAAGCACTGTACCTAAATCGATAACGTATAAGCTTTATGTCGATGATGTAAAAACAACAAAATCTACCTATCTTGTGAGATTTTACGCCCTTACTTAAACAGACTTACTGAAGTCACTTAACGTGTACAGAATAATTTGCCTTGCCTTGTTCCATTGCGGTGTAACATAACTCTAAAGCAATTTCATTATGATAAACCCTGCTTGATAAGTAGTCTAGATATTGTAGTCTCTTTTGGCTATTGGATGGTAGTAGTTTATTTTGGAATTAATTTTAACCTTTTAAAGAAAATGCTTGATAACCGCTCGAAACTTTTTCCCAAATTACACCAATATGTGGCACGGCAAAAGCGGCCAAACCGAATTGTAAAGGCCACTTAGCATAACAGTTTAACGTCCGCGAAGGGTTGCCCGTTCCAACAGCGGTGCGTGAAAAATAGAAATATCGTGAAAAGAATGTATTTTATTGACGGGTGGCTGGGACATTAAAAGCTAAAAACACTAACTACACTCATGTCTGCATAAATAATTGAATGTCGCAAGTAAAGCAAGACCAATACGAGATAATACCAAACACTGCAACTCACGGCTCATCTCTGTAAAATAGCAAATAGTGAACAGAAGCTCCAATAGCGAAATAGCTGCCGAGTAGCAGCTAGCTCTTGTGCTGCCACATCATCATAAGACGCGCCGAGCCTTGTTGGCGATGCGCACCAGGAGTGCCTAGAGTAGATCGAAACAGCTAGCGAAGAAACCGTAGGCATGCAGCGAGGGCATGGCGAAGAGCACCAGCATCGCCGAAGATTGAAGCCGGCGGGGCAGCACAAGCTGCGCAAGGTTGACATCGGGATAGGGTCGCAGGCAAAGACGGGAGGAAGGATTAAGCGACTGGTCTAAAATTGATAGTCAGTCGCTGCAGTTGTTGGCGTTGCAATTTTCTGTCTCACCTACTACCACTACTGCTACTAGAACTAACTACTACAACTACTAATACCACTACTACTACGATTACCGGTGCTACTACGACATATTCTGCTCTTGTTACTACTACTACTACTACTACTGCTAGGACTACTTCTAGTAGAACGTTAGGCTTTTTCCATCGTGAAGCACCGGTGTGTCGAATGCTCGTACATAGAGACCTTGGGACCGTGGGTTGGATCACGTCTTGCTCCGCTCGTCGGGCGCTCGAGACCCACACACGATGGCGGCTGCGGCGGCGACGGCGGCTACGCAGTATGTCGTCCGCTGGCATCATTTGTTATCATGGGGGTAGCGCCGGGCGGGCGGGAGGTTGGGTGGAGGGGGGGCTAGGTAACGCCTGGGGGTATTCGCCGCGGGACTAGCACCGGCGAGGCGACCGAGGAGCAGGGCCCGCGGGAACAGCGCCGGCGCGCTTGCCTCCGACGGGTGCTCCAGGGAGACATCTGCTTCTGATTCCAGCGTCGGCTGTTGCCAGCACCAAGCAAAGCTGCCGAGCAAAGAAGCTCGTCATTTCTGCTCGTATGCTGCGGCGCTGCAGTGAGATCGCTGTCTCTCTGCCCCCACTCCCCACTGTCGGCGTCGTCGTTGTTGTTGTTGTCGTTGACGCTACGATCAGAAACAGACGCCTGACTCTGCGTTCTTCGTCGTACTCGGGATTTGGTGCCTCAACCGGATGCATCATCGTACACTCAATCCCTTAACTGCCCCCCGACCCCTCTTTTCCTTTTCGTTCTTCTCGTGCAGGTAGATCATTCGTGCAAGAAAAAAGGTGTGGAACAACAGCGAAAGAAAGCACATTGCTGAAACGTAGAGCAATGTATGTGATTCTGTAGGCACACAAATATATATATATATATATATATATATATATATATATATATATATATTTATATATATACATATATATTATTTATGCTTGTTTTTTATTTCTATATATGTATATATATATATGTATGTGTAAAACGATGCATCGATTATGCACTATCAACTTGGACCTCCGATTAGTACAACTTCGAGTTCCAATGCGTAGCTGAAGCCGCACAGCTAGGTAGCGGGCAGGTGATGGAGGTCGTAATCGCGTTAGACTGAAGCCGGTCAAGTGGTTCACCAGAGGCTGCGCTTGGAGGAGAACTGTTGCGCGGAAAGTGTGCGCCAGCCAATCATTTGAGTCTCTGTGAGAACGCCGTATCACGCCGTTCTCCTCCGTCGCCCTCCGGATTTCCCTGGGCTTCGCTCAAGTACGTTACTGACGCGTCTACTGTGTTCGTATATGTTACGGCAGTTCTGCTATCATGATTGACAAATGTATGAATTAATGCGCTCAAATATAGTATAGGGTATGACAATGTGCCGTCGATGGAGGCAAATCAAACCGACACAGCGTGACGTTTGAATTGTCACGGCAAGCTGTGGCAGCATCCAGCTGCGATTCTTTAGTATACATAGACTATGAAGACGTGTCGCCTATGCTGGCTAGTCTAAGGTAGAGTCAAGTCATGCAAACTGCTCAATTACTGCGGTGAATAATGAACTCCGATAGAGTCCAACTTTTGCTAATTGCATTGCTTATGTCGTTCGTCCTCAAGAGACAAACATTTTACAGTACGAGTAGTCTGGTCGACGTATGTGTCAAACACACGATAGCATATATAGTCAACCCTAAAGGTAATCATTCCACACAAGAAAGCAAGTCTAAAAGCCGCAAATAACGTGTGATATGCTTGTTGCATAAGTTTAACTTTGAGCCTTAATTTTGTAACTCACTCCGATATGTGTGACGGTGACAAAAACAATCTCACTGAAAGTGGCTTGAACTCCCCGGAATGCTGGTAACAATCGGCTAGATTCTGCTGCGATACCGTTCGCCAGTGCATTAATCGGATATCGGAACGAAATGCGCGTGAGTTGATATTGCTCAATGACCGCACTTATTGCAAAGTACTTACGATCGATTTTAAATCGATCCAGAGGTGCATAAAAACACTAGCTAATTATATTTTTGAAAGCTGTTGTTTGTCGAGAACAGCCGGGGATAATTCCCTAAAACACGAAACATGGTATCTGCACACTGTTCATGCGGACAACCAACTGATCATGTTGACCTAGGCTAGTTGAACATACTGGTAGTAATAGTGGTCGTAGAAATGAGCACTAGAGGTGAAGGAAACACGATGAGGGCCTACATCGTTGTGAACAGCATATCCGACCGCTAGAGAGTACTCTCTTTGAGGTCAAATAGCTGATAAAAAAAAAACAACTTGCCGCCTATACTGTCCTAGCTTACGCAGACAGCGTCCCGTGCCAAACAACATGCAACTCAGTGTTGCAAGACCATGTTTCGACAGAGCTCGTTACCTACTACATGAAATGGCTGTGCGTGACCGCGGGTGTGGGGACGGATGCATATGTGCGGAGGACTGATTGGAGACGGCCCATATCGGTTTAAGTGCCAAGTTTTCAACCTAGTCCAGTAAATTGAAGACGATACTTAGAGTTGAACTTTTAGACTGACTCTTCACTTCACGCGACGAACAGAAATGGATAACATATGTGGAGCTGCTGGTCGACAAGCCTTCTTCCATAGGGCAGTCTCTAAGTAGACGCCCGTTGAAGACGGAGACATTTTGCCGGGCCAAACCTAGCCGACTGTAAGTCTCTCACGTAATCAACCGTGTACATACAAGCGAGTTTCCGTAACGTAGCGCTTGCCATTCCTCAGTTCGTGTGCCTATTCTCCATACGGTACAGCCAACTGGGCCCACAGTTCAGTTGCGTTTGCAACGAGCAAAAGTTCTGAGCGACTATAGACGCTTCGTTCTGCGTTTTGTATATATATATAAATATATATATATATATATATATATATATATATATATATATATATATATATATATATATATATATACGGTGAATAAACCTCAAATTGAAATTGAAATACGTATATATAGGCGGATCAGAAGGTCACTACATAAGATTTTGCCGCTAGTCCGAGACCACCAGGGTCTTTTGGTTTGTTTTTCTTAGATTACAACGTCGGCTACACGGGCCAAAATTCGGCGGCTCTTACTGGGACGTTAATTCTTTGAATTTGGTTCAAATAAGTAAGAAAACGAGGGTCGGTGATTTTAGGATGCCCGGAAATAGAGGAGCAATAAATCTACATCAAGTTCTGTGTTATAAATCGAGTTATACGTTATAAAGTGGTAGGACTATTGCAAACTGTTTAAGACGATCAATACAGCAGTGTCCTGAACCACTGTGTATTCGTGGTACTGTCAATTTCGCAACGGACGTGATGAGACTGAAGATGACCCGCATTCAGGAAAGCCTTCGACAGAAGAAAACGTTCCAAAGGTTGGTAATATCGTACTCAACAGTCGTTATCAAGAACATAGCTGAGGAATTGAATATATCTTATGGATCAGTTGATACAGATATGACCTGTATTTTACTCGTCTAAAGACTGGCAGCGACGTTCGTACCTGAAATGCTGAATTTCTAGCAAATGAACGTCCATCGTGAAATGTCCTAATAGAACCGTAAGGTGGTAGCAGAAGACCCTGGATTGCCCCAGAGAGTGATTACAGGAGACGAGCCTTGTGTATATGGTTACAACATCGACACCAAAGCACAATCCTCGCGGTGGTGCTTTCAAGCAGAGAGTCGATCGAAGAAGTTCGGCCAACACCAAAGACCTTCTAACTGTTTTCCTATTTTTACTACAAAAGAATCACGCGCAAGAACGTCCGACACAAGAAGCCTTAACTCTGTACAAGCAACTCTTGAATCCACCATCACGGCAGCTCACCGGCGCATACAAAGTTACTGATTTCAGATTATTTCATTTAATTTTGAAAAACATGATTTCTTTATTTCCGCAACCTTTCTATTTGCCGGGCTTGGCTTCCTGCGTTTTTCTCTTCCCATGGATGCAAAAACTTTAGAGGCACAACGTTTTCAGACAATAGAGTACATAAAGAAAAATCGCAGGAGCAGCTCAACACGATTCCGAAACACGCTAGATTGCCTCAGAGAGTGATTATACTGTGACGAGTCATGTGCATACGACATCGAAATCAAATCTCAGTCCTATTATTATTTTTATTATTATTATTTTTATTATTATTATTATTATTATTATTATTATTATTATTATTATTATTATTATTATTATTATTATTATTATTATTATTATTATTATTATTATTATTATTATTATCATTATTATTATTATTATTACAATGTTTTGCAAAGAGTGGAAAACAGGGCAGCACAACTGCATTGCAGCTGGCGGGAGCTATTTTAAAGAGGAACAAAAACACTTTGAAAGATCAAATAAATGTTTTGTTTATAAATTTGTATTCGATTTTTCAATCCGCGTATATATATATATATATATATATATATATATATATATATATATTTAGTAGTATTTTTCGTCCTCTTTATTTGTGAAATCAAATTGAGCATTATCCTAGTGTTACATTACTATGCCGGAGAAAGTCCAATATAAACATGTGACTGCTGGATTAAAAATGAACACGAAATGATGGCATATAGTAATCCTACCAGCTAACACTCCGAACAAGTTACTTCGATCATGCATCACTCCCACTCCCAAGCTTTAAGAACTGCCTACTCGGCTGTACTGAAAAGAGTCATATATATATATATATATGGTGTGGCAAGAGCCACTTCAAGGTTTGTTTTGAACTTTTCCGTCATCTCGCAATAGCGGCTCTGACGGCAAGGTGTTGGTAAACGACATCGTTCTATATCACTACGGATACCCCTCCGAGACTAGACCTTATTGAACTGTACTATAAAAAGTATTTGGTTAAAACAAGTTTTGTGGGCACTTGATCTCCCAGAAAGCAGACGTTCCGTGGCCATCTCGCTCGTGCGACTTGATGTCCTTGGATTTTTTTGATGTAGTTCGAGAAACTGTCTGCCAGTGAGTCCGCATTGACGAATTGAGCGAAATTTCGAAAGTGGGGTTCGATTTGGCAAGATATTTTGAAAGTAACGCGCAGCTAGACTAGAAAGTCATCAAAAATGATCTCTCAAAAATCTCGCATAAACAATGCTAAAAAGTTCCGGAGGCTATGTTCCTGACATAATCGTTCAGACAAAACGACATTCGTAACCTGTTTACTTTGTCTTTTCGCGGTTGCAAAGTAAATCTGGTTCCATAGTAAAATAGTATCGGCAGTGAGTGCATACGCGCAGCTGAGTGGTACTACTGTCACTAAATGTATCACCCATTCTACATTTGGGATATTAGGAAATGACTTATTATTTCCCATGGACTATTCGAAAGGGTCGCGTCCGCTGGTCACTTAATGCACTCTACAACCTACACTTTGTATCGCTACAAGAGCAACTACTAGACAGATTCCATATGGGTCTAGCCGTGTTGCTTTTATTGTTCTATTGTTGTTGCATCTATAGTGATTGCTATTATTGTCACAGGATGAGTGGGGTTGCTGTGAGCCGATGTATATATATATATATATATATATATTTTACCAGTCGGACGACCATATTTTAGACACTCATAGTATACTAAGATGCATCATCGCGTTCTTTTTATTGCACCTATCTGGACTTTGTCCGGCCGAAAACATTCTCGCCATAATAACGTGCAACCAGATTCCATCAAAACAACTATTGCAACCGGGCTGCGTAGACCTGGCAACCCTACCTCTTAAACGGTCTATTAGCTGCCCAAGCTAGCGCCGCTGTATATATATATATATATATATATATATACGACTTAAAGATGAACTAATCATGTTTGGTTACGCCTGTATTCATCAGGTCAGGACAACCTTGAACGCATGCATGCCTTCGTAACGATATGCTGAAGCTATGGATTAGTCTGGATATTGTCTATATGGACAAACATAGGTGAAACATTCACTGTGGACACATCGTACACATTCGCTTCGAGGCGAGTCCTTGGAAGCGGCTGTTTGCATGGCGTTTTGTAGATATTCCCCCGGTACACTGCACAAATCACGGCTTTTCCTAAAACTTCAACACATGTAAGTTGTTGTACCTCTCTCTCTCTCTCTCTCTCAAGCTCGCCTAACTTTCTTTCGAATTTTATTTACCGCCACTCCTAGGTGTACCAAAATTTGAAACTAGGTGAAAACATTAGTACGCCAAGGCGTCAGAGCTCGGTAAATGTATCGACGCCAGTAAATTACGCGTAGTTGTTTTGCGTGTGGCACCCCAAACACCTACTAGAAATGTCACCAGGTTTGCTATCCGACATGCTGACACGAGCGTGTGTTCATCCACATATAGGCGTACACCGAGGAAAAGCCGGTCACTAGAGTGGTTTGACTCATTTAGCTATCGTGTGAGAGCTTATGTTAATTACGCATTCATCCTATCCCGGCAGCACCCGAAGCGACTTTTACTGTAGACACTGTCGCTTGTACCGACAGGTGATAGACTCCAAGAAAATCTCTTTCGCCAAGAGACAAGAGAATCGCATGGTTATAAGAGCTAGGCGTAAGCCTCACTGCGCCGTTAGAGAAAACGATGTTCTCAAGTTTGCGACAACACTTCGTCGACGCATTCGGAACGATAAATAATAAGAACACACCCCGGTTTATACCTGTAGCCCTGTAGCGTGTGAATAATCGAACAAATACGAGCATCTGTTATCCCATCAGACAGCTATTGTATGAAAGTCGAAAGTGCGATTAAGGTGTTGAAGAATAAGAAAACCTTTGCCCGGCCCGAATGAACAGATAAAGGCGGCGGTCTTCGTGTCGTTCCTTTGAACAGCACCCTGTAGCAAGTGCTTAAAGACAGGTAAAATTCCAGCAACCTGGCCTGAATGCTTGCTTAATGACAATGATGATGATGATGATGAGACGCAATGATCCCAAAGGGCAAAGGCGTCCAGCTCTGCCCATCCTCCTGGGGAAACATTGCAAAGAAAAGCTGCATATACAAGATACTATAAAATTTCCTGGCGCACCGCCTTAGCTACTATCTTAAGGCACGAGGAATTATCTTTCGGCAACAGCATGGATTTCGCGCGATACATTCGACAATGAGTGCATCCCAGGAGCTTTTCGTCTACGTGAAGGACTCGGTCACCGTCAAGCACCAAGCCTTGTATTATGTAACCGTAGACCACAAGGCGGCGTTTAATACTGCTTCCGGGGAGAGGCTAGCCGCGGCAGGTGTGTCTCCACGAGTTTCACGAATTTAGGAAGCTATTTTGAAAGCAAACTCGGTCATTCTAGGTAAGGGCATTCACAAACAACAGCCCTTCTTGCAAAACACCGGCCATCCCCAGGGCGGTAATCTTAGCTCGCTTTTATTCTTAGTCTCCTTTAGTAATCTGCCGGGCCTTATCAGTGACCACTATCCCTGCGTTCGCAAATTTCGCTACGTCGATGACCTCATGGTATAGTGTGTTCAAATAGTATCATAATCTCATAGTATAGAGTGTTCATGGATCTAAGCAGATCTCTGATGCTGTTGGAGACATACAGCGACTACAGCGATTAACGTGTCAAAAGCTATAGGGAAAGTGATAGGCTTATCTTGGGTAGTGCTTTTGTAGAGCTCTCGGCACGGTGAAGGCAAAGTTGTTTTTTATTATGCTTGAATCCTCTCTAGAAACGCACAGGTCAGCTTAACTCATTATTGTGTTGAGGAATACGCTTTCAATTTCCGCCTACGGCTTCACTGCTAGAGTTTCGCAAGGGTTTTGAGTAGAAGATAAGAGACGTGCCAGAAGCGTTCTACAGGACACCGGCAATGTTGGACTCATGTATGAATGAAAACGCTCTTAGTGTAGCGCCACGTTGTCACACGCTTCGCCGCCTATGGGCTTCACTACAAACTGTGCCTTCGAATTGGGTCACCAAGTTCCTGCGATGAGTCGTTCTGTACATTTTGAGGTCTTATTAGCACATCAAACATTATCATAAGATATGTCGGTTAGCGCCAATTTTAGGGGGTGTTTTGCTCCTCGATTCCCCCCCCTCACTGAGGCTTACGCCTTATACATCCCCAACTCTAACTAGGGGTTCCGTCTCAGCACCCTTTTGAGATCTTTCATTCCATTATCTATACGAACCTGGCTCCAAGCTTCCTACAAACCTCTTTTTAAGTAAACTTTATTGAAATAGTGACTTGTGCAGCACCTATTTCCTACACACAGATCCAACTAGACCTGTAACATTTCTTTCCGTAAGCATTACTTTACTTTTTAAGTTTCGGCATACGAGTCAGTGTTCCTACTATATATATATATATACATATATATATATATATATATATATATATAAAATAAGTTTGCTGGCATACCAAACGAAACGTAAACTCATTAAAGAATTAACCGCTACTTAACAAGGTAAATTCGGGTACAAACATGGAGAACGAAATAGTTTGCGCGGCTCATGAGCGGCACCTTTTGAAGGACGCAGTGTGGTACTTTTTGGTCAGCAGCATGTGCAACGCTATGCTGGCAATATCGTTTGCAGAGGTAGCAGTAGTAGAGAATTCGTAGATAATTAGCGTCAGCCTGGCTGGGAGGGAGTAGGTATCGTAATGGTTTTAGTACGTTTGCCAAGTCCCACATTAGTCACTGCTAGGTGCCAGTGACGCAAACGCATCACACGTTTCCCGAATCTTCCCAAGAAAAAATTATTAGCGTCCTTGTTGGGCTTCTGTGCGGAATTCACCAAGTCAACAGAGAAACATATTCAGCGCTGGCGAGGTCAAGGTGGTGCGAGCTGCAAAACGCGATTGATCGGTAGGTTCGTTGATGCATTTTTGCATAGCACGAGCGAACGAGGTTAAGAGAGAGAGATAGATAGATAGATACGTAGACAAAGTAAGCGAGTGTGTAAGTGATGATAATGACGCTAGTGATGATGGCGATAACACTTCGGTGTATTGGCCCTCTTTGGGCCAAGACAACACTTCCTTACCGCTTTGCCGTTGCTACGGTGTGGCGACCCGTTGAGGATGGTCACTTTCGCCAGAAGCACGGCGTTCAGGCACCATTCAGGCGCTCGGCGACAGTGGCCGGGTTAGCCGAACGACGGCCCTCATGCATAACAAGAGACGCAAACACAATAATATCATCATGCTCCCGCTCGCCCGCTCGCCTAGTAGCAGTATTGCCCTTTTCCCTGTTACTCCTTCTTCCTTCTTCTCCGTTCCCTGCCCCGTCGTTGTTGCCGTTGCACCACCGCCGCCGCCATTGTTGCCATTTCCGCCTTCGCCACTCTTCTTAGCCTTGCTTAGTCCTGCCGGTGTTAGGCTGTTGTTGTCCTTGGTCCCGTTTCGCTTCGACAGGGCCTTCGGCCTGCGGTCGTCGGTCCGTCGGACGGTCGTTGGAACAGCGCCAGCCCCGTCGGCTGTTTCTACGCAGTTCGGCAGGGAGCCAATAGCCAACCGTAGGAACGATACGGTTCTTATCCTCGTCGGCGGCGACAGCGGCCATCTAGCTGTCTATAGTTGTGCTACTAATACTGCTGCTACTGATGTCGCTTATACTATTACTACTACTACTACTACTGCAGTGTCAACGGCGACGTCTATGCGTCTACGTAGTAATACCTCTCTTACTTCTTCCCACCCCCGATACTGCTTCGACTGCGCTGAGTGAATGCAACGATTGGGTTCTACGGTCCGCCTCATTCATGCATCGGATGGCCTGCCTTCGCTATTCTCTAGCGTGCCGCTAGGCAAACCTCTTTCCTCCCCATTCTTGCTTCTGAGGCGCTTTTACTCTGGTGACGACTGCGAAAGTAGCAGCCTTGCAGGCTCCTCTCGCAAACCTACTGCCCCGACGTTCGCCATGCGCAACCCGACATCAAAAGTCTATTCGGACCTCTGGATCGCCCTATCGTCAGGGCACGTGCCGCGTGTCAATGCATCAGCAGCTGTTGTGACACCAGTTGGTAGTATAGCAGGCAGGTTAGTGGCCCACCGACTAGGGTGGATGAGGATGACAGCGACCTCGTAGCACGCTCTCCGCGACGCGTGATTGGTCTACCTAGGTAGATCTATCCGTCCTTTTAAATACCCGTCACAAAATAAAGATGGCGCTTTGCTACAGGTTGGGCAGTGCAGCCTCCGAAATTGTCTGACGTACCCACGCAGGCCATGAGACGGTTAGGGAGACACACACATAGGCACGTAAAAAGCCTGCTCTGCGCTAATTGGCGTTCATTTATTCATACAGATTAACAAGCAGTCCGCACAAATCTATTTGCTAGTCGTCTTTCTCTGTTACAACACTCGGTCCACACCAACAAGGTTATTAGCCCAATGCAGCTTACTTAACGTTGCTTTAATCCAATGCAGAACTTGTTTTCTGCATGTTCCTTTCTTGGTGGAGTACGCGCACTACACGTTGCCTACACGTGAGAACTCGGAGTTGTAGTGCTGCCAGGCGAGAAGTCTCTTATCTTGAGCTCTAAAATAAGCTGTTTAAGTTTGTGAAAACATCCGCCCACCGACTTGAATGGGGCTATTCTTTATCATAATATTATTTCAAGGGCCACTGGGACCTAGCACTACAAATTATCGACGTAAAACGCAGGCAATGTAGACTCGTTAAACATGGCAAACCGCTTAAGTATCTATATGGTTATAATATTTTCATTGTCACATGTACCGTGCAACGTGTTAGAGCTGCTTTGTCCGTTATCTGCAAAGTATTGGTACAAATATGTTGTCATTTGAAGCTTTGATGCGGGAAATAGCTGTTTGTCTGTGTAAGGGGTGCGTGACATGGCAAGCCACGGGGGCAGCTTGCACTTTTTGAGCCCTTGAGTGACCCGAAGGAAAGTAGAAAAATTACATATACTAAATACACACTATTAAAGATCCCGTATTGCTTACCAAAGTCGTTGTTTTGTACACCACGACGCCTATTCGCAGGTCCTCTATATGGACAAGTCTTGAATGCATATTTATATTTAACATGTCACCAGAACGTAGATTGTGTTTAAGATTGTATAAAGCGAAATACGCCTGTCGGTTGAAATGTAACATAATTGGATATTACAACAAGCAAACCTGACACAAGCACTACTTTATTTTCGAGTTGGTGAGCGTTTTCGAAGCGATCGTGCTTTTGCATGATCTTAGACGACTATGTGTGTGTGTGTAGGTGTGAATACATAAATGATATAGATGTATACACATCTATGCATACAACGTTTGTCTATCGACATCGAGACATCTGGCATCGTTTTCAGCAACGATCACTATCGACGCTGACCGACCACAGCCCTATGTGCCCCCCTGCGACGCAATTATTATTACATGATCAATTCGGATGATAGAAGCTAGATAGTGAACACGAATCGACACGAAGAGACGACTGCCGGCCATTCGCGGCCACAACTTGCTGCATATGTATGAGATCGCAATAGAACTCGAGCGTGTCTGCTCCGGCATGTCCAAGACATCTGCCACATGCAAGGACGACATTCTGACCGACCACACCTTACTAGGCTAATACGTCGCCATATTTGTATTCTCCAGCCGCTTCGGACGGTTGGCTGTCAACAATGTTGGCTAAACTGGCTGGATTCTTGCCATAGAAGGAACTAACGACACTTGTGATCTTGCGGCAAAGTAGATTTGAAAACAAGTAGATAGTGAAAAGCTCTCGTTTTTTCCTTATCTATCTAGATTTGTCGCGTATGCCTAAAAGCGGATGAGAGCGAAAATGCCTGGACAGTGCTTTGCTCGGCCACCAGTCTATCTGCCGTGCTTCATAGGGGCTGGACTGCGAAAGTGCCACCGGGATATGTGTACATGCTTTTCGTAGCGTATATACGTAAATATATTGCAACAGTAGGGGCACATAAAAGCGCCTACTACTAATAGGGACCGGCATTATTAGAAAGAATGCTTTAAAGGTTGCAAATTAACGCAAAACGTTCGAGTAGTGTTTTGCGGAGGATGAGAAACTCAAGAAAACCAAGGAGCCAGCAATTAACCGGTGAATGTTGTAATGCTCGATCAATTCCTAAATAGCGGTCATTGACGGATGACGGGAACTTCTTTGTCAACTGCCTTTGTGTAAGCTATTTGTACTTAGTGTCCTGACCTCGCGATGGGGCATCGACACTTTATCCACTTGTCTTTGCTCGTAAACTCTGTTCCGTGTATGTGCACTCCTTGGTCATTTTTGGTCACACGCTTTATCAAGCGCTTAATCACTCTATCCACCGTGGAACGCAGATAGGTTTCATCTAGTCCATCTCATCCCGCTGAGAGTCAGCGGCCATTCTGCTCTAAGGATTGTTGGGGAAACCCTAGATATCTTAACATGTCCGCCCCTCGGTGCATTGGAGATATCCCTCAGGTTAAGTTCTAAGCCCGTAGGAGACGGAGGATAGTCTAGAATTAGAAAAAATCTCCTTAAAAATGTTTTTAATTCTACTCCATCCCATGCCTGCTGAGTGGCTTCCTTGAATCGCTCTAGATGTTGTTGGTGTCGGCGCCCACTCTTCGTCTTTTAGATCACAAAGTAATCCATTGGGTTGAGATCTGGTGTTTTTCTTTCGGGCAAGACTTGTCAATGAATTCAGGAAAGTTGTTTTTTTTTACCATTCCTGGAGAGATATTGCGTTGCAAATTGGCGTTCCGTTTGCTGGAATATACAGTAACCCGGCGCCCCGTAAAAAAGACGTTCCCGAGGACCTTCGGTTTATACGATCCGCCCGTCATAGTTCTTAACCGATCGCGACAAACAAGGGGAGTTTTACCATTTCAGGTAACACGGTCCCAAACGGTGACTGAAAGCCCCAATCAATCGGCTGATCATTCTGTCATGCTAACCCGCTTCTTCCACGCGGCGCACAACCACTCTAGTATTTTGTCGACTTGCTCACGGTTTGCTGCGACGGTTTATAGACGAGGAGGTACCGGGCGCTGACTAGACAAATATATATAAATAAACTAGAGCAACTATTTATAGTTCATCAAACAGAGGAAAGTACTCGCTATTACATTTCGAAAACTAACGCAGCTGCCACAGAGGTGAAGACTTACGGTTCGTTTTTCGGAAATATCTGCATAGATGGCCGACCGATTATTGCAGGCTACTCCCAACAATTGTATGATATCTATACATTTTTCTTATAGCGAAAATCCGTCGTTCGTTCAACATACTGTTGCAGAACACATATCGAGATGATTCCATAAAGCCCTGAATCAAGATAAGAAGAAAACTCTTACTGTGTTTACTTAGCCCAGAGCATTTGCGCCCCAGAGGAAAAGTATACACAAAATGCGTATACCTAGACGTACACTGCGTCCAGTTATCAGCTGTTGCTATTCGGCCATATGTTGCCGTTCTCTATTCTAGTCTATAAGCTACCAGCTCGAAGTTAGCATCGAGACCGACGAATCAGTTTCCTGCACACAAGGTACTCTGCTGACACGAGCTACTTCTAATACCACTCTTCACCTCTGAGGACGGTGTGGTGTGCTTGGTTTACCTGTAAGTGTGCCGCGTTTAGGCAGCGCTCAATGTGTCGCTGCTGTGTGGTACACAAAAGAGCGATTAGTTGACCTGTATATAACCATACAGATAATAAAGAAGATGCTAATCGCTTGGGTGGTATATCCAGACGAATGAAATAAATGATGATAAACAGTAATAACTATGATATGTGACGGTTTTGAATGTATATTAGACTACGATACAAAGTAAACATTTTAGCACATCGCCGAGAATCGACGCCAGCAAATTTGTCGCAAGCTGAGCCAGAAGAGAAGCATGTAAAGGCTACAAGTGTACCTTTGCTGTGAATAGACATAGTATTAAATATCCATTCATCTTGCTTCTACAGAATTTCTCCACCTGATATCCCACAGTAAAATAATGCACTCAATTTCCCTCACCAGTAACGAACAACCAACAATTTTGCCACAACATATACGCAATATAGCCTCTATACGTATATTGCTTTTTCTTCTAACTGTCGCTCTGATCTCATGATCATGTTAAGTTCTGCCATTGTCTGCATAACTGGCAACAGTTAGGAGCATCTATTTCGCGAATGCCGAATGAGATGACGGTGATAAAACAGTCATAGGGTGAAATCTGCAGCACAGCTGAATTGAAAAATCTGACAGAAATAGTTAGCAAAACAGTCACAAGTACCATTAGTCTGTCTTGCCAAATGGTCTGCACACAAGAGGTCAAAAGTCGTATATTTAAGGAGCACGGCGACAGGCCGCAGGACTATAATACATTGGGCTTTTAATGGACCGCACCCTTGTCGGAAGGGTAGAATGAATGGAAATCCAGGATGAGCCACTCTGTCGACGGGCGGGCGCCTGCAACAGCCGTGCCAGGACAGCTCTAGTGAAAGGCCCAGGTTTTGACAAGCTTCTTGAGCACCGTGAATTTTGTTTTGTTGGGCTGCCTGACTGGCAGACTGGCGATTGTTGTCGTTTGAAATTTAGAAAAAAAAAAACAGGCATATACTTCCTAGAGGATTTATTCTGGCAGTGTAATAATTGTCGGCGACAGATCAAGCGTTTAGAGATCGGAACACTGCTATTAGCACTGAATGTCAGTGTCGTAATATAATTTTATCAACTATCTCCAAGTGGTTGCATTGGCGGCTACGTTATAACGCCAAATTTCGATTGTTAACTAGAGAACAGCCTAAAGCCATAGAACGTATAACTAAACGTATTCACCGTTTGTTCATCTGAATATCCTGTGTATTCTATATACGTATTTCATAACCACCGCGGAATAGCGCAAGCATAGTCTATTGTGACGCGGCGTGTTTTCAGGATAACCTTTTAAGCTAAAAAATGTAGTAGAAGCAACACGTTCCGCCTATTAATCAGGTCACCGGGATGCACCGTCCGCATTAGTAGGTTTTTACGCTATTATTGCATTGTCAGCATCATTAAGTGTGAGGTACTAATTACTCGGCATTGTGCAAGTCGCACGGTGACATTAAAGTGCATATATTTAGTAAGTGACTGCAATCAGGCTGCACGTGCGCGTATTTAACCTTTATACGCAAAGTAATATCAATCATTTAACGTTATATATTTGCGGATATAGAAGCAGCATCTGCATTACTCTTGTAACGTTTTCTGTAGGCTCTACTAAAGATTTAAGAAGAACCCGATTCGGAACAAAGGCAGCACTGCCAGCATTACTGCCAGCGGGGCTCTATACGCTCAGCCAATCTTTAAGGCACGTCGGAATCGCTCATCATTGAGCTTGCGCTATAATTCACTGCATCGTCTGCAGCATAGTTCTGCATAGCAGCCGTCTTATCTGAACGCTGCGCTAAGATAGAAGAAGGGAGAAGTGCGCATTGCATACAAAGATGCGCTTCTGTAGTTGATGAGGTGGGCGTGACGATAAGGAAACTTAATATCGGTGTGAAACCCTGACCGAACTCTCAACGAGTATATATTGAGTAGGCGCATATACTGCTAGCGTCATGTTTTAAGCTTCCTAACAGGATATTTTTTGGCTGCGATCACATCTCTCAGGTTTGAAGAGTATGTGTCTCCAAGGCGATTCCCAGGAGAGGCGAATCGCACAACTTTTTGTTGGCATTGTTTCAGATTAAGTATCTTGGAAGAAAAGTATTGCTGCATTTATTAACAGCTATTTCTAAATACTGATTCTCTGTTTTTTTTTGGTGTTTAGTGATAAAACCAAGCAATTGATTCGATAGAGCGTATGCAAGAGCTATGTGTCTTTGGGCATTCCCTGATTTTGCTCGTCGTCAAATAGATCCGTATCGGAGATATGCCTAAACGTTAATTGAGCAGGTCTCGTTTGTTTGTGAAAAGATGGAGAAAAATAGGCAAATAAAAACAAATGAGAAATACGAATTCCGTAACAGCATAGAAACCACTGTAGTTCATCGTAATGTACCCCAGATGCTAATAGCACAATGATCGCGATATATCAATGCTAGACAAATATTACCTTTGTTTAAATTTAAAAAAAAAAAACAAGTATTGCTAGGCCTTAAACTTGAATACACATTAAATAGATAGTTTCAAACGCGCACAAGCTGGCAGTCAATACTGACCTTTGTAACTAAGTCGTCTAATTGTAAACTCACTAACTTTTAAACGTCGTTTTAGACAAGCTTACCATTCTGCACTGAAATATAGAAGTCTTTCAAGAACTAATCAGAAAAATAGTGGCTAAGCGAATAGACAAAGACATTTCCCGCAGACAAACAAACTCAAAGAAGGTTCTATTTTTGAAATAGTAGGGTATGGTTAACGTGTATCAAAGTGAAAGTTGCGATTTCTTACCGATCTCCGGCATTTATTTTATGACCCTAATTATCACCTTTGTATTTTAAAAGAGGGGCACAGAGTAAGTATATTGCTCTACAGTGGCCATTCAAATAACGCTAAACTTATTGTTACTTTAATTATACGGGAAAACCTAGTTGACGATCACTAAATTTGTTGTCAGCAACTCCAAAAAGTTGAGAAGTAAACACGGATACAATTTTTGCACATAATCAACAACTTAAGAGCAAGGCGGCCTTGTTTAGTTCGTAACAAAAAAACGCATTATTTATGAAGAAATGCTGTTGTGGGCTTTAACGACGCAGTATTCAAGCAACACAGTTGGTCATGTCAATAAGATGCCATTAAACGTGTTTGACAGAAGCGTAGTCGTGGTCAATAAGGTCGAAGAGCTACGTAAGTATTGTTTTGATATAAATGAAAATTCTTTTAAAGATCTACAGCGAACAGCCAAAAACAAAAATGTTATTGTATGCATTTAGAGTCTAGTGCAGGTAACTCTTACTTACTTGTAGAAGGACAAGATGGGAGAAATAACACACGCGAGACTTATTTGCAAATATGGTTGTTATTATGTCAACCGAAAACCACAGGGTACATTTAGATTAAATACTTTGTATCAACGATACGGAATACATTCTCAGCAAAGAAACAGAGAAAATCAAAATAACGGTGAATGGTATCTGGGGTTTCGGCTCTATTGTACTGGAACGACCATTACTGCGCACATGGTCGAGGCAGTGCGCACTGCCCTAGTGTCTTTTATGGAGAGGTCGGCGACGTCCGGCGATTGTCGTTCCGACGGCAGTGCCACTGTTCCAATTCAAGATTGTTCCAAGGCTGATGCATGGTACTGACAGAGTATGGAGACACCTCACTCGGGCAAACTTTGGCTTGCTTGAAAGGTGTTTCACAATATACATGAAACGAGTACTTTGCCTGTCAATGCGGGCAAGAAGCCGCTTTGCGTACTTAATGTCAGGCTGTGCACCGGTTGTTGCAATACGTTCGGTCGACGTTGAAAAGGCTGCGTACAGTACCCTTTGAAAGCTTCATCTTGGAATAGGAAAATAAAATTGAACAAGTCCGACGGGAGGTAAGAGACCTGGATATTTTGCATGTGACAATCGCCACGTCTCTACCAGATACATAGTTCATGGCTATGATCAACTGGTCTGTTCGAATACGAATTTCCACAAGGAGTACACGAAGTGCGTCTGTCGACTGTGCTCTCAGGCGTGTACAAAGTACCATGCGTCTGCCTGTCTGGCTCTAACGAATAGATAATTGTGCTGCTTCTGGCGAATAACATACGGAAAGCAGCTGACAACTGTATACGTGTCAAGATCATACAAATACTCAATATGAGTGAAATAAGTGTGATGATGATGGAAAAAGTGACAACTCTGTCAAACATAGTTATAGGGAAATCTTTACCGTAGCGTTTCAAAATAAACGTATATTGGAATTGGTTAGCCAAAGCTTTAAATAGAAAACACACTGATTTTCATGCACTGAGGGAAAGTAAATTATTCAAAGACGCTCTCTGTTGTGTCTGGGTACGTTCAAGTAGATACATGACGGTCAGGGCTAGGCGCCATGTGCTGGCGAACGTGCAGTGAAGAGGGTAGATACGAGTAGGCACGAGAAACGTCCCTAAAATTCGATAAACTTGTCTGCTTGGACCTAGACGGATCTACCGCATTCGAGAACAACCTGTGAGAGACAATAAATACTGCTGACGCAGAAAGTGCGGTGCAGCACCACAGGAGAGTGTAGTGCGACACTACAGGGGACCGCAGGCGATTGTATTTTCTTTCCTACGTACTCGACTAGTCTAGGTTTAATAGACTGAGTCAGTGTGTACAGCTGAAATACATATTAATGCCAATAAGAACACGTAAACACTTAAAGTTAGTAATAAACGACTAATAAAAACTGCTAAATACAAATATGGTAAAGATGGTTTTGATTCCGGTTTGATTTCCAATCCACAAAATGCTTTGTTGTGGAGGAAGGGGTTCTAGTGTAGTCTGGTTCTGCGATAGAACCAGGGTAAAGTAAGATACGCTAGTTTGCGGGAGTCAGGTTGCTATGGACGTGCATTGGTGGCTGAGAGCCAATATAATGGAGATTAAAAAGGCAAGGCCCCAAAAATGCTTCTCGGGTGCTGCAGGCTTTTATTTAACAAGTCGCCTGGAAGGCATGTCAACAACAATCTCTAGTAGGACTAAACCTTTAGACCTCGCCCTGACTAACGCATTAGGTCAAGTGAAGTATGAGGAGCTGCAGCTGCTTCCCAAACTTGCTTACTTTAGCTGACCACGAATGTTTAGACCAGTATGTTTCGGTTAAGACCATTATTCATATTTGCTGAATATGTTTTTCCCTGGTGTTAAAAAAGTGATCATAAGATTCGATGTTCTTTGGCAAACACTTTCATAGAGCTGTCGTAAGTTATCTGGATGTAGTTTAACTATTACGTCATTTAGAATAGAACACGCCTTTATTGACCGAATAAAGCGTGGAAGGAGGCTGCTGGGGTGCAGTGAAGCCCGCGAAGTCACCTTTTTGTGCGATTTTCGAGCTGCACACCAGGCAAACATATTGCTGGTCATGCCAAGTCTTGCAATACATTTTGGCAAAAGCACTGTACGGCTTCTGCATTTATTAATTGTCACACCGAAGAAACAGTCAATAAGACCACAAAATCACAAATTTCACAGAGTCTTTCTTATTGTTATTGTCGCTCGTCTTCTTGTCTTAGCACCGCACTCATCTGTTGTCTCTGTTTCTTAATTTTAATTTTAATCTTCTCTCACTGATCCTGTAGCAATCCGAATATTTTCTTCATTAGTAACTGGGCGTGATATGGTCGGCCATGAACACTCTCTGGCTAAACCGACGTGTCTAGTAACTTGTTGAATTGTTTTACAGCTATCGGCACGTAATATTTGTTGCAATATGCCTAAGTTCTGTCAGCAAAGTTTGCCACATTCACTTCTCTGCCTGTCCCTAGTTTTCGATATACATACTATTTGAGCACAACCGCTAAGTATGACAGCTTTACGCGGCTAGTCAACCGTGTTCGAACATGAGAACGTTTAAGTACCCCTTACCTAAGTAACTTGTTTGTGTCAATTGTAACGTGCATTAGGCGTCCGCCTTTCTAACTGCGTACCAGGGGGTACTAGGTCATGAGCGCTTTTGGCGTACCTACGACATTGTGTTTCTTACCAAGAATCAACAGTATTCACTGTTTAGTTACGATTAAAAGTAAAGCCGTGAAGCAAACACATTGCGCTTCGAACGAAACTGCATAATTCCATTTCAGGTTCTTTGCTGAATACCGCCATAAAATAGAAATAGAGACGAGAGTTAATTTTGACTAATCGTAGTCTTGACACGGGCCACATTTTCCTTAACCGTTGTTGGTTTTGTCTGTGGGAGAATCGAGTCTAATTTTCTACCCAAGTGTCAACAAAGATTGCGCTAGGTGCTAAATGGTTGGATTTGAATCCACACGCTACTAAGCGGGAAATTGCAAAAATCTTCTTAAGTCCGCATCATCATAACTAACTTAGATAACTTGTCTTGTTGACTTAACCGCCTAAAAATGAACTACGAGCTTGCTTGTATATTTGGCAATAAATTCTCATGGTGTTTGATAGCCGCGGCATTTGTCTAGATGCGCGCTGGTATTAGCATTACTAATTACGCTGCGAGGCAACATACGACGCGCTGTATAGAACATCCTAGCACAGGTTAACAATATAAACGGTAGCTTTTTAGAAATCAGAATGTCTAAGAAATATTTCTAAGCCAAGCTTGTATTTAAAACACAGATTTGTGTATCAGTATAATATTAAAGATTTTCTTTGGTCACTCAGCTCCATTATATTTAAACAACGGGCTGGTAAAGGCAAAGCTGAATTCTAATATACCTTTAGTAAAGTCAGTGCTCGATTATACCGAGGGATTGTCTAGATTTCCGGCATCAATTTAATTAACATTGAATGTTAATTCTAAGTAACTAAGTGTATCCTGTAGGACGCTTACTCGTCCAGTTTTTAGCGGTATTTGGTAATGAGCCGAGCATCATTTCATAGGGGGGTCAGCCAAGAGTCATTTCTCGCCAATCAAAACTACCATGTAAGGGGTAAGTTCTTTTGTTAACTTGCCTGCGCTTCGATCGCAGCAGCATTAAGTTTGCGGTGCCTCATTGCTGTGTTATGCCGGCCGGCAAACCTGCCATTTTACTGCACAGTATTCACATATTAATTATGTACAATGCATGTTCATAAGATACGTTAAAAACTGGATAGTATTAATCTACCGAAATATATATATATATATATATATATATATATATATATGTATATATATACAACGGCGCTATGTAGCACAAAGTGAACAAATTGTTTTGAGTAGTGTCTTTAATCAGTTTTGCGGAAGCTTTTGTTTTTTTCGGCTAGACGTTTCGGTATTTATTTCGGCCATGGTTGTTGTTGCTGACAGTGGGTGTCCGCTGTGCGTACAGACTCTTTTAACATTTCTGGCGACATTCGACCCAATTCGACCCATTCGACCCAAATAGCATTTCGGAGGAGCCGATCAAAGTGCCCCAAGCAACATTTCCAAGCATACAGCAGACCCATCTCGTCCCACGTCTTTATGTACCGCTTTTCATCGTACCTCACATACACATACACGCACATATAGCCAGGGATTTCAAACAACAGCAAACAAACGAGGTCTGTTGCGACTTCTTTATGTGTCATTTTGCGCCTTTTGCCTTGGTAGTGGTCTTCCCTCGCGCCGGCCTTTTCTCCGTCCGGTTCGTCTCTCGCTCTCTGTTTAGCTCTCGCGTTTCTTCTACTGCGCGCTCGTGTCTGTACACATGTACGCGCATGCGACGAACATACACATACGCACCTATAAACATACAAAACGTGCGTATACAGAAAGACCTTCGCGCACAGTTGCGTACAGTCTCTCTTTCCTCTTAGGCTCTTTGCCGGAGTTTCTGCGGCTCTGGGCCGCTGCTGCATTTGCTTACGGGCGCCGCCGCCGCTGCTGCTACTCGAAGGGATCTCGAAGGGATTTGCGCATACAGCTTCCCGGGTGGATCCCTCGTGATCGGCGTGCACGCCGATCCCGTCGAAGCCACCGTTCCGCACGACTCATCATTGACATCCGTCTTGGCGAATCGCAAACGGCTAGCTTGCGTCGTCCCGGTCTCGGCTTGCCAAGTAAAGCAACGATCGCAGGAGGAGGAGGAGAACGAGAAAGATGCTGTGATATCCTACGGCCATCGGCGTGCCACCCGAGGGACGATCAGCAGGGAGCAACGTCCGTGGGGCAGTCTGCAGCCCCTCCTAAATCCTTGCAGCTAGACCAAGCCATACATATGTTTGATGCGAGCCGAACGACCATGAATGGATTCTCGATGGTCCTGCTGAGCCATCGTGGTAGCTTGTCGCCGTTGTCGTTGCTGTTGTTGTTGTCGTCGCCGTCGTCGTTGTCAGACGTCATGTTCAGAAACATCTCAACCTAGCGAACATCTTCGGCTATGGACAGGTCGGCAGTAGGGAAAACGGCAAATAATCGATTGCAAAACGAACTGCCCTATTCGGAGCGTTGGGTACGTGGACCGTAATATTCCATACGTTCTGCCTCGCTCGTAGTACACTATATCAGCTAATGTGAAGACCACGATTTCGAATTTTCACGTGTCCGTCGACGTGAACCGCAAAGAAGGCGGTAGACAGCAGGTCAAAGACAATTCAATGTTTCAAGACCAAATCCAGGGGTGTTTACTGTACTCAGAGATCTATCATAGCACTTTGGAAGTCGTGATGTTATTACAACAGTCATTACTAAAATATCTTTTCCTACGGGCTGAAATTGTGGGGTGAGAGTATGCTGCTCTGTATAGTGCCTAATGGTTTGCTGGTATTCTTTTGTAATTTTTTTGGGAAGCCTTTAGGAGTAGCATAATTTCACACAAAATAGAAAGACAAATCGCACATACGGCGCGACGATGTCTGTACGAGTGCTTGATTATATATATATATATATACATAAAGTTAGCGACTTGTATATAGATATTTAAAATAAAAATTTCACCTAATTATTAATTAAAGAAGATGAAAAGAAATATATATATATATATATACGAGGTGTGTTCAAAACGTATCGCGACTTTTGAATTTTTGCGGGTTACGTATATTCGAATTTCGATTTTTTGTGGCGTTATGTTGGTACTCATGTCTCTCACTTATGCCGACAAGCTCGGCCATTTTGAATGTTCACTTAATTGTTGACAGCTGCTTTGCTTGCACGTGTTTTGGATCGTCTTCGATTTTTACCTATTCAAAAAAATGGATCAAAGAACCTGTATCAAATTTTGTGTGAAAAACGAAATTAAGTGCGCGGATGCATTCCGAATGTTGACTGTGGCATACGGAGAAGCTACCTTGGACCGAAGCAACGGTGGTACAAAATGTTCTCAGAAGGCCGAGAAGATGTGAACGACGAAGAGCGTGCCGGACGCCCGAGCACTTCAACAACAGACGAAAAAATTAATGAAGTGGAGAAAATGGTATTGGCCAATCGTCGAATCACCGTTAGAGAAGTTGCTGAGGACCTAAACATATCGATTGGCTCGTGCCATTCGATTTTTATCAATGATTTGGGCATGAGACGGGTCGCCGCGAAATTCGTACCAAAATTGCTCAATTGCGACCAAAAACAGCATCGCATGAACATTGCTAATGAGATGTTGGACTCTGTCCGCGACGACCCAAATTTGCTCCAGAGGGTCATAACTGGTGACGAATCGTGGGTTTATGGTTATGACGTGGAAACCAAAGCTCAATCATCTCAATGGAAGCTGCCGCACGAACCAAGACCGAAAAAAGCGCGCCAAGTTCGGTCGAATGTGAAAGTTTTGCTGACAGTTTTCTTCGATTGCAGGGGCGTGGTGCATCATGAGTTCTTGCCACAGGGTAGAACGGTCAATAAGGAATATTACCTGCAAGTTATGCGCAATTTGCACGAAGCAATCCGCCAGAAACGCCCGGATTTGTGGAAGAACAAAAATTGGCTTTTGCACCACGATAACGCCCCTGCTCACACATCGTTGCTTGTGCGCGAGTTTTTGGCCAAAAACAACACACTAATGATGCCGCAGCCACCGTATTCCCCAGATCTGGCCCCCTGTGACTTTTTCTTGTTCCCTAAACTGAAGAGGCCCATGAAAGGACGACGTTACGCTACGCTTGACGAGATAAAGACGACATCGAAGGAGGAGCTGAACAAGATAAAAAAAAAATGGTTTTTTGAAGTGCTTCGAAGATTGGAAAAACCGTTGGCACAAGTGTATAATATCTCATGGGGATTACTTTGAAGGGGACAAAATAGATATTCATGAATAAATGAATAATTTTTGAAAAAACACAAAAGTCGCGATACGTTTTGAACACACTATGTATAGTTAGCGACTTGTATATAAATATTTAAAAAAAGATTTCACTTAAATATTAATTAAAAAAAGATTAAAGGAATATATATATATATATATATATATATATATATATATATATATATATATATATATATATAGTTAGCGACTTGTATATAGATATTTAAAAGAAAGATTTCACATATGTATGATATAGACACCAAGCTACACTAGTATATATTAGGTTGGCTATATATAACAATATAATCGTTCGTTTGCCCAAATGTGCAACTTTTAAAAAATTGCTCTACGGAAGAGCAGCCCTCTCTGAGATCTGCTCTTTTTGTAGACAGGGCAGTTAATAAATCCAGAATAAAGCAATTTACGGTCGACATCATCCACGGCCTAGTGAGAACGCCCGTGAAGTTGTGCAAGAGTTCCATAGGAAGGGTTTAGTACGAGACGTGGCAAGCCGTGGAAGACCACAAAGCGCTCGTTCAGCTAAAGACATCGCCGTTGCAGCCGCAGTGTGAAACAATGTTCGAAAACATCGGTTCGGGGACGTGCCCAAGAACTGGGTCTTTCGCACACCTCAATCAAACATTCGGGCTGACGTTCAATGCCCAACATTTGTTACAAGCTCTCTCTCAATCTCTATATATATATATAGAGTGAGAGAGAGAGATTGAGGCCTAATGTTGGGTTGTACAGTTATATGACGTATATATACACAAAATGTATGTTATGACGTATATATATACATAAAATGTATGTTATTATGTAGATATACATAAAATGCTTGATAATGTTAATCCACAAAAAATGAACGATTTTAAAATGTTTTGGTTTCTGTTAGTATCTGTCATTACGGGCGTGTTCACCGCTGCGAGTATATATATATATATATATATATATAATTCAACGGCAGCAGCACGATCTTACGACAAAATGCCAACCACAAGCTCTTGTGCGACGACTAAAAGCGATACACCACAAGCGCCAACACGCAAAAGTTACCGAAGTTCAGTGGGTAGTAAAAACAGTGGTTACGGGCTCTAACGAAGCTCAAGGGATTTCGTTAGCCGTCATTATAGCGCAGGTTCTCGTCCAACGACAACAATAACAACAATGATGACAGCAACTACAGCAGCAACGACAACAGCTCGCGTCGGAAATCCCGCGAGAACTGACGAGTACCGAATTGCACGGATAAAGGCACGGCGCATTCATATAGACACCGTACATCATGTATGCATTCTGGAGCTACCACTCATGGTAAAACGATGGGCCACGACACGCGACTTACGTAGATGGTCCGAATTGATTCGCCATTTCATCATACACCACCTAGCCACTGGCCTTCTTTTTCTATTTGCAGAACAGCAAGAACAACAACACCAACAGCAACAACAACAACAATAAGAATAACTTGGTGCCTTACCAGCAATGCATTAGTGCTTCTCGATCAATCTCTGCTACAAAATGTACAGAGGTTTTTCTTCGAATGTGTTTTGTTCCCTTCAAATTTGCTTCCATCTGCTGTAGTGCAGTTGTGCTTCCCCGCTTCTTTCCCGCTTCTCAAAACATTTGTTAAACGTGTCTTTTGTAATTGAGTCGAGTTGCACCTGTAAAACTTTCTTTATCTCCTCCTTAGACTCAAAACCTTGTCCCTTCAAGACGTTTTATTCGTGGAAACAGACAAAAGTCGTACAGAGATTTGGCGTATAGGGAGGTTGCGGGTATATACAAATCGAATGTTTTATGACACAATCCGAAATCAGTAACGATGCGTGCGCCGATGTCTTGTCGTGATGAAGAAACCAAGCGTTGTACCCATCTCAGCGTTCAGGCCTCTTGCGTCGAACGTTCTTGTGCAATGCTAATTAAAATTCCTTATTTGCCGTAGTACCAGGTGGCAAAAACTCGTAGAAGATAATTTCTTTGTAGATGAAAGTCAGTGAAAAGAACATTAGTGTTGAATCTGCTCTGTTTGAATTTCTTTTGTCGACTCTGTTTGGAACCATTCTTAGAAGATTTTGGGTTTGGTCTTGATAGCAATAATCATATACCCTAGAACTAAAAACATTTTTAAGACGGTTGCTTTTAATCCTACACCATCCTCCGTCCCTTACGGGCTTGGAACTCACCGTGTGGTATATCTTTAATGCACCGAATACCGGACATGCTGAGACATCAAGGGCTTTCCCAACAGTCTATGTGGCAGCATGGTTTATCATCTATTCTCAATGAGCATCGCTCAAAGAAAATTTGATCAACAACAGGGATCGAACCGGCGACACCTCAGTAGATGGCAACCATTACTAGCGCACTAATCCGCCGTCCGGTAATAATAATCATATACCCATAACTCATTTCCTGTGATCACTCTCTGATGCAATCCGGGATTTTCTGCTATCGCCTGAAGGTTCAATTCGGACATTTCCCGATGAGCGTTCATGACAAATTTTGCGGCCAATCTTCTCGCATAAAGTGTCAGCCAGGACCGTCACATAAGATCCAAAAGATATTTCCACTTGCTCAGCTTTCTCCCTGATAGTAACAGGGCAATCGTTAAATGATGTATCACGAAGTTGTTCAACGTTTTCTTTTGTTATTAACGTCGATGGGCCTTCCAGAACGGGGGTCATCTGCAATCTCTTTATGTCCGTCTTGAAATGTTTCCGGTACCACGTATGTACAGTATTTCGAGACACTGCTTGATTACCATAAGCAGTTCGTAACATTTCCACCACTTTAGAATATGTGAATTCGTTTTTAACGCAAAAGTTAATGCAGATTCGTTGCTCCTCTATGTTAAGCTCCTCAAAGATCGTCATACTTCAATCTCTTTTTTTTTAAACCGAACTCAAACAATAAACGATGCCAATTACAAAATTGAGAGCACTAGAACTTGCCGATCCGCCCTCTTATAACGCTTATAAGAGAGACCGGTTATCTCTGTCCTGTCGACAAATGTGACTTTCATATTAGTGCAGTGCTCGAATGGGTTTCATAGGAGGTATACGAAACCCTGTGTATGCATATGTATGCTTCGTAATTATTAGTGTTAAAGGAAACAGAGCGAGATGTATATCATGCCATTTAAACTTAAAAATGAAAGCATTATTGCCAAGTTTATATAGGTTAAGGCCAAATTAAGAGTAAATTGTCTCTACGGTTTCAACAAATCTTATGGCGAATAGATGACACTTATGCTAAAAAAATACGTTGCACTGCATATAACAAATCAAGCTATCTTAACCTTTAGGACAGGTATAGTAATGCTGATGCAATTAAGTGCCGTAGCTATCAGATTAAATCTACAACGGAGCCTTGTATGCTTGAACTAGTCACAGATAGCAAGCCAAATTTAATAAAGCATGAAGGTGTAAACTTTCCCACGCCTATTTGATCCCAATGAGTTCCGCACTTTCCCAAAGACATTGCTTTTCTACGTGCCTTCTTCCAATTTGGTATGTAGCATTATCGTTAGCGGTCTGTACATTACCGCGAATATAGTGATTGTTTGATAAGATTTTCTCTTCTTTAATAGGGTTGCGCTTCTAGTAGTCTAAACTCTGGAAATATTTCAAGTGCCGGTATGACGTACACCTCCGTTGTGATTCAGCTGGACATGTTCTCTAGAAGTTTTTTTTTACGTTCTGAAGTATGCTTCTGGTTCCAGTGCCCATGGCTATTTAAAGCGTTGTTCTCGTGATTCGGATCTCGTATTCGAAATTCGACCTACGGCAGTGATGGTGTCGTGTCATGGACAGGTACTTTTTTAACTTTGTGAATCCTTACTGCTCCCTTAGATGCCTCCAAGGCATGTCTGCGAACGTGTATTCTGATTAAGTCTTCTAAGTTGTCTCCAGTAAGAAAAAGCTCTTCTATGTGTAGAGGCTTGAAGTATTTAATCGTGAAATTATATATTTTTTTTCTTTTGCTCAAGCCGGACATTTTCTTCAATATCGACATCTGCTAGACTTACTTAAGCCAGCAATAAGTCATCCTCCTTGTGTAGTGTTTGTCTTCTTGGCTCAAGCCGCATATACACATGTCGAGTTTTTAGGTATAGCGCCAGGTTCCCTATTAGCCTTCCTCTGCAACTTTGCCCAATAACTGCTGGGGAACCGTTCCAGTCTTCTGAAATTACTAACAAATTTAAATGTTCACCTTAAATGTAGAATTAATGTCCACGGATGCGTGTGTCACGTATCTCGATATAAAGACGAGTTTTGGTTTTGCTAGCCTAGTGGCTACAGCGATCCACTTCCTCCTCTACCGCCACACTCCCCTGAATCGGTATACTTGCAAACATTAAGAAATACTTTTTTTGCTCCAGCCTCCCTGGCTTATATATCATTTTTCAGCTAACCAAATAAACATCTCGATCTTCAGCAACTCGTGCCTATTGAGGGTAGATGTCATAATATCATGCGTTAGCCTTTTATGATTTCGTCTGCTTCATATGCGGTCTGTTTGTAAGCGGGTTGTTGTTATGTGATAGCTGTTAAGGCAAAGCGTTATGGTGGTCTCGTCTTAGGCGTTGCACTGTTCTGTCGACAACTCGCACTTTCTCCGCCGGTGGTAGGCTATTTCCAATCGCCCTACAGCCGTCGGCTCTGTTGCTCGTGGTCTCTCCTCATGGCGTGTGCCCCTAGCTGTCTGTTCCTTGTGGCAGACCTGGCAGGAGATGATCGATATCCCCTGTGATCTCTCGTGGCCGCATGTCCCCGCGCCCTCACTATGATTGATGCTGAAGGTGTCTCGTACGTTATTCCTGCTCCCTAGCCTGTCGTTGGCGTAACTGCCAGTGCTGTGTCTGCTTTCCTCTTGCTTCGTAGGTCTGTGGCCCTCCCTAGGCGTCGCGAACGTTTCCGTTTTCTGGCGGAAAGGGCCGATTTTTAGAACGACTCATCTTTAACGGCTACTGGTGTGAAGCAGTAACATTGCGCTTTCAGGTTCATATTTCCGAAGTCCGAAAATATCGTCGAATTAAGTCATTACGGTGTAATGCTCTGTGGTTTGGTGTATCGTCGACCTTTCTGTCGCAGTGTGTACATATTTAGGGGTTGAAGTAATATTAAAGAATGGTTCCAGCTCCTCGCCTCTTCCTGAGGCCATTTAGGTGAGAGGTTTTTAGTGGGTATTATGCCAGCAACATCGGCATCGAGTCCCACACTACCCGCTCTGGGTGTGCGTAAACGCATTTGTCTCTCTCACCATTAAAAAAAAAAGTGTGTACATATCGAGATTGCTGTCTTGCCAATCCCAACAAGGTAAGCCTGCCAGTCAGTTTACGCGGTTGCGGATGTTAGAAATAAGGTCCCTAACTTCTGCACCGAAGGCTCCATTCGCGATATACGTCTATTGGGCCTGCCGCCGCTTCATTGTCTTGTAACTGTTCGCACTATTCAATTTTGCAGGTCCTTAGGCTAGGCGGCAACCCTCTTAACGTTCAGGTTCTACGGTATGATAACCGCTAACATGAATACAGCTATGTAGTAGGTTTCGACTCTAGATAATGTTAATCTCTGGCGCCATGAAAGCCGGCAGGATCCAGACAAAATATATGACTCTGCGAGGTCATGAGCAGACGTCGTCTGCACTCCCGAGACTCCAATGAATTGGGCATGAACTTTGCTATAGGGTTGTAGCCCTTAGTCCGCAGTCACCTGAGTAGCGTATCGAGTACACATATTATATTTTGTTCGCTACAGGTGTCAGCCTGATTGGGACGCATCATCTGCGACTGATTAGTGAGATGGTTTATTCTCTAGCCGGGGCTACGGTCAAGCTTGCACACTCCACTTATAGGGCAGCTTTAGCAAGCAAAGTCTCGTGTTGCAGACGAACGATGCGGACGCATGTGAGATCGGTCCCGGAAAATATCATCGGATAGTAGTACGGGAGACTCCTTCGTTCGTTTCATTGTGTGGAACAGATAAACTTAGTGACTAGGAGTACACTGTGCACAAGAAAGGAGTCGTTGGTGAGTTGTCTCAAATTCTGTGAGTTTCTTATTCTCGTGCACGCCACGAAGTAACACAGCACTGCGTGGGCGCCGCCATCTTAGAACAGTGTAGGCTTGGCTTACAATTGCTCTGGCCGAGCGCTGTGTGCGAGAGAAGACGAAGCCATCTCGTCTCCGCGCGCAGTCCGACGGACAGTGCGGACGAAGACGAAGCAATCACCTCTCCGCGCGCTGTCCGACGGACAGTGTAGACGAAGCCGTCTCGTCTCCGCGCGCAGTCCAACGAACCAGTGCAGACCTGTGAGGCGACTTACCAAGTAGGCATTGCTTAATCTAGCACGCCCGAGAGAAAAAAAAACAACAACAAGATATGCCCGTACGCCGGTCGTCGGGCCATGCGAGGCCGCCGCCAGATCCTCCGCTGCCTACCAGCAAGGAGATAAGGAGCGACCTTAACGTTCCTGTTGAGGAACCGGGCCGTCCTGGCATTGACGTCGACGGTGTAGAATCTCTAAAGGAGATGGACCAGTCGTGCGCCGAGCCTGTCGGCATTAGAAAACGCCCGGCGGATACATCCCCGACGGGCCTTCGCTCCGACAAGAAGCGCATCTCTGACGTCGATGAACAACACACCGTGACACTCAAGACCTCTGCGAGGGAGGCGACGGACTGCGCGGAGGCTGATCTTAAACGGGGCTTTAACGCAGAGGCGGCATACGGCCGGGCGTTAGCGGTCCTCAAGGGAGATGTTAAGACAGTGGTAGAGGCCTGCAAGTTAAGGAATACCAGGATGGAGCTAAAAGAGGTATCAGAGAAACTGGACCTTGATCTCCGCAGGGTCGAAACGGCGGTGGATTCCTTTAAGGTTTCTCTGCGGACCTCGCTGGAGGACGCGGAGGAGGAGATTGGGAGCCTCCGGGCCTTGTTGGAGGCGGCACAGAGGGAACGAGATGAGTTGCTGGCGCGGCCTCCTCAATCTTCGGACCCTTCAGCAATCTGCCTGCGCTGCGCCCCGGCGGATCCTGAGGCTGCCCGAGTGTATCTGGAATCGCGTATCGCGGCGGCGACGACGGCTGAAGACTTTACTAAACTAACGGGCCTATTCTGGCCTCTGAGCTCCCTTCGGCAGGTTCCTCCATCTTTCGAGAGGATCACTTCCCTCAAAGAGGTAAGGGGCGTGCTGGTCGTCCCGGGGGCAAAGGCTGACTCGGAGGTACTCGCCGGTCTCGCTAGTCAGTTTCCCTCTCTGCCGCGGCTGCTTACACAGCCCCCAGGTACGGCGGCGGTGTTGCATACCACAGACACCTAGGAGACTCTCGCTAGGTCTCCAGGCAACGGAGGCGAAGATCGCCACCTTGTAGTAGGCATTTTACATCCCAACAAGCCCTGCGATGAGGCTGTTATCACTCTGTTCCGCTCCGTTATTGATCGCATGACCCAGCTCTCAACCTCAGCGAGCACGGAACCCCCTCTCCTATACGTCGCCCACCAGTGGCGATCAGAGACGACGCAGCGGATTCTGGCGGCTCTCGTGGCCCAGTCATCACGAGATGGCCTTATAGAGCTTTGCCGGGCAGACAGGCCGCAAGCAGGTCGGTCGCCAGTGAGTGCGAGTAAAGCCCCGCCGCCGGCCCCAGTCCTGGCGGGACAATTGTCTCTCAGGGTCAGGGTCGGAGAGGGCCGGACCTCGGCCGACACAGTGAAGAGCCTACGAGCTCATCTGGCCGACAACACACATGTGGAGTCGGCTGTTAGCGGCCTCGTCAGGAATAATGATGGTGACGTCATTATCCGACTACGGGGCATCACCCAGGATCTCGGGGCTCAGCTGGCAGAAGACATCAGCAAGGCAACTGGCCACCAGACTGACAGCCGAATCAGTGACGGCTTGCGAGAAGTGGCCTTATGGGGCATTAGTCCTCTGGCCAGTGCTAGAAGGATAGAGACAGACATCCGTCAGCTACTGGCGGCCACTGAGGCGGTTCCTATAGTGGCTAGTGACCCACGCCAGGGCCGCACCACGACCCGCTGGTACACGTTGCTGAAGGTGACGGGCCCTACAGCCCGGTGGCTTTAGGCCCAGCGATCTATCCTGATCGCGGGCAGCAGGTGCAGGCCCGAGGTCTGGGAGAGGTTGCCCACGTGCTTCAACTGCCAGAGACCCGGCCACAAGGCTGCTACCTGCACGGCACCAAAAACGGCCGCCCGCCTCTGTCGTCGATGCGGATCGCCAGACCATGCGGTGGCTGCGTGTAAAGCCGAGACAACACACTGTATTGTGTGCGAGGTCTCGGGCCACAGAGCCGACAGTATGGCCTGCCCGTCATACCGCACACAGCTACAAGAATCACGTAAGCGGATAGAGCCTATTTCACATGGAGAGCCAAAAACAGGTGGCGCCCTACTAGAAGCACCCAGACCCGCTGAACAGGCGTTGGATCGAGGGCGGCGACAATTTTGCCGTAGGACCCTCGCGCCGACGGAAGACTGGCAAACGGCGGGCAATGCCTCCCAGGTTGAAACCCCCCAGGAAGAGTAATGGTCAGGTTTCTCCAGGTAAACCTCAATCGGTGCCGGGCGGCCCACGACTTACTGAACGCATACACCACACAACACCAGGTAGGCCTTTGCCTCTTATCAGAACCAAATGTGAACATCTTTCGTTCAACACCTAACATGTACATTGATGCACAAAGCAATGTGGCCATCTGGTGGACACGTCAAGACGCGACGCTCTCCGTCACCGATTGGGGTCATGCTGAAGGCTTCGTGTGGGCGTACCTTCCACACAATAATATCGTTGTATATTCGTGTTATTTTTCGCCTAATAAAACTCTGCATGACCTGGAGGGCTATCTGGATATGCTATCGGTGTCAATAACATCTCACCGATACCCAAAACACTCACTGCTTGCCACGGGGGACTTCAATGCGGTGCACACTGCCTGGGGGGGTCACCGCGCCACCGACAAAGGCGCGACTCTTCTTGACTGGATGTCCGAGCACAACATGACCCTGGCCAACCATGGCGACATTCCTACGTTCGCGCGCCGAGGTCAAACATCGTTCTTAGACCTCACCTTTGCGGACCCGAGCGCCCTACGACGGATACAAGACTGGAAGGTCCAGGAGAACGAGGAAACCTTGAGCGACCACAGCTATCTAACGTTTGAATTGCTCTCGCCGATCACGCGTTGTCCCGATACGCGGAGGCGCACGTGGCAGATGCGATACATCAACAAAAAGGCTCTCCAGACCTTCTTCAGAAACCGGTTCAATCGCTTGGCGGACACTCCATTAGACGCGGATACCCTGGCTAAAATCCTGGCGGCTGCCTGCCGGGCGGCCGGGGGCCCAGCCAGACGTGGCGGCACGAGAGCCCGGCCTGCTAAACCTTGGTGGAGCTCGGTTATTCAGACAGCCCGTATAGACTGTTTACGCGCGAACCGCACACTGACACGTGCACGCTCTTGGCTGGCGAAACGAAGACGACAGGGGCACAATGTCGACCCTCTGGCAGATGCCACTGCCAGGGTTGAGCGCCTAGGGGAGCTTTATCGTACGCATCGAATCTACTTACGGAAGCTCATTCAGCAGGCACAAGTCGAATCCTGGAAGGCCTTGGTGGATTCGGTTGAGGTGGACGTGTGGGGTCTTTCCTATCGGATCGTTATGGGCAAGCTCCGCGCACCACCACCACCTCTCCCGGCAGAAGAAATTCGCCGGGTAGTTCTCAAGCTCTTTCCGCAACAACCGGCACGCGTTCATACCAGCATTCCCGTTGACCCTGAACAGATCCCGGAAGTAACAACAGAGGACATAATAGAAGCGGCGGAGCGGCTAGCACCGGGTAAAGCCCCGGGCCCGGACGGAGTCCCACCGGACGTGGTGCGACTGCTGGCACGATCCTATCCCAAGCCTCTTGCAAAGCTAGTGTCACGCTTGCTCGTAGAGGGTCGCTTTCCCACCCAGTGGAAACGTGCCCATTTAGTACTGATACCGAAGCCAAACGCCTCACCCGGCTCGTCAGCGCATCGCCCCATTTGCTTACTCGACGCTGTAAGCAAACTAGTCGAAAACGTGCTCATTCGGCGTTTAAACGACGAACTGGAGGCGAGAGATGCCCTCTCAAATAACCAATACGGATTTCGCAGGGACCGATCCACCCTTGACGCCGTGGAGCGAGTCATAGAGGCGGCTCGCGCCGAGCAGCAGCGGCCGCTCTGGTCACGCAACTACGTGCTGTTGATATTGCTGGACGTCCGCAATGCGTTCAATACCGCCAACTGGTCGACAATAATGAGTGCGCTTGAGCAGAAGGGGATCTCCCCGTATCTGCGGCGCATACTATCATCGTACCTGGAGGAGCGGACACTCCTCACGCAAGGCGAAACCCATCCAATTACGGCGGGGGTGCCGCAGGGCTCAGTACTCGGCCCAGTTCTATGGAACGTGGCATACGATGGTGTCTTGCGGCTCGACGACCTGCCGGATGGGGTGGAGACAATCGCCTACGCGGATGATCTTGCACTAGTAGTCACCGCTCGCACATGGACTATCCTGGAGGCCAGGGCAAACACGGCTCTTGACCGGATAAACAGGTGGATGACTGAACATCACCTGGAGTTAGCACCACAGAAAACCGAGGCCCTTTTTCTAACAGGACGCAGGCGGATAGGGCCTATGTCTCTGGAGCTCAACGGGCACGCTCTCACGCCGTCCCGCCACGCCAGGCACCTAGGGGTGACCTTGGACACAGGTTTAACTGGCCTGCCCCACATTAGGCAGGTTACGCAAAAGGTGGCAAGAGTATCGGCCAACCTGGCCCGAATACTACCCCGGGAGGGAGGCGCGTCCGATCCCAAACGGCGTCTACTAGCTGCTGTTGCAGAAGCGGTCGCGCTCTATGCCGCGCCAGTGTGGGCGGACTTAGCACTCAGGACGGCTACGGCCCGCCAGGCTCTGCGCCGCTCCCAACGGGGTGTGGCAATTCGGGTTAGCCGGGCGTACCGGACGGTCTCCACGGACGTCCTGCTTGTTCTCGCATGCCTGCTTCCATGGGACATGCTGGCGGAGGAGAGGAGTAGGCGGAGATTAAACGGAGAGATATCATGGACCGAGGCTCGAGAGGCCACACTAGCCGCTTGGGCGGAGATGTGGACCCACCCGCCTGCCGGAGACACGAGAGGCACGTGGGCACGCTTCCTCATCACGGACTTGCGCAAGTGGTATACGGCACAGGGACCAATGACATATTACGCTGCCCAGGCGCTGAGCGGACATGGTCAGTTTCAGGCGTACATGATGAAGATCGGAAAAGCCGCGACGGACATATGCGTTCTCTACGACGCCGGAGTGCCCGATGATGCCGCGCATACAATTGAGACATGCACGGCGTTGTCTGCGTACCGCGATAGCTCACCGTTTACCCTACGGGCATCTACCGCGCAAGTGATCGTCACGCACATGGTCGACTCAACGACAAATTGGGATGCTGGCCTAAAATACCTCGACGGGCTCATGCGCGAAAAGATCCGGCTGGAGAATTCTCGCCGGGCGCGATTCGTCGCCCGGAGCCCCCCTGATTTAACCCAGCAGGACTTACCTGCTCGGGATGCACCTACAGACTAAGGAAAGGGTTGAAGCGTGAGACTCCTCTCTCCTGGTCTCGAGGTAATGGTTCACAATTCCGAACCAGGAGGGGGTTCCGGGGGGGTGGTTTTTAGTGGGTAGTGCGCTCGGATTAGAGTGAGTCGCGTATTCCCTCTCCGAGCGTCTAGCCCCACACTACCCGTCATTATATCGGCGGGTGTGCGTAAATGCATTTTCCACCCCTTAAAAAAAAAAAAGCTTTAGCAAGCACGTTTGAATCTCCGGCTGCTCCAGCGTTCTGGCGCCTAGACCGTTATCATTGATCATCAGCGTAGGCTATTACAGCTGTTCCTGGTAGGAAGCCCATTAAGTGTAACCCGTCGCTATATGCCACCTGCTGTCATCCTAAACTATGCTGCCTCTTCTATATAGTCCTGCCCAAACTATGGTTCAACGGCTAGCGGCACATGTGTAATGGAACCTTGAGCAAAGAACAGCGTCCAGGGCCGCTTTCCTTGCTATACGCTACATTTTGTGGAAATTCTCCTTAACCCTTGTATATACGGTGTCGTGTTTACGGATTAATCAGCGGTTCGCTTAGGCATCTGCTTGCGCTTTCTAGGGCAACATGTAAGCATGCTTTCAGCATGCTAGTATACGGTATAGTGCCATCTTTTGATTGATGAGTTCCTGCGGTACCTATGGAGCACTTATGTTTTATTTGAGCGATGAAGCTCGGGTAAGCATTCGGTAGGGCGATCTTTGCTACTAGGGTCTCCGAGAGAAAGTATTTTAGAGACGATAGACAGAAACAGCGATTTGCTAAGCTATACGAATTTCTAGACGATGGAGCGTCATTTCGTAAACCTCCTCATATAGACGACGGGCTACGCAGGTAATAATCTCAATACACTTCTCTCCGCAGAATAGACAACCGAAAGTGAAAGTGATATATATTCGGTCGATTTGGTGCATAGTCGTAGGAGGTCTCACGCATAACAAGCTTGAGAAGCATTGAAGAAAGCAGTTGACGATTTAGGAATTAACACTTTCTTCAACAAATTCTAGCAAATTCTAGCAATGAGGCGGTGGGCTCGCCGAAGAAGAGTATTTTTCATATTGTAAGGGTGAAAAATCAAACGCGCAAACCGCTTCTGTTACCCCGGACTCACACTCCCCACAAGTGGCCACTGCTTCAACGTATTAGATCAAATCGTCACGGATATGGTACAACGCTTACCTTGTTCAACATAGAAGTAGCTTAAATAGCTTTATATTGGATCATCTTGTGAAAAACAGACTACGCTAAAGCCTACGTCAACAATTGCTGCCGAAAGACAGCAGCAGTGAAGACCTAATTCTAGCATGGTGAGCCATGATTGCCGACGGTTGGAAAGGCAGCATAAAGCCGCCAATTAGAGACACGATTCGTAGGACATGTTACCGATAGCTTGACAGAAGACTTCCGTAATCCCAGCCTTAACTGCATGTGAAACTCCTATGGAATGATATGTTGCAGATACTATCTAAACTCCTGTTGATCGAGTAATACTCTGATTTTAATTCTAGTACAACCAGCAACGCTAAACCCAGTGTTCGTATACGCTCATACACCGATTTCCACTTGCGTGTGCATATGTAGGTAGGTGGCCACGAGTTATACTAACTATTGGTGAAATAAGCAAACGATGATGCTTAGTTCTATAGACCGCAAGAAATATAGGCAATTCTTGAAAGCGATGGAATAGCAGTCCCTCCCCCCCTGCATAACATTACAAGATTCTCGGCAGCTAGCCAGTTAAGCACCACATTTTCTCTTTGACTAGGCATCCCAAACCCTTAATGTTTCGAAATCTTTCACTAGACACAGATATCTCGCACTCTCAGTTATCTACTTGTTTACATTATGGTTGTCCAAACAGGCGCTGGGTTCTTTAAGTAAACACAGTAAGCTCATTAATCATCTTTCTATGTAGGATGTGCAACGACTAGTATAAGTGAATTGAACAATCTTTATCGGATTTAGATAGTTTTGATTGTTTGTTGTGTTTTAGCGAACCTTTCGAGGCCCCTTTCGTGGCGCGGCAAGCTTTTTGCATAATGCGAATGCCTTCCTGTGGCAAGGTCGTGTCTTTGGTAACTCAAATGTTGGCTCTTTTTCTGCCTAAGGTACCTCATATATGCTTTGGGGCCTTGTCGCGCTGCTCTTTCTTTAACAACGTGTTCTTTGTGAGACAATTGTAGCACGACAATTATTCCCCACATTCCCTAAAAATGCCGAATTTATGGCATCTTTTTTTCTTCGACGGGCTCATATTTGCAGTGTCGGGCGACCAGGTTTATCCTCTGGCACTTCAGACAACGGAGCAGAGAAACTGCTACTTAGTGGTAGGGCATGCTCGATTTTTTTACTGGTGGCGACTGGGACCAGTATGCGCTGAGTTTATTTTGGTGTTATGCATCTGAGAAGTTGACAGATTTCCTCTTTGCCTATTTTGATTTACTGTATAACAAGGAGATTGTTGTCGACGTAGTGGGTGTCTAAAGACAGGCTGACTGCAGCTACAGCACTACTGGATGGCTGTCTTTAATTTTCCGGTCTCGCAATAAGTCAAAAGACAACAATACCTGCCGACACGGCTTCGCCGCAAGACGTACGGCTGGAAGGCCATGTTCCTCTAGGTGACTCTATCAGCAGTACTTAAAGCGGACTATCCTTTTTTCGGAGGTTTTGAAAAATGCGTTATGCGCAAGCAGAGCTGGCAACTATTAGCTCCAAGTGTGGGACTTTCATCCACTAAAACCATCTTTCTCCACACCCCTCAAGGTTCGGAATTCTGTGGCTCTATTTCGAGATTATGAGGAACGAGTCCCTAATTTTGACCTGTTTTTAATATTTTGTTAGGTTTGTTCCGGGAACTGGGGGTGCATTGAAACCCTGCGAGAGGCTGGTTGAGACTCGCTTCGTGGTAAATCGTCTCAACCTCTAGTGCTCTCAGTCCTCTCTGGACCTCTTCGGCTTTGTTCTGGTCGTATATTCTCCCTCAAGAGAGTGTCCAAGTAAGCTACTCCCCGAGACCAGGTAACGAGGGTCTCCATCGTGTGAGCTACAGCATCGATAAGTGCCGGTAGCGTAAACTCCGATCACGGGCGACATGTTGTTAGAGCCCACTGTGTGGTCGACCTCATTAGGCTAGCCTGGCACGAATAAGACGTACATATCTGCGGACGTATCTTTTCCAATTCTGACTATGTAGTGCTGGGACTGTCCGTGTCCCGTAAATAATAGTAAAGTTTTCGGGCTGATTCTCAGCCAAGATTTAACGTCCACGGGACTGCATTTTGCATTGCGTAATAGACGGACCCCCATAAATACAAATGTGCAACGGTGGGGCCCGAACCCGCGCACCTATGTGTCTCCTCCGGTTGCGAGGCGCAGACGAATGCACCACGCCATCGGGCTCAACCCCGGAAAGATGTGGGTTGCGAAATACGTCAAAGGCCCCTGTGCGGGTCCGTTGTAGTATTGCTGTAAATTAGATAAAAGCGTGCGGGTCAAGCACCCGTAGGTGTTTCCGGCGGCCGGCGCGGCCCACTCCCCCGCTCACGCGGTAAAGGTGTCCTTGCGAGCATGCGTTCAGTCCATGTCTTAATTGACCCATCATTTGCTTGTGGTCTCTCGTAAGCAAGTCTCCGGAGGGGAGGGCGCTAACCGTGCAATAGTCTTGGCACACCCTCCAAGAGGGTCCGCCGGTTGCACGCCGTTTTGAGTCATTAGGTGTTTTTCTTAGTAAAATTTTGTTTCTTTCATTACTAAAATTTTGTTTTGTTTGTTTCTTTGCGAAAGTTTATGAGTAACATGGCACCATGCTTTCGGGTTATTTATGTCAAAGCCGTTATATGGCCTTACAGAACTGCGGCAAGCGCGGTTCACTGCCCCATATAGTTATTTCCTCAATAGCTGCCTATGTTTGTGTCACTTTCCGCTTGTTCTTCTACGTCGTTTGAAGTGCTTTCGGGCCTTTTCATTCATGTCGTAAGGCCACGCGGTTGGCTTACGATGTGTATGCATCTGTTACAGCAGCGTCTTGTTCCGTGTGTCGTCACTACTGCGGCACTTTCGATCAGCGCCCACCTTTATGTATGCCCTGTTGTTTCGTCAACCCAGAGAGCAAGGGCCACACAGCAGCGAGTATCATCAAAGCTCGCTGCCGCTAGCACACGCTCTACACACCGTTGCCTTGTGAACGGTGACCGGCCCTTTCAATTATGGGGAGTGCATATGCAGAAATTCGGGCACGGTGACGTTACCTTGACACGCACTTTTTAGTGGCGGTCGATTACACCTCCTACAACCGATTTTCATTACTAAAATTTCGTTTTGTTTGTTTCTTTGCAAAAATTCATGAGTTATCGGTTCTTGCAGACGCTGTTAGCCGAGCCTATTAAACTGATTATAACCTGACGATATATATATATATATGTTTTGTAAATATAGTTAAAAAACAAATATATACCTACATGAGGTGAATAGCCAGAGCTGAATTGAATCAGATGATGGACGAGAGCAAACAAAGATGGGTGCACGACGAGACGAAAAAGGTGACTGGACGACGGCCCTTTCTAACGAAAAACCGACGACGCAAGACATGGCGAAATCAAACCGAGATCTTTTGCGTGGTCTCGTGATGGATCTAATGTACACAGCTCTGCAATCCTTTCCCCCACTCTCCTTGTCTGTTCCTGTTCTGCTTATCCTCTTTTCTTTCCTATCTCGTTTTCTCTCTCCCGCGCAAAGGCGCTTTCCTCCTCCACATTTGCTAGCGAAATGATGCGGCTAGAGTCGGGCAGCAGCGGCGACGCGCAATGAACCGAATATCTGTCCCCATTGGCGCAGGGAATGATGCGCACGAGGAAGAAGAAGACTACTCAAAGTATTGGATCCAATGGCTCAGAGCGAGAGCATTTTTTCATCAATCAGACTCTTCTTGAAAACGGTGTCGGCAGCAGTGGTAGGTAGGTCCTTTACTCGACAGCGGTGGCCCGTCTACCGCTCTATGGTTCAGACCAGAGATCAGGTTCATGGTTGGGGGGCGGCGGCGACGACGAAGACTTCACCTTCAGAAATAGTAGTGCAGCCCCCGGTACTCGCTAGTAGAACAGCGGTACCGGGAAGAGCGGTACCCTCCTGCAAGTGAGCAAACGCGAACTCACCCACCAGAGGAGGCCAAGGAAAGAGACAAGGACAAACCAAAGGAACGCAGTTAGCTATCTTCCGTAAGAAAAAGGAAGAAAGAGGCGAAGGGGGCAAAATGCATGACAACCAGCGTGTACGGCGGGGCGAGGCTGCTTGTGGTTGAAGCGGGAGTCGACGAAATCGGAACGCCCCGAACACCAGATGATGGCGATAAAGATACACGAAAACTACAAGCTCGCTCGCCATGCGCGTGTCTAGGGCCCCGGCATCGTCTCTACATGCAAGGCACGACTTTGCCGACATAACTACTAGGCTATAAGTGTCTCTGCGCTGATCAGTTCAGGTGTTGAGGATGTCTTGTGGACGTCGGTCCAAAAGCAGCTCCGAATCAGCTTATGCTCTTCTCATTGGCTATTGGCAGATGAAAGGGCAGGTATGTTAAATACAAAGATACAACGAGCTAAATATAGGTAGGGGGAAAATACATAATGCCAAGCTTGTGGGTTTGGGACTGAGTTAATCGAATATTGTAAAAGAATGTACAGTTTTGGCAAAGCAGAGATATAGACCTGTCAGGGGCCCTAGCCTTAGGACCAAATGTGACAAAGCACCAGGTCGATATTATAAAGAAGAGCTTGCCCCCACGATTGGCAAATACTCAGTAGGTTTTGGAGGATACATTGATTTTATGGATGCGTAGGTAATATATATGCTGCCGCTCTAAGCACCCCGGATATAAACGCGTGATTGTGTATTTAGGTATACATTCTAGGCGAATTTATAAATATATATACATATATACAGGGTCATTTATATCGTTATGTACTTATTTCGAGGTTAGATAGAACTCGGCAAGAAAATAATTTTTCCCTATCGAGGGAGGACGCGGAAACGTCTTGTTTAGGAGTGAGGATGAAATTTATAAAAAGTCGTTATTCTGCCTTTTTCTCCTACTTAGTTGTGCAAAATCTACGTTTGCGGGAGAACCAGCGCATGAAGGAACCGGTTACACCGGCGTGTTCGGAGGAAAATTCTGCACAACACAGAAAGACACTTCACTAGCTTGCGTAGGAAAAAGCGAATACACAGGTTGAGGAAAGTCATAGAAAATCGATATGTTGTTATGTCTTACGTTAACGCATTTTCGTGAAAAATCGTAAAATTTTTCCACTACGGCCAAAAATGTATGTCCAAAAGACCACTCTCACGCAATAGCAAATTTAGTGCCCACCACTTTCGTACTAAAATGATGATGCTGCGTTACGTAGTTGCCAAGTCACTAAGCTTTTTCGATAGCCATATTGAAAGCGAAGGCATGCATATTTGGATAGGGCGTATGAGAAAGTTAGGTACATATTTTAAGGTTTGGTTCCTTCATGCGTTGACTGGTTTTCCCGCAAACGTAGATTTCGCACAACTATGTAGGAGAAAAAAAGCTGAATAACTACTTTTATAAACTTCACTCTTTCTTTTAAACAAGACGTTTCCGCGTCCTCTCTCCATAGGAAAAAATAATTTTCTTGCCGAGTTCAACCAAACCTCGAAATAAGTACATAACAATATGAATGACCCTGTATATATAGCAGCACTAACATGCAATCAAACATTTTTCAACTCAAACGTTATGGCGAACTCTTCTAGTTTATGAGAGATAAAAGGAGGCAGATAGGAATTGAGAGAAAGGGAGAAATACTGATCTTGCTTAGTTGTGGATAGCTTGATTCGGCCCTGCTCGTGTCTGGCTATAAGTGCGCAATCATAAAACATGTTTGTGCAGGCCTTTTTTTTGTGCGTAAATGCGTTTACGCACTGGCGCGACCCGCGCTGTGTTGGACTCAGCCTCAACGGCTGGATCGTGTACCGTCAAGACCTATACCTACTAAACACGCCTCCTACTTTAAGCTTCACACTCTGTCAGCCCGGATCTTCATTTAATAGTGCTAAGGACTGACATGAGCTATGGTGGGTTCTAACAAGCAGCCGTGGTCACCCCTAGGTACCCCACTTTGACAGACACGCTTTGGCCATTAACCTGTAAACACGGTTTTCTGTAACCAGTGTCATCTTCCTGCTGTTCGGAGAGCCGCCGATGCCGTTCTATTTAGAGAGTAGCTTTCTCTCTCAGTATCTCTTCCGCCAGTAGTCTTCCGCTTTTCCCAATTTTCGCCCGACCTGCAAGCAATCTTTGCATGCCCTGTCGAAGTGCCCTCGTCACCGCTGCGTCTGCCAGCCTTTCGCTAGTAGCCCGCTATGTCTCACAGACGGCTACAAAGTGAAAGAAGTCGACATTGGCTCCCGTCCTGCAGTGGAGGCAGGACGCCGAAGGTGCCTTTTGTATCCTATGCAGATACGTCTAAAAATGTCCGACTCCTTTCAGAAATTGCGCCATTTAGTACATGAGCTCTCCTCTGCGTGGAAATCGCACGCGTGGGCCTGGCTAGAACGCCAAACAGAGCAATGGACTCCGCAACTGACATAATAAGCCTTCTCGTTATTTTATTTGGCTCGTGGACGTTGAGAATTAGCCGGGCGATGTTGGCCGCGTCCTTTGCTACCGCTGCTTAATAAGAAAGTTACCTGTCATGCCTAAGTCTAGGTGGACTCCAAAATATATTGCTGTTTTCACAATCTTTATTTCGATTTGGTCTAATATTAGCCGAATGGGCATTTTTCCTGCCCTAGTTCATCCGCGGACATGGCCCTAACTGTAATTGTAAGGCCATCAGCATACGCAATAAGTTCAGTTTCGGGAAGAAGGGTTTTGAGCTCAAGCACTCGCATGCCAGGTTCCAGAGCAGCGGCCCCAGTGTGGACCTCTGTGAAACCCCCGCAGTCATGGGGTACTCTTTGCCCTCGGACCACAATGCGCGTCAACCCAGGTAATCTGAGCCTGATTAGATAAGGTAAGACCTTCTTTCATCTGAGCGCGTCAATAATGGCTTTCCACGGAAGACTGCTAAAAGCGTACTTGACGACCAGCGGGACAGTCAAAAACAGGGTTCGGATCGAGCAAATCGCTTCGGCGTTAGATACTATTTTATGTATAGCCGTAAGGACGGGTCTCCGCTTTCTGGGCCGTATTGGGCCTCCAAGAGAAGACCTTTTTCTTTGGCGAAGTCCCTTAGCTTTTTTTCGATTACGGTCTCCACTCTTTCCACCAGGATTTTGATGAGGCAGATAGGTTTGTAGGAGTTAACGACGTTGCAACCGTGGGAGGAAATTTTTTAAATAGCACTTTGATGGCTGCTGCTGGAATGCTATCCGGGCCAAGGGCTTTACCTAGTTTGATTCACTTCGACGCTGCTAGAATTTCAGAGATTATGATTGTTTACAATTCTTCTGAGGGTACCTCGAGTGCCTAAATGACAGATCTGTCGAATTCTGAGGGCAACGGGAAGAATTGCCATATTAACTCATCTCTGTCCTCAGTCGACGTCACGTTTCTGTTACTGCTACTTAGCTTTCCCCTGACTACTTTGTATGGCTTTCCCCAGGGGTCATTCTCGACTTCTTCAAAAATGTTTATCCAGCTCGTCTTGCTCTTACAAATTTTTCTTTTGAGATATGCCCTGCATCTTTTGTATTCCAAAAGTGCTGCTGTGACCACTTCCAGAAACGTTTGTCTAATGTTGGCGGCCTTTGCCCAGAAATGTATTATTGCCCAGAAATTTGAATGAAACATTATTGCGGTGGGCGTCCTATTCTTAAGGTTACAGCTTCGGGCTTGTACTCCAAGCAGTAGTGGACGCTCCCGGGTTCTACTTTCTTTGGGACTTGCCATCCTTGATTCTGTCCATAAGACCAGTCTTGCATATCGTAAGGTCTTCGTAGGTGTACCAGTGTGCCTATCGTAGGTGATCATACCTCTGTCATATACCGTACTCGCCTAGTAGTTGCGACAATTCTTGCGGACTGGACCGTTAGGGCCACTATAGCATGAGCAGGACCGCTCAATATACCTATATTTTATCCAAGTAAAACCCTTCCTAAAAGCAAGGGACCTTACGACATCTTGCAGATTTGTTTGATCTATCTACAACGCAGGTGTCTCTTTTGTCATCACATACCCAGCCTTTGTTGATACCGGTTGCAACGGTAGGTTTGCAGGAGCAGCTTCGCCCCTTATTCGAAGCAATATTCTCGAGAAGGGCATAGACTGCCCTGCTGCAATTGACCTAAGCACACTAAACATCGTTGCAGGTGGAGGCTTTTTAGGCTGGGTGTCCCGATGGAAGGGGCATCGGACCTCTCTTTCTTAGGATCTTCTTTTCTGATCTGTAGAGTGCTTCTACCTAAGCAAAACGTATTTAATCTCTATTGCATGTACTACTTGCCAAACAAGGTCATATTTATTTGGTTACTCGGAATCCGTTACAGAAGCCGAACTTGTAAGCTACAAGCGACACCTTCATTGGACAACTTTATTAGAATAATAACTTTACGCTCACTACGAAGAAGGTCGTATGATCCACCGCTTGTGTTTGGTAATACTTGCGTTGCCGTTAATATTAGGGGGGCCTTTGCGTCCATGAATGTCGCTTTATCAAGAAAATCACGCAATCGGTGCATATTTTTTCACATTGCAGGTTTGTAAATAGGTATGCTTGTTTTTGCGTACTAAACCGTACATCGAATGGCAGACCGCGCTGATTACATCGCTTCCGTTAATGACAAGTAATTTCTGCCTGTTTGTTAATTGAGACTGAGATTAAACCGAGCGTGATTTAATTGCAGCTTTCAAAATGACGACTAAGTAGCACATAAACATTGAATTAACGAGAAAAAAATGTCAAAAAAATGACATCATTCGCGGGAGCGGAACCCGCGACTTTTGGATTAGAAGCCCAACCCGTTACCCACTGTGCAGCAGATACATAGCCTGGACCGAGCTAGATGGCTTAGTGGCAAAGCCTTTGCCTTGCATTCGGGAGGTCTGGGTTCGAGACCCAGACCGGCCACTCTTAAATTGGTTTGCATGGTTTCCAAATTAGACAAGGTAAATGCCGGAGTGGAGTAAAACTTAGCCATGACATGCAAAATCCGTACACGGGCTATTGCCTTACGGGAAATCTAAAAAAAAAAAACAGCCCTGGACGTCGACCGGTCTATACGATGCCCCCCCCGAACAAGGGCCTGCCGGAAACAGCGTTTTTCCGTAGATTTCCAACGCGGCAACGCAAAGGCAGTTCTGGGCGCAAACCTAATACGCCAGGCCCGCATACATTGCAGGGCCCTTATATTTAACAGATAGCGAGACGTAGAAGTGAGGGACAACCACACAAAAATGTGAGCCATAGGAAATTTGCCAACCCCGCAAGTTCGTTTTATAAATTATTGGCTTAACGAGCAAAAATGAGTTATGATTACGTTATGTCTAGATATTTTCAACATTATTTGTGTTTACTATTGTTCTGTGCACGGCTATAATTTATTATTTATACGGTGTTAGAATTAAGAATAGGATATATAAAATCATTTGGCAGTTCCACACAAAGGGTTTCCTAAAACCGAAAATGGCATAGCTGTCAACTATCATGTCCGCACTCGCAACACAGTGCGTCAACGATGGTTAACACTATGCAACCATCAAAAAACTAAAGCTGAAAGAGTTACAGATCAACCCGTGCTATGTGAGGGAACGAAGAAGCCATCTTGATTAGTAAAAGTCAATTGTGTAAGTATATGGAACACTTCCATAGCCTGAACTGAACATTAAAGTTGTTTGCCGTATTTCAGTAATGCAAGTTACGATAAAGCAAAATGTCTAGATATCAAATAATTGCAGACGACATGCTCCTTTTAATCATATTTGGTCTTAAGACTACTACAGGTGATCCATCGTTCTGCCAGCATGATTTTTACTATCACTACTTTTCACTTTATTTCAGTTCCGCTATTCGGCGTTTATTCCTTTTCATAAGGGCGTTAAGGGAAATTTTCGGGCATTTTTGCAGGCCCTTTCTCAGCCTCGTAGAAAAACTATTTACTTTCAGCGGCTCCCGCATTTGACAACATGATTGAAGCCAATGTTCGTGCTGAGGGTGGTGTTTCTTTCTCACCAAGCTCCTCGATCTCGTTGCTTGTCAGCTGTCGTTGGCTTTGGTGGATCTGGTTAATATGGCCCCTGGGAACGGCGACGCCCTACGCCAAACCCGATTAACATTCGAGAACGGCCAATAAACTGATAATAATTGGATTGTTGTTGTAATTTCGAGCTGTGGAAACAGAGGGGCATGCCCTTCAACCGACGGCAAATTAAGGCATTCCTATTAGGTTGACGCTCCCCATTTCGCTACACATTGGCTTTCCCATTACTTTAATTCTCGTGTCACCCCGTGACTCCGTCAGCCTCCGGCTAGGGTTCCCACGTTCCCATGGGTATTGAGAGACACACTTGAGAGAGTCTGAAAAACTTATTCTATAACAGGGACATATGTACGTTTGTACTACACGGAATCTTTCAGTTAAATACCGTAGCAACATATGCGCATAGGCACTATCATCGTTAGCCAGGAGCATCCAAAATGCCGACGTTTAAGTAACTGATTAACATCTTTAGCGTCTACAAGCAAACGTACGTTGAACTAGTTATTTAGTAACATCGAAGCGTATATTTATGCCTGATTTTGCAAGGTTATAATATAAACTATTAAGCGGAGGACCTCATATCTGACGGAATACCATTCAGTGCAGATGCCTTGGGCCAATACTTAGTGTTTAGAGAAGAAAGGAATATTCATTTTGTAATACAGAACTATACAGAGGGACCAGCGTTCTCCACAGATAAGTGGAAAAAGGCTCTACAAACAAATCGGACACTGTTGTGTAGGATAACCTGGCATGGTTATCACCATTATATTTGTCTGAAAGGATCGTGTTATGAAATTGACGAATGTGTGTGCAAATTTTGTGGAGATGTAACATCAACCTCTACCACTTGACCCGATGCGCGTCAATCAACGCACAATCACTGCAGGAACGTGTGAAATACCTGCTTAGTTGTAACAGTGAATTATAAGACATGCAAACCACTTGTAACTACCAATGATATGGTGAATAAACTGAATTGATATATAAAAAACTATAATAAAATTTGGACAATAAGTATATACTGCCGATCAACTGAACAGACCTTTTGACATTAAAGACGTTAATATACCAATTTAGCGTCACCACTGCATGGAGCGTGCACATTTTATTAGTCAGGATATTATCAAAGGAAGGGGAGTAAAATACGGGACATTGGGCACATGTATGGTAAAACAACAAAAAATAATCGATTTGACAGGTAAGCAGTAGTCGAGGTCGGTGGCGTTGTGCATTCGCGTGCGTCTCGCAACCGGAGGAGACACATTGGTGCACGGGTTCGATCTCACCGTTGCACATTTATATTTGTGGAGTACGCGTTACAAAGTATTGCAAAAGCAATCCCGTGGACGTTAAATGTTGGCTGACGGTCAGCCCGAAAAAGTAAAGTTAAAAGTTTAAAAAAGCCACAAACGCAGTGGCGGTTGTATTGAGTCATTAATATTATAACTAAAAATAAGATTTACAGTTATGTGGATTTGCAGATCACACATTAAGAGAGCTACCGGTAAGATAGTTCCGCCCACAGTGTAATCGATTTCGTAGGCTCCGGATTTTAATACCGCACATTGGAAGTAGAGAGCAGCATACGCTATTATGCAAGTACTGCCAAGATCACCTTTATTATCATATGCATGTATTGCATTGAAAAGGGACATGTTGTACAATGGATTACGGTTTTATATTGTTTACAAGTGTACGTACTCGTGGCATAGCTGGTACTAAGCCGATTATCTGTTTAAAATGCATGCTTTACAATGAAAAAAAAAATTTCTAGCAAAGTGGTTTTTGCAAAAAGCTACTGGAAAAACATTTACTAATCTTACGCATTGCCAAAGCCCTCGAAAGCTAACTGGCTGTTATTCTCCCTTGTCACCGAAGACTCCTAAACTTGTTTCCTTACTCGGTTTGACTTTTTTGCGCGGCCGCATCAACCCTCGTTAACGCAGTTATGAACAATTATTACGGGTGCCGCCGTATGGAGTTCGATTTTGATCTCTGTCGGGCTGAACCTTCACAAAAAAGCACTAAAATCATGTTCGTGGGTGCTTGCCGACACAAGTTTTACGACAAGCCTTAGATGGAGGTATTACGTCGTAAGCATATGCTGGTTAATTAAGAACATTATTGTAAGATAGTCGTAGTAGTTGAAGAACAATTGGCAGTTGTCGTAAGTGTAGCCGCCGGTCCTGTTTATGTCATAGGTCATCTAAGACATCTAAAGACCGGCGGCTACTACTGGTTGATTCTACCGGCGCAGTTGTTAAGCAACTGCAGAATGAGTTTTAAATGGTTTGGTTGGAAAGATAAAAAAAACTATGTTGGATTCTTCTGAGTGAAAAAAACATTGACACCTGCTTCAACGGTGAACGTCTGTGCGGTATACAAGTCTCACACTGTATGCGACCATACCACAATGCGGTGGTTTGATTGGTTTCGTACTAGATGTTTTAATATGACCACACACTGCTGCAAAAGCAGGTCCTCATGCCAGACATGTCTGGACGGACTGGAAAGTTACTGGGGGGTGTATCATATGGTTCTGCAGAGCAACGAAACAACTTTGCAATTAATCGAAAGTTTAGCCAGTTGCTGTTGACCGTTTGAAGCAAGTCCTCGCCGAAAAGCGTGTCGAACTATGCCGTCGTAGAGGAGTCGTATAGACCACCATGTCAGCACCCACTCGCAAGTAAGTCTATATATATATGTGTATGCTTAACTGCAGGAAGTCCGTGTGTATAAAATAAATTTCTCAATTTGCCAGAACTTGCTGGCAGTTTACATATATATAAATATATATATATATATATATATATATATATATATATATATATCATCTATTTAAACGCACATATTTAAATCATCATTTTAAACGCAGGTTTTCAAGTATAAAGACAAGTTTCACATAATATGATTATATGCTAAAACAGCGGCGACTGTCAGTGTCTTCGACGAGTGACACTGCGCTGCTTTAAGATGGAAGACGACGCGAGTTGAGCAATGCTTGAGTTAATCGATTCAGCTCGAGACTCTATGGTGGCGCAGGGCGGAGTAGGAGACGGCCAGATTCAGGTGGGGAGATGGCCAGACCCACAACTGGCCAAGTCATCTCGTTTGCTCTCGACGCACAAATCGGATTACGGAGAGAAGAACATCTATTGCAGATAGAGAGAGAGAGAGATATGCCGAACAGGCGTACGTGAGTAGGCGACAATCTTTGTTCCTCCGATCGTCGCCGCTCGGCCGGGCTTGCCGGGAAACGCCGGGGGTGCGATGTCGCCTTGTGCTTCTTCTTCTTAAAGACACTGAGCCTTCTGACGCGAACCTTTGTGTCCAAGCGACGAGCCCACCTTAAGTACAATGCCAGCTTGTCGCTGCTGTTGTCATCATCATTGTTGTTATTGCTGTTGCCCTCGTAGTAGTATCAGTAGTAGTAGTAGTAGTAGTAGGTGTCGATCCCGGTGGCGTGGTGGATTAAGTCTCCGCCTCGCAACCGGCGGAGACATATAGGTGCGCGGGTTCGAGCCCCACCGTTGCACATTTGTATTTATGGGGGTCCGTCTACGAAGCAATGTGAAAAACAGTTTCGTAAACGTTAAATTTTGGCTGAGGGTCAGCCCGAAACTTTACTTTAGTAGTGGTAGTAGTAGTAGTAGTAGTAGTAGTAGTAGTAGGTAATCTGGTTATGAAATATGGTTATATGAATAAAACCCTAATATTAAAAAAAAAGTAGTAGGTAATCGAGCCCGGTGGCGTGGCGCACTTGCATGCATCTCGCGACCGGAGGAGTCACATAGGTGCGCGGGTTCGAGCCCCAACGTTGCACAATTGTGTTCATGGGGCTCCGTCTATGAAGCAGCGCGAAAAGCAGTCTCATTGACGTTGAATCTTGGCTGAAGGTCAGCCCAAAACGTTTTAAAAAAATAGTAGGTTGTTGTTGTCGTTGTCGTCGTCATCGTCGTCGTCGTTGTTGCCGTGCAGTCCCGGGCTTGGTTACCTGCTCGTTGTGTTTCTGATCGCTCGTTCTATTATGATTCCGTCTCTGTTTTTCTTCACCTGCTCTGCTTTTCGACATGATTTATTCCTCCCCCCCCCCCCACTTCTATTTATACAACGCCCTCTCTCTCTCTCCGCTCTCTCTTGCTCGCGTCTTCATATCGTCCTATCGTGACGCGAGTGCGCGCACGAACGAACAAACGAACGAACGAAATTACACTCGCTTTCATCTGCTCACTTATCTCTTTGTGCCTGAGACTACGTTCCGTTTGAATCGGATTACAATAAGCGCCGCCGTTCAGCAGGCGGATTTGTCCTGGACGTGCCACGGCCGCCCTGGATGATGGTGCTGTTGTTGCCGACTGCCGCCTCCACCACCACAAACGCTGGCACGTGTGCCTGTTCTATAATGCGATTACACTATTGGCACACACCAGCCGCGCTGCTTGTCGGGCTGCCTCCGCGGGCTCACGGCCAGCTGGAAACGTTGGCTCGTGCCGAATCGCGTTGACGCTGACACAACCGGCGTGCCTTAATCGTCGACTCCAAGCAGTTGCCGTTGGTCACCTTGTTGTCTAACATACGTTGTTTCATTGTGAGTCATCATAGTCACGGCTCGTCTTGCATACATTAAGTTCAATCTAGTGCATTCCGTTCCCATCACATGCCACTTTTAATAGCCGCGTTGATTTTTTTTACTATGCGTTAGCGTTATGTAGGACTGTGCTGAGTCGTTTTTCTTTTTACAGGTACAACAAGGCTAAATTGTTGTATTCACTAATCCAGAAGGTAGGCAGAAATACATGTAAATAGGTGGATATCGGCTGGTTATAATTTTGAAGTCGAACCTGGTGGCGCGGTGGCATGCGTCTGCGCCTCGCGACCGGGGGAGACACATAGGTGCGCGGGTTCGAGCCCCACCGTTGCACATTTGTATTTAAGGAGTCCGTCTATGAAGCAATGCGAAAAGCAGTCCCATGGACGTTAAATCTTGGCTGAGAGTCAGCCCTGAAAGGATTTTTTTGGTTAATCTTTTGGAGTAAGGAAAACGTCAGGTCGTGTCAAAGCCGAAGACGAAAATGCGGATAACATTTTTACTTGATCTAATGATGCACCGTAAAAGGCATCGATTCAGTGGTCCCTTACATTGATGCCAAATGCTACTAGCCTAAACCCACAGTCTAAGCATTAAGCCGATTATCTGGCCTAACCTTATAGTTGGCGATTCATAGCTGCGCATGAGGGCCTCTGTGCAAGTGTGTACGCATTACGTCTACTTGTACTTACCAAATGTTCCGCTGCGCCTATTTGGGGTAAACCTAGGTAGGCAATGCCCGCCGCTGACATTGCCACTACATTGAGAAGTAGATTTGCGTAGGTGCGCACAACTTTACTCGTTAGGCCTGGAGCAGACGTGGCTGCACGTAGGGTTGACAGAACAAAGCGCACGCCAATCGAAAACCTAGTGTTGTCTCTGCTGTTAGTGTTGCTGCTGACGACCCGATCAGGTATGTTCCCCTGAAGTCTAAGGCTGTCTACTACATCAAAGTAGAAATGAAACGCAAGCGGTGAGGGATAGACGGTACAGCTGGATAGATAGGCAGGAGAAAAGCGGGTAAAGAAGGCGGAGGGCGAGGCAGTCTGTGGGCAAGTCCAGTCTAAAACGCTACATTTGAAGTTCCTGTTACTTTTCTTTGTCTTTTTCGTTGTCTTTATTTTTTCTTCGGTCAGCTTCAGTTCCTTGCCTCTAGTCTCTCGTCCTTTTCTAGACCCTTTTCGTCATTATCGTCGTCTTTTCCGTTCTTCTGTTGAACATTCTGCGTGCGCTTTTCTCTCGTCAAATGCTTCCTGGTGCACTCCCGGAGCGCGCCCGTCCGTCTGCCCGCACATTCCCGTCTGTCGTTTCCTGTCTCTGTCAGCACTTTTGTATTGGAAACCAATGTTCAATGTTGGGCACCAGTTGGCCAAAACCATCCCTGCCCCGAGCATTCTACAGCTATTGGGGGCACGCCCAAACCCCGCTCGCCTTCAGTTCCCGCTCACGGGACCTGGTAGCCCACGGGCTCATCGTGCCCCCCCCCCCTCCCCCTTAACACGGTGCATTTGGGCCGATGCTCTTATCTCTTGACGATCTTCGACGACTGCTCGCGGCACTTGCCAGAACAGTAGCATCGAATCGTAGATACACGTTTTCTCTATTCGTCGATCGGTCAAGTGCTATAAAGCGCAGCAAGCGTACAACATATGTGTATGACCGTATACACGTATCTACCTATAAATCGTATGCTTTGTATGAGGTCATCTAACTAATTTCGCTCGTCAAACGCTCAGCCTACAGGGCTTTATGCTGCCGAACAGCGGAAAGGGGCACAGTAGAGAGGCACGCGGCTGCATGCAAGCTGTTGCTGCAGGGCTGTCAAAGTGGCTTCTGTTCGACGTGCGTTTAGGCTCTGTGTGCTCTAGCGTGCGATTCTGCGTCACACTCTACGACGTTAAGGCGTGTTACAGTAACGACATTCCGTCATTTCGGCACGGGCACCATACGACAAATAAACTAAAGTGATATATTTAGTCATAACATGAAGGCAGAACAATAGTCCCGAAACGAACGTGTGTGCTCCGCTTTTCAGCAGCAACAACGACAACAACAACAACAACAACGACAACAACAACAAATTCCAGTCAAGCGATTTTTGCAAGAAGCTACTAGAAAAACAATTACTAGTCGTACGCATTGCCAAAGCCTTCGATGTTGTTGTACAACAACAACAGCAGCAACAACAGCAACAACAACAACAACAACGATTACTTAAACGATAACCACGCCAGCAACAACAACAACAACAACAACAACAACAACAATGTTTACGTTTATTAGATCCATTAGCCGCTACTCGAGAAAGTATATCCGAGCTTGTCCCAATCTCCTCCTCGTGTATGTAGAGTAGTCGTCAGCGTTTTATAGGCCAACCTAGGGAGGAACGGGTGCTGCAGTCGCCGCCAACGCACGCCGCCGCCGCCGCCATCGCTATTGTCGCTTGCTGCTTCTTTGCTGTTCTTCTGCTGTCCTTCTGCTGCTGCTTGCGTAGTACAGCCGGTGGCGTACCACTACGAGCGGCGATCTACCTGCGACTGCGGCGATCGTCGACTTCTGGTGTCTTCGGGAGTCGTCTCGTGAATTGGTTCGTCAGTACACTGCGTTCTTCTGCTTCTTTGCTGTCGTTGTCGTGGCACGTACGACGTGACGCACGAGGCGAACGAGTAGTCGCTGTGAATATTGTATTTGCCGCTGCCGACGACGACAACTTTTTCTTCTTTTCGCCACGTTCGCTTGCCTTTTTCGTTATCGTCTTGTTGTTTCTTGTTGTTTATATTCTCGTTCAGTCTGACTACGACGGCTCCGCTCTTTTTGATTCGTGGAATGTTTGTCCGCTACGCTACATTGCTGCTCGTGCAATGTATGTGAGCCAATAAGATCGCTTATCGTACCAACGGTAGTGTAGTACTAGGCATTGGCTCTATGCACAGACAGGTAGAGAAAGGCGGAAAGAGAGAGAGAGAGAGAGAGGGGAATAGGTTGGGGGGAGACTAGACATGCACACAGATACGCAGCCACATTACGATAGACCCGGCGACTTTTTGCAGACCAAACTGGTTAAGGGGAGCAAATAGAAATCGAAGATAAACAGAGCGAGTAGAAATCGAAGGATATAAACAGCGACACCACGAGGCTGGTAACAAAAAACTGACTACATAAACGGAGATTTTGGTGTAGCCACACAACAATGCAAAATAGAACAAGAGAGGACCAATAGCTAGGCAAAATAGCCAAAAGCCAATTGAAGCCACTTGATTGCGAGTGAGGGTAATTATAAGTTTTTTTTAAACTTAAATCTATCTATTTCATGTGCATATTTGTTTCATTTTACTTGCGGTGACTGCTAGATACGGCTAACGCACCGCTCGAAACAGGCCATTACGATGGCAACCATGATCAATAGACAATTGCAAGTGTTCAAGCATCGGCCTTGCTTGTTGTATTTGTTGGACGTGGTTGTCATTACCCTGCGGCTACATACCTCTGCTGGGGAAAGCCTACATAAATCTAGTAAAGAGAACGCGATGACGATACATGCATTCAGATGTTATCGTACCAATCGTAGGCAACTTAGCCCATTGCAAACGTCTAAAATGTAGTTGCCAGAGCGTTATAAAAATAAACATCTACCATATTGAAAAAACTTGTTATTGCATATTTCCTTTAGATTTGCCAGTTTGTTTGTCGATCCATTTAGAGCAGCGACGCTGCTCGTATAGCCATTGGATTATTGTGTTTGGATAGTCATGCTTGTAGGTCGACATCGGCCAACCCAAGCATTCTGTTATGGAATGAAGTTTTCAAAATAACTAACTGTTAACGCATTCATTTGCACGCGTTCATATCTGCGTATATGCGCACATACAATGTGGGCTCGGTGAAGCTATAACATAGAAATGTGTTATGTCTCATTGTGCGTGGTGTGTGTGTAAGGTAAAGTTCTTAAAAAGTGGTCTCCGAGTAAGAAGGAACCTGCACTGAAATACGCATTTTTTTACAGCTGAAACCTATCAGCATTACTCTGGGGGATTACGGGAATCCAGACGGACATGCGCCACCCCAGCCATGGTCACTAGTCTGGGACTCGCAAACCCAGTAAGCCCGCTTTCCCCCCACCCCCAGGGATCGGTAACTGCGTAGGCATTGCTTCGAATCCATGGGAGTGGTGTTGCACTAACTCCTACATTCTACTCCAATCTGGCATCATCCATCGTCTCATGTCTGCCTTGGTGCAGCTCAGACGTGTCAGCCAGACCGTTAACGCCTTCTACAGCTCCGCCACCTGGGAATGCGTCTAGAGTCATCGCCTGGAGCATCCCTGGCTGTCCATGCCTAATCCCAAGGCTGGTTGGCCTTTGCTGCCTATTTCCCCTTCTTTCCCTGTCACCTACGGGCGCTCCCTCTCGACTGGATCGGGGGCTATTGTTGAAACGAGCTCTCCTGGCAGTTTTCTTGGCCACCTTTAAGGACATGATAGTCTCGAAGAAGGCACACGACTCCCTCCACGCCTTCGCCGAAGCCAGCATGTGTGCTACAACCTTCTTGGCCGGCTTTCCTCTCACGGTGGTCACACCCGCGTCTCTGGCTTCTTGGAGGGCCGGACACCGCAGAACTGTGTGCTCGAAATCGTCCGTCTCACCCGATCTGCATAACACGCAGATGTCGACACTCGCCGTGTTAATTCTTACCATGTACGTTTGGAACTGGCCGTGCCCGGTCAGCACCTGTGTCGTACCATAAGACAGCTCACCGTGGTTGCAGTCGTACCACGCCTTCAGATCAGGGATGAGGTCTCTGGTCCAGCTCCCCGCGGGCGGCCTCCGAGAGTCTCCCGGCTGCACTGCGACCCATTCCTCATGCCACCGGGCGATTGTCCTCGATCTAGCCGTTGTTAAGTCTAGATCGCCATCCTTCCATCATTCGGCCCGTTCACTTGCCAGCAGGTCCCATGGCAGCATCTTAGAGAAAACCAAGAGTGCCGCGGTCGACACCGTGCGGTAAGCCCGGCAGACACGAATAGCTGCCGGCCGCTGTGACGATCGAAGCGCTCTCCTGTTTCTTTGTGTCCTCAGCGCCATGTCTGCCCATACTGGAGCCGCGTATAACGCTACCGACTCTGCTACACTGGCCAGCAGGCGCCGCCTGCCTTCTGTGCAGCCGCCGACTCTGGGCATTAACCGCGCCAGGCCGGCCGCGACCTTCTGGGCTTTACCAGCCACATGCTGGATATGCGCCGATCCACTGAGACTTTTGTCGAGCACCACTCCGAGATACTTTGCTGTCCGAGCAAGCTTGACAGGATGACCGTTTAGACGCAGGCGGATGTTCCGGGTTTTCTTCTTGCCTGTAAGGTACATTACTTCCGTCTTGTGCGGGGCCAGTCTTAGATAATACGCATTTAGCGGTCGGCAAGTAGTTTTGGTCGACATTTGACCGTAATGCAAATGAAACGCTAAAGTTGGTCCAATGAACGCTGACGTACCTAACGGGTTCGAAAGGCAGCGCAGTGCCTTTAGTCAATTAACAAGAAGGCAAGTAGTAAAAGGCTGCGCTGCAGCAAAGTTTTCAGCGAGTCCCTTTTCCGAAAAGGTCGATTTTTTAAGGATGGATATAACAGACCAGGTACATTATATATATGGTATGTGCCAGGATTGACCTTTGCTAATCTGGCTCCGTTGTTGCTTCGGTAACAGCGGGGAACCCCTGCTCTGGAGTGGTCGAGCCACCCTTCGGGGGGGGGGAGTATATTCTGGGGTGTAACGCGGAATTGCGAGGTGATCGCGTCTAATCGGTAAGGCGGAGTAGTGTGGTACCTTCATTTCGAACCTCGATAGGGGGGAGGGCGGGGGATCCGCTGGCCTGTCTATTCGGGCTGGCGGGCACTCCCGCATTATGTAACCCCACTCCCGCGCGTAACCTTCGCGGGCGGCGGAAGTGTAAGTATCTCTCTCTTTTGCTATGTGCCAGGATTGACTTTTGCTATTGCCTTTCTGGTCTACAGCGCGGGGTTGGGAAAGAAGGTAGGAATAATACAAAGATAAAATTTGCAATTGATTGGACGCTTTAATTGCGCCAGGGAGTTTTTTGAGGGGGGAGGAGGACGTAAAAATGTATACAAAGGGAAGTACAAAGTAAGCTAAGATTTAGTATTAGGATTAAAAATGTCACAAATAAAATATGGGTTAACAGATACAGATAACAGGGTATGGGAGAAAATAGTGAAATTAAAACAAGTTACATACAGGCAAACGGAAATTGACGATGGGTTCCATATAGAGTTTGGCAGGTATATATGGAAAGGAAAGGCGGGAAAGGGGCAGGATAGAATGGGTGGGTATACGATAATTCAAGAGCGAGTGGGCTACTGGCAGATGCCAGCGCAGGTATGTTGGATACAATGATACAAAGAGCTAAATATAGAGATGGGCAAGGTACAGAAGGTCGAACATGTGAACTAGGGAATGAGTCAATCGAATATATTGTTAAAGAATGTACAGCCTTGAGGGGAGCAGAGGTATAGACCTGTCGAAGGCCCTAGCTTTAGGAGCACATATTAGAAAGGACCTGGTCGATTTTACAAGGAAGAAGTTTTTCCAATGGAAAGCACATACTCAGTACGTTGGAGAATACATCAATTATATGGATGCGTAGGTAGCATATATGATGCCGATATAAGCGCCCCTGATAAAAAAGAACGTGACATGTGTATTTAGGTATACATGCCAAGCAAATAAAAAATGCTATATATATATATATATATATATATATAAACACGTGACATAAATGTTTTCAGAGCAGTTTCGACAAGTCGCGCTGAAGGCGACGAAAAATTATGCAACTGGGGCTCCAGATTCTTCATTGTTAAAAATTCTTGTCACAAAGACATACAACTGACGCACACTTAAGAGAAATTTTTATTACCTGCATGTTGGTAAACGTAAATGCATGTTAGAGAGCAGTTGCTACGAGCAAACCGTATTTGGCTCACCTCCGTGCTCACGACAACAAATATAGTAATGTATCACAAGGCCCCGCACCGTTAATGCTTATGCAAACTATATTTCAAAGAGGGTTGCAACATCTGCAATAATAATCGTAACTTATTAAAACATCTTTTCTAACTAGATATTAATTAAAATAACATTTTTCATTTTTGTCGTGTAATACGTGGCCAATCGTGAGCTAGAATTAAAACATCTTCCTATCATATCTTCTTCCAATCTACTTGTTTGACCTGTTACATATCTACTAGAGACTGTTTGATTAATTAGACTCCCCTTTTTCAATGTGTACATTGGTGGTTGAGAGTAACATAGCAGTTTTGCTGCTTTATAATTGTAGGGATAACAGCAGCAATATTTTCACATCGCTAAATTGGTTTACGGAATTCATAAAGAGTGGCCTGACTCACCTTTAAACCTCTGATCTGCCACACATTGCGTACCAGCCACATGCTTAAAGTCGCTACCAATACTTACGACTATACGCGTTATTTTAACTAATTAGAAATGTGTTTTTTTGTGGAAATTTGACCCAGCAGAGACCGCCAATTCTTCTGACCCCGTTTGCTTGCCCGTCCTGCGTCCAGCGTTAGTTCCCATTCATTGTCTAAGGTCTAGGAGGTGTGCTTTATTACGCTGCTAGCAGGCCGGTATCTATCCTCTTAATTGTGATCTAATCCTTTAGTGCTCGCTATCTATCGCCGAGGCTCAGATCAGCTTCGCTCGCAAAGAGCGTTCCGGCGACTAGAATTTCTGATGATCAGGCATAGCGAATGACGTCGCTAATACCGCTTAGTCTCCGCCACTGCCATACCAAAAAGGTATATCATAACCTCTCCGCGCTAACTTACTCTAATTATGCCATTATTCATATTAATGGAGTAGTAAGTAGTAGTATTAGTAGTAGCAGTAACAATAATAATAATAAAAAGGCATGCGGTTATTGAGCTCGTTGCCCTTTCTTCATTATCTGTACGTAGAGTTCTTCCAGTGACTGAAGCAAGAACAGCCATTGCGACAATATTACTGATACAAGCAATCTAGTATAGGTAAGGCCGACACAATTTGCTTGTCGTTACGAATGACCATGATAGGGACGATAACGTTGATCACCTTTGCTTCATCCTTACTCCGATGGCGTAATGAGACGTACTGGATCTGTGGAAGCTCTCGTCGAGCTTGAACAGGCGACCTTGGAATGGGGTTAATGGACGTCACTTAGCAGCAGCAGCAGCAACAACAACAGTGATAGTAGGAATAGTCAAAACGTATTTTTCAGTTTGTTAATTTTGTACTTAATCTACATTTTATATATTCTTCTAAATAAATAATAATAAAAATACTTAATCTACACACATATACGAGTACATATATATATATATATATATATATATATATATATATATATATATATATATATATATATATATATATATGTGCAAAACACAATGTATATTAAATTTAAACCTCTTGAACTGACCCTCAGCCAAGACTTAACGCCCACGGGACTGCTTTTCGCATTGCTTCATAAACGGACCACCATAAATACAAATGCGCAACGGTGGGGCTCGAACCCGCGCACCTATATGTCTCCTCTAGCCACGAGGCGCAGGCCAACGCATTACACCACCGGGCTCGACTATCCTATTCAGCGCAAACACGCTCTTGATGTGAATCTGATAACTCTGATTGTTAAGCGGGAATGACAGTCCTAATTGACGGATTTTCTCTATTCGTGTATTACTCCTGATCACTGTCAAGCGCAGAGGGTGTCTCTGAGCGGGCAGCATGCTTGAGATCAAAATGCGCTTACCGAAGTTCCCTGAGCTAAGCTTCTACTTGTCGAATCGGAGCGCCCAAAAACAGTACAAACGTTGGTCGTCGCATTTGCCGCGGCGTCTTTGATATCGAATGTAGAGTCGCAGTATCGCATACATTTGGTCATGGGAAATCTCTACATTAAACGCGCACAAAATGTATTTGAACTGACTAATCAATCTTGATGCGGGTTTGTTCCACGAATAGTTATTTTCAACTAAGAAAAACAAACAAGCTGAGACCAGGACAGGTAAACACGGTAATCACGATTGAACTTATCGATACGGTGAACGACCTGGTGAAAAGTTATGCGCGTGTCGCGATGCGAATGTAAACAGTGATAGTGGAGGCCAGCGCTAGAACAGTGTGGACAATTGTACATGACAGGTTGGTCCACCGGAAGATGTGCACGCATTGGGTTGCGAAGACATTGGTCAGCGAATCGCTAAAGGAACTGCGTTCTTTGGGGTCAGTACTGCAACACCTTTTCCGGTGGAACACGAGGACCTCGCTTTCTTGGAGCGAATCATCATCACCATCAGTGACGAGAGCTGAGTGACCATCAGTTCGAGCCAGAGACGAAGCGGGCCGCATGCAATGCACACATGTGCCGCCGCCTCTTCCTATGAAAATGCAAGGCGTTTGCGCTCAGCTGTCCCCTAATACTCACTGTCTTTTCCAACGTCCGAGGTCTGACACTTATCGAATTCCTCGAGCACGGCAAAACCACTGTGAGACGCTTTGTAGCCTACGCAACTCCATCGAGAGCAAGCGGCCTGGGCTGCGCACAAAGGAAGCGAACCTGCTTCACAGCAACGCGCGTCCACACGTCTTCAGGGTCACACAAAGTGTACTGACCAAGTTCAGGTTCGACCAGCTTGAGCATCCGCCCTACAGCCCGGACATGCCGCTCTGCGACTTCCATCAGTTTGGTCTGCTAAAAAACGGAGGCGCTTAAACTCGGGCGACAGATTAAAGCCGTGGATGACTGGCTCTTAATTTGACTAATAATCTTACCTTAGTCGTCTTAATAACTTCTTAAGATTGTGGGAACAGGGAATTCACACAGCGCTTAAAACAGTTGGATAGTTGTGCTCAGGCTTCTGGTGATCACTTTTGAAGAACAGACTCCAATTAGGCTCACTGTGCTGTTCATATCTGTTCATTTAAACATGTAAATTTGTGTACTACAGAAGAACCTTGAATATGAGCTACTAAAGCAGACAACAACCATCTGCAAAAATATATTTTAGCTATTGAAAAAAAATATATTTTTTTTATTTCTTACCCTTAATAAAAAATAAAAAAGAGCCAAATCACCAACCAAAAACCGAAGTGCTATACCAGTAACTAATCCAGCAATATATGATATTTCATTCTTATGTTTTTGAGCAACTCAACCTAACAAAGGCATAATATGATCTGCAGATGATACTATTAATAACAGTTAATATTCATAACAAATAAAATGAACATAATACAGCATATTTATAATTATCCTATTTGATGTTAGGTTATAAAGATAACACATCGTATAATATATATATATATATATATATATATATATATATATATATATATATATATATATCATGATATGTATTTGTAGATATAAATTACATTCGAATTGGCAGCCAAACAAGAAAAAGGTTATTCAGTAGCAAGCTGCGCACGGTTTGAGAAGTCTTCCCTCAAATCTATTCTTAGTAATACATGCTGGCTTGTATTGCTTGCTATCGTCGGCAAACTTTTATTTTTCCACCCACCAGCAAATGTTATTGACTAAGGGGAACTATATTCGCCTATCCATTGTTACGTTGCACCCGGGACTATCTATCGCATTTCGTGGGAGTAAGTTCTATAAGAAAGACTGAACTTTACAGTAGTAATAGTATTAGTAATAGTAGTAGTGGTGAAGAAAGTTCGATTTGTAGCTGCACGATGTCGGCTCTGGGTTTTAGGTGCAGTTATGGCCTGAAGCGTCTTTGAAATGACAATTGACGACGACCTTGAGATTTGCTCGTCTCAGCGTATAACAAAGCATAAGAGTGCGGCAATTAGGCGGACAGAAGAGAAAAAATAGCGCGGGTACCGCGTAGACTAGCAGAGAGAAACGCGGTCGTAGAGGACGTATGTAGAGTGTGGGGATGACTCGACGAGGTGTGTCTGAGCCGGCAAAGAAAGGCGACCTGCGTATCTCTCTCGCTAGCCTCGCTTATGGACCCCGCGCTACCGTTAGCTACAACGGAGAATAATTACGCGCAGGTAGAATGATAGACAAAAAACGGGCTGGCGGCCCGAGCCAGCCAGCCAGGTCGTCAAGCCGGCACTCGGCAATCGCGTACGAATAAGAAAAGCCGAGCCGAGCTGAGTCTTTTAGACAATACACTTAATTATCGCATTTGCATGCGTATGTGCGTCAGCACTTGGAGACCCGTTTTTTTTTCTCGAGCCTGCCAGCTATATCGGTAACGTGCGACCAATCCTTCGTCGTCGCGGCCACCGCTGCTTCATATACGAACTAGCCAGCTATTGTGCGCGTCAGCTGCAAGTCTATTTTGCTTTTCCTGACAAAACTCCTCGCACAAAGCCCGATGCTACTCATTTGCTTGGCATCGAGATGACAATGTACGTACTGCTGGCTACCCATGCATGTTGCCCTTAATATATATATATATATATATATATATATATATATATATATATATATATATATATATATATATATATATATATATATATATATATATATATATATCGTGTTTAGGATACATGAAATGCGTTCTGCTGATATAAATGATATATATATATATATATATATATATATTTTTTTTTTTTTTTTTTTTTTTTTATAGAGGTAACTGGTAAAATGCGTTATGCACACCGGGCGACGTTGTTAAAGCCTCGGTAGTGTGGGACTCGCACCCACTAAAATCCAGTCGTCCTCTTTGCCCCTTGACGGGGGGTGGCCGCAGTACTGTCTTCTCGAGATTACTTCGCCTGGCCACTCTGCTTGCCATTTAGGCTGCTCGGCTTTGTGCGGCGGTTATTTTCGCCTCAGAGATACCTTGTGCGAATCTTCTTACTAGAATCCAGGATTTGTGATCTTTGAGGAGCGCCTCTACAAGGGCCTGGCATGTCAGGGGGTTCTGCAGTCCTAGGTTCCGGGACAATAGCTCTCGCTCAGTGTCGAAGAAGGAGCACCGCTCATAGCAGTGCCTAACATCATCCGGCTCCCCCGAGTTGCACATGCGGCATACAGGGGAGTCAGTTTTACCGATGCGGTGTAGGTACTGCTGAAAACAGGCACCATGGCCTGTTAACAGTTGCGCTAGTGGGTAGGTAAGCGAGCCGTGTTTGAGGCTGTACCATTTTTTAAGATCAGGAAGTATTGATCTTGTCCAATATCCAGGATGGCCCGGCTGGATTGCTTCCCATTGCTGGCTCCATTCGCTTAGTGTGTCGGTTCTGCTGACTAGTGTGCCCTCCGTCAGAACGTTGGTTACAGGGCTTCTTGATGCCAATTCTTTTACTCTCAAGTCCCAGGGAATTTGTCTGGAGAGTACCTGTACGGCTGCTGTGGAGGCCGTGCGACTTGCTCGTGTTAGGTTAAGCGCCATAGGTCTTTGGGTCTTGTTGAGAAGGCGACGTGTTGTAGCTCTTGTAGTAGTGCGCTTCCATAAGGGTGCGGCGTATAGCATGATGCTGTCTATTACTGATGCTAAGAGTCGGCGCCGAGAGTCGCTTGCCCCTCTGGTCCGTGGGAGGATTTTCCGTAACTCTGCTGAGGCTTTGGCTGCTTTTTTAGCTGCATAGCGCACATGAGGTGTTCCTGTGAGAGCTCTATCAAGGATCACGCCCAGGTACTTAACCACGGGCGTGGGTGTTATTGGATGGCCTTCCAGGTGTAAATTTAGGTTGCGTGGAGGACGCTTCAGTCCGTTTAGAAGGATTGCTTCCGTTTTTTGTGAAGCCAGTTCGAGGCCAAGCGTGCGGAGGTGTTGTCGGATATCCGCCAAGGCTCCGTTGGCTGTACCTTCGAGCAAATCCTCGTCACTGGCGGTAACGATCAGTGCCAGATCGTCTGCGTAGGCGATAGAAAAAACTGCCGGGGGATGCGGCAGTCTTAGTACTCCATCATAGGTTATGTTCCACAGGGTTGGTCCCAGTACAGATCCTTGGGGAACCCCGGCAGTGACGGCGTAGTCCACTCCATCGTATGTAGATGCTCGGTCCTTTAGATACGACGCTAGGATACGTCGTAGGTAGGGAGACACGCCTTTATTTCCAAGTGCTTGGTTTATGGCGTCCCACGAGAGCGTATTAAACGCGTTTTTGACATCAATAAGGACGGCAAGGCAGTGCGCCCGGTTTGCGATAGGTGAATTTCTTTGTGTTTCAGCTATGTTTAGAACTTTGCTGATAGCCGAGTGTGTGGAGTGCCCGGCGCGGAAACCATGCTGGTTTTCTGACAGCGCCTTCTTGTCTTCTAATTCTGTAACTAGTCGCCCGTTGATAATATGCTCAGCTGCCTTGGATAGGCAGGAGAGCATGCTTATAGGGCGGTATGCTGAGGGGTCTCCTTGTGGCTTCCCGGGTTTCGGGATAAGGGTAAGGCGTGCCGTTTTCCAAGGCTTTCGGTATTCTCCGCTGGTGAGAATTGTGTCCATCATGCGTTTGAATACCTTTGGATGGTTCTTAAGGAGTACGCGTACTGCTTGAGGGGGGACAGCATCTGGGCCCGGCGCTTTCCCTGGTCGTATGCGTTCAGCCACTATTCTGATCTCTTGAATTGAGATTGGCTCGAAGGAAAGATCTGAGGTTTCTTCAAAGACTACCGACTCCGGCAATGGTCTTTGTGGAAAGAGCGCATTTACAATCGGTCGCGCCACTTCTACAGGTAAAGGCGGCTGTGCGTGGCGCATTTTTTTTCGCACAATCATGTATCCTTTGCCCCAAGGGTTTCCCTCGACCTCCTCACCCAGAGAGATCCAGTGGTCTTTTTTACTAACCTTAATGGCTTTATGTAAAGCTCTTCGTGCTTCTTTGTACTTTTCCCATAGGTAGAAGAGTTCTCGTCGGTGCCTTGCTCTGCGGCGCGTGCATACTCGCCGTATGCGGTGGCAGGCCCTTCGCTTTTCGGCAATCCGATTATTCCACCAGTAGCACGGTGGTCGATTGGCTATCTTAGGGTGTGGGCGGGAGCTGGACTCTCGGCAGGCTTCCTCTAGTAGTGTAGAGATTTCTGCTGCCGAGCATTCAGTGAGGTTATGTACTTTTCTTCTTAATGCTTTCTGAAGGCGGGTATAATTTAGCCTGGGAAAACGTTGCGGTTTTGTAGGACGATGAAGCTGGGAAGAAGTTAGATTGACAGAGAAGGTTACGTAGAGATGGTCGGATAGAGTTTCTGCTTCCTCGTGAATCCTCCAGTCGGTTACTCGGTGCGATAGTCTCTCTGATGCAAATGTCAGGTCTAATGTTGATTTGTGCCTGCCATTATCAAAGGTGTATCCCTGGGTGTTCATGAGTTGTAGATCCGCCCGGGTTGCCCATTCTAGCAGGATCTCTCCCTTCCTTGATGAGGACCTGCTTCCCCACAGACTGTGGGCCGCATTGAAGTCCCCTCCCACAATCGCCTTTCGGTGACCGCGAGCGCTCATGCTGAGGTCCAGTTCTTCAAGGAAGTCCTCGTATTCCTGTAGGGTGGAGTTCGGAGAGATATAGACTGAGTAGATCGCGAAGTCGTAAGTGGTAATAAAGGAGAAGTGGGTCCCCTGTCCCACTGACGTGGGCGAGTATCTTGTAGGAAATACCTTGATCGAAGCGGATTTGTTACCAGCGTGGGGCCCGGGTTGAGAAAGCTGTGTGGTAGGGGTCTCGGAGAGAAGCAGGATTTCTATGTCGTTTTCGGTTGCGAATTGGGACGCCAGATCGTATGCTCTGGGGGCTCTACGGAGGTTTATTTGCAGTATTTTAATTTTGCTGGTCATTTTGATTGTGGCTTACTCGGAGGTTTGTAACCCGTTGTCTATATGCTGGGCATTGCGTTGTAGTGGCGTAGTGTCCATCTACGTTGCATACGTAGCACCTACTATTGGCCGTGCAGCTCTTTGCGACGTGTCCTTGTCCTCCGCATTTGAAGCAGCGAGGTTGGGTTGGTCGGGCTGCGGTACAGTCCCTGGCCGTGTGGTTAAAGCTCAGGCACAGTGAGCACTGCGGTACCGAGACCATTTCGTCTATGCGGCACCGAGTCCAGCCAAGGTGTATATGTCTTTGACGTAGAAGTCTTTAGGCTTCCTCTGGTGGCATTTTAACAATGCACGAGAAGTCGCCCGCCCGGGTTTTCTTTAGCGGATTTAAGGTAAAAGCCATTTCCGGTGCTCCGTTCTTGGTAAGCGCTTTGAGGATGTCTTTCGGCTCGATGGACTCATCTAGGTCCCGGATTATCATAGCCTTGGTCTGTGAGACCGCTTGGGCTGTCGCTTCCAAAGACGCCTTCTCCTTTATGTGCTGAAGAAATCTGCCGGTGGCATCGGGAGTGGTCCCTTGCACGATCAGTCGGATTTCGCCTGTAGCTGTTCTTGAGGCTCTTTTAACATCCACTCCAGCTGTCGCTGGGTCAATGTTGTTCCTGAGTGCACGTAGGGCTTCAGCATAGGATGCATTGCCTGACTTCACGACAACTGCAAAGGTAGAGTCAGGCTTCTTTCTCTTCTTTTTGTCGTGAGCCTCTTCTATTTTCCGGCCTTTAACTCGGATTTCCACGGTCATTCCTGGATGTTTCGCGAGGGCTTGTTCCAATACTTTTCTCAACAGAGTAATATCGGCTGTTGCCGGGATGGCCACTGCCGCTGCCTGGATGTCTCTAGTTCTAAGGAAGCCGCAGAGACTGGTTGCTGCCTCTCTCAGGACTTGCAAAGAAAAATCGTTTTCGTTTTCTTCAGTATGCGAGATCATCCGTGCGTAGAGTGCTCGTGTTGGAGCTGGAGTGTTTTCAACTCCCTCGATTGTTAGGATGTCCCGATTTTGCAGGAAAATAGTCTTCCCTTCCTTAAGGTGCGGCAATGCATCCTGCAGTCCAGGGAACTGTGGCGATAGTCTGTTTATAAGGCGTTCGTCTTTGTCGGACTTTTGTGAAAGCAGTAAGGCTCTTGCTGGGGCCTTGTCAGCTAAAATACTTGCTTTACTGAGGCTGGTGCTAGTATAAGTGCGCGCCGGCCACTCCCTTTGCATGAGGTCTGCATATTGTTCGTCGGTTAGTTCCTCTTTAACGAGAAGGCCTTGTATCTCTGCAGCTATAAATTCCTCTGGCGGCGGGAGAGGTGCAAGCTCTGGGAGTGGGTCGGTATTTGTTTCGACGGACTGTCCCTTTGTTCTGGCGGGAGTAAAACCTACGTCAAGCGCTCTACGGCAGATTTCACGTATATTTAGGCCCATAGTTCGCACTGCTTTAGAGATTTGCAGGTGCGTAGTTCGGTGTTTGCTGACTAGTTGTTCTATGTCGGCCACTGACGTCAGTAGGAACTGTAGGTCTTTTTCGTTTACATAGCTAGGCGAAGGAGGCTCTTCTTGCTCAGGACTAGTAGGCGCGCGGGTTTTCTTCTCTGATTCAGGAGTGTAGCTAGCTTTTCTCTTAAGGGAGGCAGATCTAGGCTCGCTCTGAGTGTCCATAGCTTCGTCTGGGAGTGTTGCTTCCTCAGGTTTTGCTACTGGTAGAGGCGGCTGTTCCTGAGCCTGTTTTGTCTGGAGGCTCGCTTGTCGATTCAGAGCGCGAGAGTTGCGTCTACTGAATTGTGACGCAGGTCTCCATGCTTCCTCAAGCATGCTAGAGAGTTCCTCGTCATGTAACTCTTGAGTAGCTGAGGGCCCTGTCGGGCTGCCGCCAGAGGCGGCCATCACGGAGGGGGGTGGCAAGACTGAGACCTGCCGGGCTTAAGTCTTGGGTCGCCGAGTCTGTGCTCAGCTACTCCCGTCCTTCAGTTAGCAAATGTGCGTGTATTACCCGCACTTGCTAGTCTGTCGACTTGGAGTCGTTTCGCAACGTTTAAGTTTTGGCGCGCTTCCGCTCTCGAGTTATCGCGTACGTGGCGCCGTTCGAGTTGCTGCACGCGGCGGTGTTTCGAAATTGTACGCGGCGGTGTTTCGAAATTGTACGTGGCGGCGCTTCGATTCTGCACGTAACGGCGTTCGAATTGCCGCACGTGGTGCCGTTCGAATTGCCGTCTCTTACACTAGACAGTATGAAGTTGGAAATTTCTCACCCGCGTAGTCGTTGCTGTCGTAGATGAGTAGTCCGGAACTTGGTGCTGACCTGAGGTGTCGGGAGTAGTGGTTGCGTTTGCCGCAGATGCGACAGGCTCCCACTATCACCCTTTATCACGGAGCACTCACAAAACACGTCCGTACGCTACGGCGGTCGGGTCGAGATATATATATATATATATATCGTTTTTAGGATACATGAAGTACGTTCTGCTGGCTACCCATGCATATTGCCCTTAATATAGATATATATATACATATATATATCGTTTTTAGGATACATAAAATGCGTTCTGCTGATATAGATGAATAATATAACGGATAAATGAAGTACGTTCTGGCTACCCATGCATGTTGCCCTTAATATATATATATATATATATATATATATACTTGTTCTCACCGCTTGCATTCGAGACATTGGGGGGGCCTGGGTCGCTCACGACGAAACTGCTCAAGGATGTCGGGAAGCAGGAGCCAAGAGGGCGGGCGAGTATTTACTGCAACGTCTGTCATTAGATGTTCAGAGGGGGAATGCCGCTTCGGTGAGAGGTACCATGGCTTGGTGGACCAGCCCAGGCCTGGACCTAGTGCCTTGAGTTATGCCCCAGCGGGCTGTGCACACGTTCTTACATCACAAATGTATATTTTGCTACACTTAAATAAATATATGTAAATATATATATATATATATATATATATATATATATATATATATATATATATATATATATATATATATAATATATATATATATATATATATATATATATATATATATATATATATGTATATAAATATATATATATATATATATATATATATATATATGTATATAAATATATATATATATATATATATATATATCGTTTTTAGGATAAATGAAATGCATTTGTACGCACTGTCGCTTTTAGGATAAAAGGCCCAAAGCAGTGAGTTCTCCTTAAGCTTGACAGGTCAATTGGCCGAGGTTGCCCATCAACCGTACTTAACGCGCCTGTATCGACGTAGGAGCCATGTCCCGCGCTTCCTGGAAACCTAAATGCATTTAAAAGTCGTGTCTCCGTATGTAAACGCTCTAGCCAAAGGGGTACCAATTCGCCACCTGTTTATTAACCTGCATATATATATATATATATATATATATATATGAGTCTGCTACCGGTTTTCACCGGAAGTACATCGAGCGCGGTAAAGTCTGTCTGAGTTTAGTGATTCTGTACTAGTCATGTCTTCCTTTGTATCGTGTCATGTATGCTCCACCACGTTCTTTGATATGTAGCTTCTGACTCAACGAGCCTTTTGTCTCAACATGCCAACTCCGTTCTGACTGCTTCATGTAGCTCATCGTATTGGGCCAGTATCTAGAATTAAAATAAATTTAGAAGGTTGTTTTTAATTCTAGACCATTCTCCATCCCCAACGGGCCTGGAGCTCATCCAGAGGTATATCTTCAAAGCACCGACGGTCGGACATGTTGAGATATCTAGGGTTTCCCCAACAGTCCTTGTGGCATAAATGTACAAAAAAATCCTACGGCTTCCAGGCGAGAACACGAGAAAGAAGTAAGTATTGTAAGAGCGCTAAAAACAACTTAATATTCTTTTTTAACTGTGTAAAAGGGGGTCTCATAAACTAGGCAACCCCAAAGAATCAGAGTGCATGCGCTTCCGCAATTCTCTCCTTAGTCGTCATCGCCAAGCTTGTCGTTTTTAAATCGTTTGATAACCTGCAATGAAAAACTTACTCTTACGAGAATGTGAGCAGACCAAAATCTGGTCCGAGGGCATATGCAGTTTGAGAATCATCCCAAGCGAAACGTCCATTCACTGTATTTTGGTGATATATCAGAGGCATTGAATCAGTTTGAATTTCTGGGAGACGCCAGACGATTAACACGGACCTCTATTGCCAACAACTCTATATACTACTACTAAGTTCAACAAAACAAGTTTAAGACAAATCAAATGCCAACGCGTATCAAGTATATAACCTGGGTTACCTATTGACTTACTGACCACCCACCATACTCTTCGGATTTTGGACTATCACATATTCGTTTTGACTGGAAAAAATTGAGTTCATCAAGAGCATCCAAACTGGGATACAATACTTCTTCGTCTCGAGACAAAAGGACTTTTATAAAAGAAGGATGGAAAAACTAGTTGATTGAAATGGCAAGATATCATTGAAACAGGGGAAGCCTATCTTAATGATTAAAAAACGCATATGTCGTTTTAAATTCGCCTTAGACATAGACAGCAGCAATTTAGTAGGATCTACTCTGTTCAGAGAATTCTAGTAGAGGCGAGCATGCATTGTCAATCGTCGTTTGCTGTTATTGTAGACTGTTCGTTAGCAAACCGATTTGTTCTGAAAGTCTCTTGAATCGACAACGATCATTGTGCTCGTTTATGGGTGAAACGACAACTAAACGCCGATTTGAGTGAAATTGTGTTATTTTTAACTACTACGAAAATGCTACTGCTTTGGCAACAATGTGTTTTCTCTACGGGCTAAAACACCAAGCAAAAGCGTACCGCAATCCAGTGTTTTAGTAGTTTGCACGGACCGCTCGGACGGTGCCATGGCGGATACGGTCAAAATATATTTTACATAGGATTCGACACGCCACTTTGACACAGAGTTAACAATGTGATCGCACACATGGTAAACGTGTCGCAAGGATTAGTTCATTCGTGTCTAACACCGGAAATGTGGTGTTGCCTATACATATAGATGCCGCATTACCGAAGTAACATGATAAACCTCTGAAGTCTGAAGTTCTGCACTTTCTTGCTGCGCTTGCATCTCTCTCAAAGAAACTCCATTACCAGCGATGAGATATGGATTGTCGACAGCAACGTAACTCGCACACAAGGGCATGGTCGAAGCGAGGCGCCGAGCGCAAACCATTGTCAAAGCAGGCATTTGGCCTAAGATGACATTATTGTGCGTGTGTGTGTGTTGGTGGGCACACAAAGAGACAGGGTGCTCTACAAAGTCACGCAAAGCAAAAACTACTGCCAACAACCTTATAATTTAAAAGAAGTCATGGCCGAAAATCCTCCTGCACTGTGCAATCATAAATGTATCGCATTCCATTACGGCAAAGCCCGCACACATCTGTGGCGACCTGTCGCAAGTGCTGGATTGCTTATGATATACTCTACTGTACTACCACCACATATATCGTCGTGACCTTGTTACTTCAGAAGATCATCTGTTATGCTCGTGTCAGAATTCTTTAAAAAAAGAAACTTTTTAAGGTTTGATAAGCATCAAAAACCACGTTTTTGGTAACGTTTTTCTTTTTAAATCGAAACACAAGCAACTCTAAAAACAACGAGCGTCCTCATTGAGAAACCGTTGACCGCAAATTGTAGAAAAAGTGGTGTAGGTAGCGTTACTTCATTACACTGTATGTATATATAATATTAACCTTAGAGTTTGCCGTAGGAAGCAAACAAACATATTTAACTGTCTCTCTCTCTCTCATTGTATGGTCAAACCAAGTTGGGCCATACCTAGAATTAAACATTTTTTAAGGAGGTTGTTTTCTAGACTATCCTCCGTCCCCTACGGGCTTGGAACTCAACCTGAGGTATATCTTCAAAGCACCGAGGGCCGGACATGTTAAGATATTTAGAGTTTCCCTACAAGCATGGCCGCTGACACTCAGCGGTACGGTTAATCACCTAATCTCAAGGAGGATCGCTCAAAGAAATTTCGATCAACAACAGGGATCGAATCGGGGACCGGTAGATGACAACCATGACTAGCGCACTAGTCCCCTAGACCACGCCGCCACTCTGGCCACACCAGAGAAACTCATAGAACTTGTTAAGATAGGGTTTTTTCAATATAATGGGGGCGAAAATGTTTTGTGTAAGTTTGTTTGTTTCGAGTAACGGTGAAACAACTACTTTTTATTATACCGATGCGACTGGACGGACATAACTTAACAGAATGTGTGATTGTAACAAACCGAGCTGCTTATGTTCATCAAACAAAATATTAACGACAATGCGCATTTCATGGGGATACGTTTGGTATCAAATTAATAGTGGTTCGATTTCTAATATGATTACGGCAAGCCATTCGCTCGTCTCTTAAGGATTTTCAGAGTCGACGCTCGTTGTCTGACTCCCACAGGGTACAATGTAAATAAAGGCGGGGACGTTAGAGGCTGCCGTACAGTTCGTATCTAACGGCCGCTTACGTCTTCCCTCTTTGGACATAGAACCCTATAGGCATCCGACATAAAAATAATACTTGATGATAAGGATAGATTATTATCCCGATCCCGTCATATAACATATCGCCCCATAACAACATATGTGTTATGAGCGTGTAATGGCAACGTTGGGCACGAACTCTATTAGATATCCACAGGCTGTCGATTTTTGCAAACTGCTTTCAATACAACTCTTATTCTATCGTTAGCCTCTTAGGCAATTAGATCACGACATAGCCTACACTGGGCATGGTTGTCTGCTGTCTAGGATACTTTTGTTCGGGAAGTAGTCATTTTGTATAGGTGTTTCATTGTAGCATCTTAATAAATTCGTAATAATTATGTGATTTCCTCAACTAATTGCAATCTGGGTATATTGTAGAAGGATTTTAGTAAGTATACACTTAGTAGTAGTAGTAAGTAAACATTTTAGTAAGTAGGCTAAATGCTCAGGGGGTGTTCTTACAAGCGTACAAGCACCTCTATAAGTGTTGTGGTTTAACTTCTAAGTTTGCTAATAAAATGTGTTACATGCAGTATCACGTGTCCGATTTGCTTAAGCCAGGCCATGACCACTTTAACCGTGTGCCCCCAAAGCAAAATTTGAGATAGAACTTAAACATGGTGCAGCACAAACTTTGCCGTTACTATATTAATCGATCTCTGTGACGTTACAATGCATTTGTAATCCCAAACCTATTCGTCAGTGTTGTCTGCATGTTCGTGATATTCCTGTCGCCCACTGTGACCCTAAACTGGCGCGTAGTGGAACCATCTATTACTTTATTTGATTATATCAAATCAAATAACATTATATATAATATAATCAACAATACCGAAAGGTGATGTAATAATAAATATTATTAATATTAATTACTTTATTTTATCAGGCAGACTTGCATGTATTGAGAAGTAACGCTTTGTGCAGCTTTAGGCGTTAAGTGACTAAGCCGTCTGCCTACAGCTCGGTTAAAACAAAGCAACTTAACTGACCAATGGTTAGGTTGAATTTAACGCGAGGTTTGTACGGGTTCGTAGCTTTGTTTCCATAATTAAACCAGCAATTAGTCGATCACCGTGATGCTTTAGATTACTGAAGACTAAATTAAAAGCTGATTTGCGAATATGCAAATTAATTTGGATTTCGTAGCTATGAGGTGGATATGATACTAAGAGATTTGAGTACGGTGTGCGTCTTAAAATTTTAAGCCGAGTCATAATTTCGTTTGAGTATAGGACGCAGTCATTATTCCGATAAAGTGCCGACCAAGATTCAATTGTGCTGTTTACGTCATCTGGACATATAATTTGTGGTGCTCCGTCGTTTTCTTTTGGCTATGCGTGTGTTTTATCCACGCATGTGCTATGCAATTGTAAATGAAATACATTTACGAAGCAACATAAGACGGTGCCATAAATATGCATATATATGTACTATTATGGATGTTCGCATTAGTGAACACACGCTGTGTTGTTGATATATATATATATATATATATATATATATATATGATGTGGGTTTGTCGTAAAAAAGCTTTACCTTGCCAATATTACGCTTATATACGCTCGCATTTATGCACAACTCTTGTAAGCAGAGAAAAGTGAAACTGCTTAAAAAAACTCTAAAAATACTTGTTCTTGCTTGATATAGTTAGGAAGTATCGGATGAAGAGTTCGTCTTGTTAAATTGTCGTTCATCTCATAACATCTACTAGATGTTGTTGTTTTTCTTGCTCTTTGTTTAAACTATTTTTTGTTCTTAGTACTTCCCTTTGAAATCCATCCGTTGTCTCCACTGTGCTCATGCGCCAAATGCCTTGTTCATGCTCTATCTTGATATCTAAATGTCTGACTTTTTTTCATAGTTTGGGGTGTCGCGCTGTATCCTTCGTTTTTCTTCCGAGAGTAGCGAGAGAAATACCAGACCGAAGGCGGTCAATTAATTGGTAGACAGACCCGTTAGCTGACGTTTGGGTCGCCTTTTTATCTGCAAACTTAGCCATCTATTCGAGCGCAACGTGCAGGCCGCTGCTGCTGTCGCCTCCTAGGGCAGCATGCACAATCCAAGGAGAACCGGGTGCCCGAGTTTCAACGGCGCGTGGTTTAACTGAGTTTGTGTCTGTGACGGGGAAAACGGGACAAGGGGACCCTTCTGGCTGGTGTCCCTTCGGCTGACTTTGGGCATTCCCTAGGTCATCTCGGTTCCCGGTTGGTTGGCCGTCATATCCGCCTGTCATCCGCTCATCTAGTAGTAGTAGTAGCAGCAGCAGCAGCAGCTGAATAAAGCCGTTGCAGAACCGCTCGGTGACGGCGGTGCCGCCTGCAGAAGCGTCTGTTCCCTCCTTCGAGTGGGCTTCACAGACAGTCGGAGCAATGGACCAGTCTCTGGACTCGTCTCACCACTAATACTACTACCATCATCAGTAGCATTCATATCATCATCGGCATCATGATCATCAGCGCTATCGCCATCATCACTACCAGTCAACCCTCCGCCAACCGCTGGGCGGGCAAGCAACGGAGCAGCGAACTAGCGAATGTGTGTACGCCATCGCCCGGCTCTGGGGCACCCCGGGAGGCGAGTGCCCCTGGCACTCGCCTCCCGGGGCTTTGGCTTCGGGTCTTTACACCCACTTACCCCGTGTTCTCCGCCATCGCCCACCATTCACGATAGTGCCGACCGTAGCGGCACATCTTCTCGCTGGACTCGCTCCTGGTCGGCCAGGCACAACGCGAAGGATGAAAGACGGCAGACAGCAGAAAGGCAAACGGGGAAACTCGACGACGGCGACGACGACCATGATGACAGTCTGAAACGAGAACGATGAAACAGGGGCGTTCGGGAGGGGGGTGGAAGGGATGGAAAGAATGGGTGGCATAAAGGCAGGCAGGAGGCGGGAAATTTGGGAATTCCTCGTCGTTGATTTCGTCGAAGCGAACCGACCGACCAGCGAACGAGCGAAAAACCGAACCGTCGACCGAAGCCAAAACGCTGCAGCCTTGCCACTACGTTCCGATCCTGCCCTAGCCAGGCGGGCTCGAACCGGCCCCCGCCAAATGAACGCCTCCCAGTGAGCTAGACATGCAGAGGGAAAGAAAAGAGAAGGAAACCAAAGCCCCGCGCCGTTCTTGGCATTGACTGGCTGACACAATGCCGTCCTTCTTCTAACAGAAGCCGCAAACAAAGCCCCATCAAGTCCCCCACCTCTTGCCCCTCCCCCGCGTCTTCTCGCTTTTCGATGTGTTCTTTGCTCTTGGCCTTTCTTTCAATTTTTTGCTTTCCTCTTTTCGTGTCTTCATTACTTTTATTTATTTTATTACCTCTTCTGTCCTGCTCTCAATGAGGGGCACCACCTCAGGGGACATTCACAAGATAGAAATTCCGTTTCACGCTCAGTCAACTTGTCGGCCCTCTTGCGGTTTGTCTCATTGACAGAAGGGCTGGCAAGCATCGCCATCGTCACGCTGTCACCGCCATGATCCACTCACCATTCTGCTGAGTCCGTGTCAGACGTGACATTTGTCTCTTTGCTCTTGTACCGGCTCGCCGCTGATACTGCTTCCGTCGTACTCCTATCAACGAGTAAGTGGAAGTTAACTGCGACGTGGTCGTTGAGAAAAGAATGAGAACAGTCTAACACCTCTGAAACATTATGAGAGGCACGCTATTTGTCTCTCTAAACGCACGTTTTTCGTCGTGCCGCATATATATATATATATATATATATAAAAGTTTTGAGGCACACACCATTAGTAATACGATAACCGGTGCAACAACACGTCTTGTCTTACTGTATGAACGTACAACGATGTGTGTTTTACACAGATATACACTGGATAAAAGCTCGGTTACTCTACACACGCGCATATCAGTACAATACCGACACCAAACTGCCAAGCAGACAAGTATTTAATATGTTTTGTGAGGACCTCAGTATTCGTTATAGAGTGTTGGCTTCTAAGGCTGTTAGTGCATCAACAAAGTGTCCAACCAAGTCGCAGTAATCAAGATGACATAATGCGATTTTGTTTCATTTTTAAAATGTAGATTAAAATTAAGCAGAACATTAGCCGTCTTGTAATGGGAGCGTCTCAGATGCAGATTGCCTCTAAAGTATTTCTGGTTTTACCTGCACCAATTTTCTAAAGAGAGCTTAATTCGGCTTCTGTACCGGAGAAAAGTACATGTAAAATGTAAATAAGTTTTTTTTTTGTTTATTGGCCAGCGACCCACCAATAACTTGCTTCAAAAACCATAATTGTTTATTTCTTCCACTCCCTATTTTTTAGTTTTTCAGGATGTTTTTCGTTAGGCAAATTGGCAGGGATTTGAAAAAATGCATACCATGCAGACCAGTCAACCATCGAGACGTCATACGACGAAAAACTTTGCACGGCTAGCACGCAAAGTGGAATACAAGCAATGCAATTTGTCGCAGTATTCAAACGTAGAGTACTGAGTCGGGGGGGGGGAACAGCGGCAACGAGGCTGACCGCGCCGTGTGGTTGGACTCATAGCCCACTTTCGTGACGGCCGTTACAGCTCGAGTCAATGGCCGACGGAGGCTGAATGCGATCTGTTCTATAGGCATTTCAACGCTTCTAGGCCACCGCCGACGCAGCAGCAACAGCAGCGACGGCAGCTACTCAGTTTCTCAGACCCAAGTATGGGTCTGTAACAAGACAGGCGACGATGCTACGACGAAGGCGACGTCTCAACAACTCCAAGTGCCAATCTACACGTTGGCACGGAAGCTACCTTGGTGCGGCATAACGCGACACGGCACGGCACAAGTGCGTGCCCAACTGCGCGGCTCTATGTGCGTGTCATGTCTTGAAGTCGGAGTCAATCGGCAAGAACCGAATCGAACCGAAGAACGTCGGTTCAGGCCGTCGACAACGGCGATGACAACGATGAAAATGACGACAGCACTAGCAGCAGCAGCCGCAGCAATGACAACGATGGGACGTCATGGGGCGTCCCTTCGTTCTATGCACTCCACCCCATGCACTCCCCTACGCACGGCCCTAAACCCCTTTCTTAGCTTTGCTGCTGCTGCTGTTGCTGCTGCCTTGTTGCTCTCGCGAAAGAAAATGCAATTGACTATCGCACAACGCCCCCGCGTCACGGCACGCGATGCCCCGGCGACAGTCAGACAGAGCGTCGGACAGGCCGAATGACACACGAACATCACGCCAAAAGAAACTGGCAGATAGATAGACACCTACCTATACGTGCATACGCGGACAGATACGAGGGGCGACGATCCGAACGCAGGAGCGTCCTTTGTGTCGCTGTCGACAGCAGCGACGACGACGACGACAACGAAGACGCCTTGAAACGCCTCTACTACCTCCTCCTTCTCGTCTTCATCCTCGACTACACCAGCGAGGGTAGAAGGGCCACTGGGGAGTGGGCGTTGGAGTGGCGGGAAGTGGACGTTAGAGCAGGATAGATGGATGAACGAGGAAGGGAATAAAGGCAGTAAAGGCACAGCCAGCAGTAGCAGCCGTTGAAGCAGGAGAATAGGGGTGTATAGGTAGTGACAGTACTCGCAGTTGTAACTAAAGTCGAGCCGAAGACTCGACACATCGACGACGAGAGGCGGCAGCAGCATCAGTATCAGTGACATCAGAAGCTGCGGCATCTTTGACCTTTAGTTGGATCGGCCAAATTCATGCACTGAACCCTCACGCGTGCGAACGATGTTGCGCTCTTGACACGCTGTTGTTGTTGACTCCTCTGCCACTAGAGATGAAAAGTCAGGAGAGAGGGAGATCTCATGGAGAAAGGGAAAGAGAGAGAGCCTAGACAGAGGCAGGAAGATAAAGGAAGAAGAAAACGGCGGAACTGAGCAGGAGACGAAACGCACCGCGAACGCAGGACGAAGATGCCGAGAAAAAGAATCACCAGGACAAACGGAAAAGCACTACGTGCAGCTAACCATCCTGGCTGCTCTGCCCAAACGCTGAACGTCTGAAACGTCTCGAAAATGCGGCCAGCCGTAGCTGGGCTTTACGTTCGCGGCAACGTTACCACGAATAGCGTCTCACCATTGAGTGCGTCCTATATCCACGTTTGTCACTTAGGCGTCCCTCAGTTAACACACAGTCTTCCGAGCTTCCGCTCGTTCGAAATTCGATACATCGATAGTATCAATGGCTGCAATAGGAGGATTCTGGGTACAATAGCTTGAGCATTAACTAATACTTGTGTATATAAATGTGTTTGTATGTGTGTATGCCTGGACTGTTCATTAAATTACCAGAAAATACTTTAACGTAAACATATTTTGGGATTTCTTTTTTGATATAGCTTTCTCAGAGCTCTGCACATCAAGTCAGCACTGTTCCAACTGTTTGTGTTCTTTTGGAAAACGAGAAAATTCAGAGGCCTTCATTGTACGCATTCACAGTGGCGATAGTCTTTTCATCGGACAAAAAAAATTTTTATTCGAGCCGGAATTAAAGGTTTGGGAATAGGAAAAGTTACCAAGAATTTGGAATTCCAATTCCCAGGGAATTAGAATTAATTGGAAATTCAGTGATAGTGATCACTATTTTCCTGGCGGGCAAGACAGGCTTCGTCTTCTTCGACGCACATTTATTAGACATTGTCCATTGTTTTGACTGCTGTTTCGATGGGGGCGTCTAAGCATCGACAAACACTGATCAACTTCATCTGTTTTTTCTGTGCGTCTTTGGTCGATGATCAGCAATGCCGTCACCCACGTTGCTTACAGCTTTCCATTCCTATTCTTTTGCACAAATATTTTACACCCATCTGCTGAAATGCCCACGTTCTCAGCCAGCTTACAGACCTTCATCCGGCAATCTTTTTTGACTATATGATAGACATTTTAATTATTTCTCGCATAGTACCCTCAACTGGACAGCCGGGACTCAGTCAGTATTGTCCACATTTTGATTTATGAATACCAGATAAATAGTTGCCAGCGTTGGTGCGTATTCCCAACAAATTTGTCTAATGCAGCTTCTATTCACACAGCCGTCCACGTAAAGATGCTTAACCACAATACGGACTTCGTGTTTCTCCGTGTTTTTGACAAGTGGTGACACGCTTAGTCCATATGCTTGTCACGCGTAATATAAATGTTGGTTTTGCCTGACACTGCTGTATAATACGACACAATGTAAGTCAAGTTACTTTCCCATCATATATATAGTATTACACAGATAGTTGTGGTGCCGCGTTGAAATTCGAATTACTTACTGAAAAACCCATATATATATATATATATATATATATATATATATATGCATATATAAAGTGAGCTCAAAAAAATACGAAACATCGTAGCAACCAAGCCGGTTGAAATTTGGATATGCCACTTTGGCATAACGAAGTGCCATATCTAGAGACGCGAGTTGAGAGTCCGGGTTTTTGGTGGTTTGGATTCCGTTTGTAAAAAATAAACTTTAGTTATACTCATAGTGTCGTTTCGTATATATATATATATATATATATCAATGTCAAGGCAAAGTGCTAGTTTGGAATTGAACCGTTACCAACTCCTTAGCCTCTTCTATAATCGGTGGCGGCGCATCCGAAGCTGGTTATGCAGCCCACCTTGCGAAGATCAGCAAGTTGAGAAAATACTCATCATTCGTCGTCCTTTTTCAAACGACATCTGGATTTTGACATACAACGCTGCCTCCGTTCGGGGCACACTTTTAAAGTAGTTTCGGCCTGGACACATAGAAACGGACGCGTGATAGTCACAATACACGCCCGCTAGGCACATAGCTAATCCTTTGTGATATATGTAACATATACATAATGTATTACAGGGAAAATAAATTAGGTTTGGAAACCGGAAAAAAAAATATTATGAGACCGTCTTCTCTGGACGGCACATTTATTTAAATTAAATAATTCTTAATTAAGCTTGAAATTTCCATGATTACATAAATTCAAACAGTTATAACTATTCAGGTAATTTTGCAGAGAAGGCTATCGCTCGTGTTTATATATATATTTTTTTTATAACGAGTTGGTTAAAGCACAAGCCGGATCTAAGCACAAGCCAGTTTTAAGGACAAACTGGTTCTAAAGACAAGCCGGTTCGAAGGACAAGCTGGTTCTAAGAACGAGCCGGTTCTAAGGACAAGCTGGTTCTAAGAACAGGCTGGTTCTAAGAACAAGCTGGTTCTAAGAACAAGCTGGTTCTTTTATTATTTTACAAATAATTTATTAATCAATTTATATTACAATCCTGTGTAAGTGAACGTGTTAACTTTCAGCCTATAACAGCCCTGGTGTGCACCATTCGGCAAGCGACCCCAAAACTGAGATCGCGTTGCCCCGGTTTCAGCTGGTTCTAGGAACAAGTTGGTTCTCAGAACGAACCGGCTCTAAGAACGAGCCAGTTTTAAGAACGAGTTGGTTCTCAGAATAAGACGGTTCTAAGAACAAGCCGGTTCTAAGAACAAGCTGGTTTTTAGAACAAGCCGGTTCTAAAGACAAAGCGTTTTAAAAACGAGCTGGCTCTAAGCACAAGCCGGTTTTAAGCACATGCCGGTTGTAAGGACAAGCTGGTTCTAATGACAAGCCGTTTCTAATGACAAGCCGGTTCTAAGGATAAGCTGGTTCTAAGAACGAGCCGGTTCTAAGGATAAGCTGGTTCTAAGAACGAGCCGGTTCTAAGGACGAGCCGGCTCTAAGAACGAGCCGGTTCTAAGGACGAGCTGGTTCTAAGGACAAGCCGGTTCTAAGGACAGGCCGGCTCTAAGGTCAAGCCGGTTCTAATACAAGCCGGCTCTAAAACGAACTGGTTCTAAGATCAAGACGGTTCTAAGAACAGGCCGGTTCTAAAAACAGGCCTGTTCTAAGGACAAGCCGATCGTAAGAACAAGTTGTTTGTAAGCACAAGCCGGTTCTAAGGACAAGCCGGTTCTAAGGACAACCTAGTTCTAAAGACAAGCTAGTTCTAAGGTTAAGCCGGTTTTAAGAACGAGCTAGTTCTAAAAAGGCCGGTTCTAAAAGCAGGCCTGTTTTAAGGACAGGCCGATTCTAAGAGCGAGCTGGTGTAAGTACGAGCCGGTTCTAAGAAGGAGCTAATTTTAAGAACGAGCTACTTTTAAGAACGAGTTGGTTCTAAGAACGACCCGGTTCTAAGAACAACCCGGTTCTAAGAACAACCCGGTTCTAAGAACAACCCGGTTCAAAGAACGAGCCGGTTCTAAGGACGAGCCGGTTCTAAGGACAAGCCGGTTCTAAAACGAGCTGGTTCAAAGAACAAGACGGTTCTAAGAACAGGCCGATTCTAAAAGCAGGCCTGTTCTAAGGACAAGCCGATTCTAAGAACAAGTTGGTTGTAAGCACAAGCCGGTTCTAAGCACAAGCCGGTTCTAAGCACAAGCCGGTTCTAAGGACAAAATAGTTCTAAGGACAAGCTAGTTCTAAAGTTAAGCCGGTTTTAAGAACGAGCTGGTTCTAAAAACGAACCGGTTCTAAAAACGAGCCAGTTCTTAGAACGAGCCGGTTCTAAGAGCGAGCTGGTGTAAGTACGAGCCGGTTCTAAGAACGAGCTAATTTTAAGAACGAGCTAGTTTTAAGAACGAGTTGGTTCTAAGAACGACCCGGTTCTAAGAACAACCCGGTTCTAAAAACAACCCGGTTCAAAGAACAAGCCGGTTTAAAGAACAAGCCGGTTCTAAGGACAAGACGGTTCTAAGAACAAGCCAATTCTAAGGACGAGACTATTTTAGGAACGAGCTGGTTTTAAGCACAAGCCGGTTCTAAGCACAAGCCGGTTCTAAGAACAAGACGGTGTCAAGAACGAGCTGGTTTTAAGCACAAGCCGGTTCTAAGTCTAAGCCGGTTTTAAAGACAAGCCGGTTTTAAGGACAAGCCGGTTTTAAGGACAAGCTGGTTCTAAGAACAAGCCGGTTCTAAGAACAAGCCAGTTCTAAGAACAAGCTGGTTATTAGAAATACAGGCCGGTTCAGAGGACAAGCCGGTTCAAAGGACAAGCCGGTTCAAAAGGCAAGACGGTTCTAAGAACGAGCAGGTTCTACGAACAAGACGGTTCTAAGAAAGAGCCGATTTTAAGAACGAGCCGGTTTTAAGAACGAGCCGGTTCTAAGGACAGGCCGGTTCTAAGGACAAGCTTGTTCTAAGAACAAGCTGGGTCTAAGAACAAGATAATCCTAAGAACGAGCCGATTCTAAAAACAAGATGGTTGTAAGGGCAGGCCGGTTTTAAGGCCAAGCCCGTTCTAAGAACAAGATGGTTCTATAAACAAGGCGGTTTTAAGAACAAGCTAGTTCTAATAACAATACCGTTCTAAAAATAAGCCGGTTCTAAGAACGAGCTGGTTCTAAAAAAGAACTGGTTATAAGAACAGCACGGTTCTAAGAACGAATTGGTTCTAAGAACAAGACGATTTGAAAAACGGACCGGTTTTAAGAACAAGACGATTTGAAAAACGAACCGGTTTTAAGAACAAGACGATTTGAAAAACGCACCAGTTTTAAAACAGACGGCTTTAAGAACGAGCCGGTCTTAAGAACGAGTCGGTTCTGAGAACGAGCCGGTCCTGAGAACGAGCCGGTTCTAACAACAAGCTGGTCTAAAAAACAAGCTGTTCCTAAAAACAAGCTGTTCCTAAAAACAAGCTGTTTCTAAAAAACAAGCTGTTACTAAGAACAAGGCGGTTCTAAGAACGAGCTGGTTCTAAGAACGACCCGGTTCGAAGAACAAACCGGTTCTAAGAACAATCCGGTTATAAGAACTAGCTGGTTCTAAGAGCAAGACGGTTCTAAGAACGAGCCGGTTCTAAGAACGAGACAGTTATAAGAACTAGCTGGTTCTAAGAACAAGATGGTTCTAAGAATAAGAAGGCTCTAAGCTTGAGCTGGTTCGAAGAACAAGACCGGTGTATGAGCAAGACGGTTTTAAGAACGAGCCGGTTCTAAGAACAAGATGGTTCTAAGGGCAGGCCGGTTGTAAGGACAAGCCGGCTTTAACAACAAGCTGATTCTGAAAACAAAACGGTTTTAGGAACGAACTGGCTCTAATAACAAGACGGTTCTAGGAACAAGCTGGTTCTAAGAACGATCTGGTTCTAAGAACGATCCGGTTCTAAGAACGATCTGGTTGTAAGAACAAGACGGTTGTAAGAACGAACCGGTTCTAAGAATAAGACGGCTCAAAGAACGAGCCGGTTTTAAGAACAAGCAGATTCTGAGAACAATCTGGTTCAAAGAATAAGTTTTTTTTAATTACCAATGTTAATTTAGATCACACTGCTTCCAATAAATCGAATGAACGTGTCAACATACCTCTCAACGTTACGTTCATCCAATCAGTATCTCTCATCGCATAATGGCGCACACCCATCATCTTAGCACATATCCACGCGTATAGTGGGACACACCAACCAACCAACCATCGCCTCACTCGGCCTTCTCATCACGGGGTTCGTCACAATGAACGTTTTAGCGGTTCACACTTAGCTAATTTGACAATGCGGGGTCGTTAACAGAGTTTTGCTCTCCGTTCGTTCGACAATCGTAATGAGCAAAACCATTTGCCACTTAGGCTGATGCTTCGGCGGTCGCTGCACGACGGCGAAACGACGCGACGCGTCCGTTCGCACGACCGGCGGCCGCGAGCGCCTTAATCGCCACTACCTCACTTACTACTTTTAATCGTTTTTAAGAACTTTGGTGACGCCCTGAGAGCACGTCTTCGCTAAATTAGAATGGCATACAGAACGCCTTTATTTACCGAATAAGGGGTGGAAGGTGGCAGGGGTAAAGTAAAGCCTGCGAAGCCGTCCTATTGTGTGACATTCTCTCAATGGCTACACGCTGGGCAAACATGTTATTGATCATTTCAATTTATGCAATACACTTAGGTACAAGCAGTCGAGCCCGGTGGCGTAGTGGGTGCATTCGCCTTTTTTGTTTCGGTAACGTCAATTCTGAGACCGAACGAGATAAGACTGCTGTCAAAACTAACTACGAGGTTGTGGAGGTCAATGATGGCTGCAGAATGAGTAGACAGGAGAATATCGAGAGTGGAGCTGGAGTGATGCATTGAACCATCGATTAGGTGGACTAGATTGTTATCAACGCTGCAGTTGACGAAAGGAGCTCCCATTGGCTCAGCACTGCAGGTTTCCGCGGTAGATCCCAGTCGATCAAACTTACGGCGATCTCAGGCTAGAATGAATGTTCGTCCGCCATTTATGTCACGATCCAGCCGGAAAGCATTGGAAAGTATTGTTAAGAGAATGCTCGGCGTCCGTTATAGACTGGTTGAGCCAGGTCTCGTACAGAAGAATACTATCAATATTGCTGGACACACTGTAAGAAAGAATACAATTGATGACACCTTGTTCTGCCGTTGAAATAGTGATTAGACAAATACAGTTAAATTTCTCCCGTTTGCTCTGAGTTGCCTCGTTTAAAGCCTTCGATGTGAGTTGGCGTGCCAGACTGCAAGAAGCATTTTCGGGACGTTCTCGTGCGACAGAATTAGCACTTGATGACAGCCCCCGACGCCCGGAAATTAGGATCAAGTACCGTTGTATTTTGCCCTCATAAGCAATTAAAGGAAACGACGAAGTTTCCAGACTGATAGCAATGCTTTAGATGTTTCGATGAAAATCCGAGGCCATGACGCCAGGGGAAACCCAAGAGATAAATACACGCTGTCTGTTGTTCCGAGCAATGGCACGATTATGATTATCGGCAGGGGGGGGGGGGGGAGGGGTACAGTTATGGGTGTACCTCACTGGAATAGTGATGTCCACTTGTTCTCTCTCTTTCCCTCTCTCGTGTGTCGTCTGTATATCATGTAAGCCAGTACGTTATCATATTGCACGGCAACATGCCAAAACACTAATATGCGCTTGATTTCATCTCTCTTTAATCCGTTTCTGCAGCACCAGCAAATCAAGAGCAGTTGCTAATTTTGTCGATGACTTCATTATTGAATTTGCGTGTAGTAGGAGAGACAGCGATAGAGCGCGTGTCGCCTGCTAAGTTTATCCATATCTGTCCAAGGGCAACACAACTTACAAGTGGCATTGTTCAGCTTCGCTTTCTCATGCGAGTATTTGCGCATTCCGACATTGATTTGTAGCCGCAATCAGCTGCAGCCGAATGCCGAGATACAGACAGAGAAAAAAACATTGAACGCAACAGAGAGAAACGGAGGAGGGGCCGGAGTTGATAGTGAGAGAACGAAAAATAACATAAGAGACTAGGATAGTTAAAAAAAGAACGCGAACGAAGAAGAGAGTTCGTATATTGATTGGAACAGCTCGTGTCGAGTGCAAATTAAGGGCAATTTTTGCCGCAGCGCGTCTGGTTCATTAACCTGCAATCTGAGTCTGGCTTTGAGGCGTGCGTTCTGAGGCGGCGATTCCTGCGGCGATGCCGGGACGGTGGGCAGGGTCCCAGGAGCTGTGCTTCTGGCACACCCCCCACCCCCCTGTTTGAAGGGGGTTGGTGTCTGTGGGTGGCACCCGCATGCATACCAGCAAGTCATTGGCAGCCGAACAACCCGAACCGGGCAAACACGACGCCCTGCGCCACCGCCAACACGGCGCCCTGTGTACGGTGGTGCGCAGCGTGCAGCAGGTAAAGGAGAGTGGCGGAAAGAAAGGCGATTAAAACGCTATTAGCGAGTGGTCAACTCGGTGGCCGTGTATCTTCCACGAAGCGGGCAGTATGGCTGACCGTCTCTCTCTCACACTCTCCTCTCTCTAGCCTTTTCTCCTTTGCTCTCGCTGCTACTGACCTCCCTCGGTTCACTGACGAACTCCTATTACTTCTCATCATCGGCAAAAACGCTCGGAGAAGAGAGTTGGTGCTTCACTCACGTCCATTAAATCTCAAGCGTCTCTGTTTCCTCATCATCACCGCTACAGGTGTCGCTACAGATCGGCTGCGGCATGTGGTTGGCGCAATTTACCGCGTTGGCGCAGTGAAGTGAGCGTATTGATTGCGGGCCATTGTCTGTGGAGAATGGCTTGAGGCGTAGGCAAAAATTGCACAAAACGACAGTTTAATATTGCTGGTGGTATGAATAATGATAGTATTAGTACTATAAAGAACATAAATGTGTACAGATATTATTACTTTTATTCGTATCTAAATTGAACAAAAGCGTTATTACTTATTTAGGTAGACTCCGTCTATGGAGTAGGGTACCATCTTGTATTTTCGATTTAGCCTCGTACTACTACTACTACTACTACTGATATCGTAGGTTGAACATAGGTCGAACCCCGCAATTTCGATTCTCAGAGTTGGTGTCTATTTTCTTCGCTTTATCGGTGATAATATTTATATTTAAATATATATTTTAAACCATGTTGTTGGGCCAAGTCATTATGAACGCGGCACACAAACCCTGCTCTATCGGGTCCATAGGCTCGAACGCGAGAGTCCTCCGAGCAGCATAAACTTCGTCATTATTGTTGTTTTTACGTAATTTACGTACCTTAGGTGGTTTGGTCTCCCATTGATATGAAATACTGGTGTATTTTGGTGTCCCATCATTCCGGTATTTTGTTATATTTATCGTCGTCACTGCGTCCTCGTTGTTGTTTGGCCCCGTGTGCTCGAATACTTCGTAGCCGCGTACACATACATTCGCGTACACGTCCATCTATTCGTAGTAAGGATGCATCGTTGATATGCATTATTTTATCCGTCCGCTTAGCACTAAACGGGCCCGGACCATTTGCCTTTCGATGACGCACCTCCTTTTGGCGATTTACCCACAACCCGCGGGGTTAACCCCCACGCTGGGGTTGGTTGCATCGTTCAAATTTATTATTGCAAACATCTTTCGATTTGCACATAAATTCTCTTTCCTTCTCTCGCGCGCTGCCCCTCTCTCTCTCTGGGTCGATGGGTACTGCCGACGTTACCACGGGCCACTTAGTTTGTAACCGACGTGTGCTGCAGCGGCGGCAGCTAGAAGAGGCGCTGGGGGTTGTGGGCGTGTACTCCCTTCGACAGTCAACACGGCATTATCACTACTTGTGCCCCCACTCTACCTCCATTATTACTATGGCTACTTCTACTACCACCAACACCCCCAGTGAGGGGTGGTGGCCACCGTTTGCTCGCCGATGGACACACGATGCCATGACGATAAAACGACGGCATGATGATGACGGCCAGACGGCCCTCTGAACGCGTGCGTGTTTCTGTGTCCTCAAAAGGGGCGGCAAAAAAACAGTTTCGAGCCAATATGCTTTATCGCCGCCATACTTGTTCGCGAACGAAAAACAAACAGCACTTCGATTGCCTTCACTCTGCTTCTCTTGCACCCGCCCCCCTTCCTTTCTTTCTCTATGTCTCTCTTTCTATATGTCTCTCTTCCTCTCTCTCTCTATTGCTCACATCACGTATTTGCTCTTTTTCGGTCTGCATAAATTCATTCTTCTTCATTCACCGACCTCACGCGCGTTTGCCTTCCTCCCCGTGCTCTTTTTCGCCGGCGCGCGCTCCCGAACGCGCTTTTTTGTCGGCGACCGCGTTTTTGTCGTCGTCTGTCGCCTTGTAGGTCTTGCGCGAGCCTGTCGCAGCCTGTATGCAGTTTTGCCCGCTGATATAAAACTATGTCGACCGGAAGAAACATATGCGACTAATAATGACAACGACGACAACGTCGCCACGAGGCACGGCCGTGCCGCCTCGGAACGTGTGGCGCCCTCCCGGCAGGCTGGCTGACTGACTGCCTGTGGTGCTTCTTCTTGTTTCTCTCCTTGACACTCTTTGTCTCCTAGTCGGCCTCTATCGGTTCGGCATCCTCTCGACTCATGGACGTCTGTTTGGCCCACGAGCATGGGGCTACCCATTGCCCCCGATCGGAGCACCCGCTCAACTACGGCCCTCTGTCTGCCCCCAATGACGGCACCCCCCGACATAGTGGTTTCAGTCGGTACATTGTTCGTGGTCACACGTGGTCATTGGAGTACACCAGCAGAGCTCGAACACGCCAGCAACAGGCCAACAACAACGACGGTTAATGTCCATCGCCGTGTCCGATCGCGCAGCGCTGGAACCAATACCGAAGCCATTGCAAAACTGACCATGCATCTGTTTCGCATCGTGGGAGTCACACACGCAAGTCGGTCGATGTTTGTTCTTGTATCTATCTAACTAGCTTGTAGTTAAATGCCAGATATACATTTATTTCTATATAAGTATGTGCATCCGTATCTACATGTGATGTGTCAACTCTATGATGAACAATAAATGTTTGTGCTTTTCAAATGTATAAAGGGGTTCTGAGTAACAGTCGCCGCCCTTCGTATAGTTCTAGCTTCTATGACGACTGTTGATAATCGTAATTTGAACATTAATCGCATCAACGTGGAACGCTAAGTTCCTAAGGGATAATGCAAGATGCTTAATGAAAGTCACGGGTCATCGAAGCGACGCACAGCTTTTAAGACAGTTGTTGGTCGGTCTATCTAAAAGGAGAATGCATTTTTCAGCTTCACTCGTTTGTGAGCGCCATAGGCCCAGCCAACGTACGACGAAATTCTAGTGCACGTTCAAGCCTTAAAATAATAAAAATAATGGTTCTCGCGGAGTCTGTGCTCAAAGATACTAGAACACTTTAGTACTTTAATGATAGCACAGTATCAGAAGCACTATCTATAAATGAGATTTCAATAATATGTAATGGTAACTATCGCGCCTGGCCCATTCGAAAGACACCTTAGACAACATATGCTGGACCGATACAAGAATACAAAAATAGCGATAGTGATTTTGAATAGCATTCTACCTGGCCGAGAAATCGTGCGCGGTTTTTCGTTGCGCAATCTACGTTTAGTGAGAGCTGGTTTAAAGCCCTGCTATACCCAAAGTGAGGTACCATGCTGAATCCCATTATCTTCCATGTGGCTGTCACTCTAAGTATAGAGGGCCTCATCTTTGACCCATTTAGTAGATACCAGTTCTTCCAGGCCACTCCACCTTGGGAGCGTTTCAACAATTCTTTTTGCGTTGCCGCGGTAAACTTCGAGGATGATGCGTTGCCTCAGGAACGCTATGAATTTTGTCTTCATTCGAGTTCTCAATGATCTGTCCGATTGTCCGAGTTATGACCATGGCTTCCCGTCCCCCCACTCCTGATGTCTCAATTAAATTGACAGATGGAGTGCCCTTTCCTCAAGGCTCCGTACTCGCTTTGAGTGCAACGGCGCCTATTGTGCGGTCAATGGCCGTATAGCATTTTGCAAAAGTGTTTTCAATCTACATGCCGCAAATCAGCAGCTACCCATGACCCCGGGGCCAGAGTCATCCCGTCTGGTTGGCTCGACTCGCACGACAATGCCCGCCTGTCTAACGAGCACACCGTTTGCGTATCTGTTTTATGGGTGCCGCTTCATCGCAGTAAAGCTTATGGGCCCTTTGTGCCAGCCATGCGCATGCCACAAGAACATGGGTAAGCGGTGTAAAGATCAACACCTTAGCGGAGGTTGCACACAGTCCTGAAGAAGGTTCGACACTATTGGGGGAGAGATGGTGGACGACCTAGGAGGGCAAAATCCAAATTATGCTCTGTCAGGATAGTCTCACACGATAGCCGATATAGGTACTTTAGCTTCGTGCACTTCCATTTGAATTACAATTCGCTTAGACTGAAACACAATTTACAGTGGAAGGAATTTAGCAACATTTGCCGGAAACTGTCCAGAGATGCAATATCTGGTGCTCCACCCCGTCTCGGCCGCCTTCAGCGCTTTCTTAGCCGCGTAATCTATACAGTACATTACCGTCAACTTGCGGTCACAAATGATGCTACGTGCCACTTGGCACAGCGGAAGAAAAGCAACGCGATGAGTGCCGATCCCGACACTAACTTTTGCCTGTCAGCGTCGTTAATTTTGTTCTGCGGCTATTTTTCGACACTTGATACTACCATTGTACCGCCAGCATGTGCGACCCTACGATTTCAGGTGAGTAATCTAAAGGTTCCAGTACTTCGTTGTGTTTACAATCCCATGGGGTGGACCCAAAGACCGATTTCTATCTATTTTGCCAGCCATTTGAGCACGCTGTGTTAACCTTCCGAACTAAAAAAAGGAAAGGCGGTCAAAGGTAAGAAGATATTTCTCATCATCACTGCTCAGCTGGCGGTGTTAAAAGCGTTCTCAACGTCAAGAGGAATTTGTAGCCTGCTGTGGCTGAGCTTCTGCCCACAGTGCATCTATTTCTGCTACGTTTTTACTGCGACAATTGGTTGTGATATTGCAAATCAGTGTCTCATGTTAGCGAGATAGCTACTGAAGTATTGAGGTGATCACCAAAACGCAGAAGTAGTAGACACAGTAGAAGACGAAGGCAAAGAGGTGCCTTTGAGGTCGCTGGCGTTACCGCGCCTAAGACACGCGATGCTCCAAGACCTAGACTAGACAGAGAACAAGTAGAAGCCACTCACACAGAGACAGGGAGGCGCACTCTGGCTCGCTGGCAGATTGACAGATAGCCAGGCAACAGGTTAACCCGCCCGTTCTGTAGCCGTCACTCACTTGGTCATTGGCGTTCCGCACTCGAGCTTCGAGCACGTCGTCGTAGACTCCGTCCGATTCATTCGGAAATTGCTACGACGATCAAAGGCGGCTGTTCTCTGATTCGACGACTACGCTCGAAGATCGAGGTGTTTCTCTTGGTGCTGATCACCTTGTCGGTGCCACACACCACGCCGTCGCCATGGAAGTCTCGCGTTTCGCGTCACACTGAGGTTGTTGCTGTCGTTATTGTTGCTATTGCTGTTCTTGTTGTCGTTAGTGTTCGTGTTGTTGTTGTTGTTGCCGTCGCTGCCTTCGTCGCCTCCTGTCGTAGCTGTTAGGCGTCAGTGGGAACCGGCCCGCCGATCTGCTTCCGCGACGGATTCAGGGTTAAGTAGAGCACGAGCTAAACGGCTTGTCACGATTTGAACCGTGTCTCGAAGCTACAAAGACAGAATCGACCTCGATTTAGTTTGGTTTCAGCTTTTGTGGCTGCTGCAGTAATGCACGAAAGCAATGCCTCGACAACCGTTGACAACTTCAGCGAACAAATATCATGCTTGGTAGGTCGATACGAATTTGCAGAAGAACGAGAGTACGCCTTTCAGCCATCTTGTTGCCATTTGTAGTGTGACAAGCTTGTTGTTGTTGTTTTTGTTGTTGTTGTTGTTGTTTTTGCTGTTGCGTGGTCGTAGGCAGATCTGCTTTTTCGCAAACACTAGACGTGACGCTTTGCTATTATCCTTATGAGGCGCATCGTTCATTTCCTTTTTCTGCGGCGGCTGCTGTTGCTGCTGCTGACAGAGCAATAGCAGCGACAAGAAGCTCGCCTCTGCACTCATGCGCAACCCATCATCATGGGCGCGTCAGACGCGGCTCCACGGGCGGTCCCGCCGCGCGGGGGTTCAGGTCGAACTGGGGTGGCGCTCCGTATTCCTATTTTTTTCCTAGCCTAATTATCCTAATTTTGTAGAACGTCGGTAGCCATTCTCGCTGCTCGCGTCGCAAAACTGGAGCGGAACGCATTTGCATATTGATCGAGTTTGTTTCGTCAGGCACGCTCGCCGCCGCATGGGTCCACCCACCGGGCTGAGTCACGCACGCTCAAGCACTTGTTAGCGCGCGAAGGGCACGGAGAATCGGCGGCCCTCATTTTCGCCCAGCGACCGCCGTCCACCATCGCCACCTGTTGTGAACGATGCGTACGTTTAGCGTTCCGTTAGCCTAACGCCGACCTACGAGACGAAGCCGGTCTCTTTACCGAAAGAGGACGTGAGTAATGTCGCAGCGCAGAACTGCGATCAACCCTTCTACGAATTCGCTACCGCTAGGCATAGGCTACCGCATAATACACTAGGCTAAAATACACTGTTAGAAAGCGCAGTAACGTCTCGATTGCGCTCACAGCTACCGCTACTTACTTTGCTTAATGGCCAAATAAATACGGAGTGCATATGTAGTAGCATGCAGGGCGCATGAAATACTCTGACTGTGCGTGTGAAACGTGTCTTATTTTTACACCCTAGAAAGGTTGTTTAATATTTATGTTTCGTGTGTTCGAGACGGATCTAGGCGTTTCGATGACAGAGTCCTAACCTGTAACGCTTGTTATGACAAACCAATATATGTGTATATATATACATATATATATATATATATATATATATATATATATATATATATATATATATATATATATATATATATATATATATTCTCATTAGTATTAGACGACCTAAAATTCAACAACAACACGTTCGACCTTTGTGCAAAACACACGAAGAAACATTTTATTTATCTACGAGTATTTGCTTTTCTTTTTTACTTAAGTCTTCTGGCACATCTAGCTAGCGAGAAACGAAGCTGCAGCGTTTATTACAGCATTCCGAGAGAGAGTCAAACTGCGTTCCGATAGCAGGCAATAAGTACTGCCCTTCACATAGGCGGGTTTCTCGTTAAATTTTTATTGAGCCTCGTGGGGTCGTCAGTTCCCGACCGATTTGTAGCTAGCTGGAGCGTTTCCGCTTTATTAGCAGAGTTGCACTGGCTCGCCCTAGTAGGGCTGAGATGAACGACCTCCAGAGGACACAGCCGACTATGGTTCAAGGCCTCGCACGGTTGAGCTGCGCTGGGTTGAAAAAAATAATCATGATAAACTGTGACCTCCAAATTGACACTTGACTTAAATTTGCATCGTGCCGCCTCAAACACAAAGCGTACACTCTACAGATAACTGCTCGACACCAGTGAGTGTCGTATTCTCAGTCATACATTAGTCAAACGTATTGCCAAGAATACAGCATTTAGCTCGTGTTTTCACGTGTAAACGACCTCATTTACTGGCGCCGCGTGTAACCCTGTCCCCGACAAAGGTTAAGCGTTAAGGTTCCGGAGACGAACATTGCGCGTTGGCAGTTAACGTTGTTTGATAAAAGATTGGGTACCCTTGAGTAAGTAAGCTAAGAAGCTCGTACATCAGCCCGCCCTTGGCGAAAAAATACAGCGACCAGGTGTCGGGGCTTTCTACCGAGCACCTCAACCGACACCCTCGCAGGTTGAAAACGAGAGCGCAAGCGAAACCATGGCAAGGTCACTGAGTGACATGTTGAACGGGGCCGCTTTTTAGTGGAACGCATGTGTTCGAATCCTATCTGACATATCTGCCTCTTGGGTGTGTTAGTAGCATCATCCAGCGAAATTTTGCTGTTAGAATATTAGAACATCTGAAATCCTCAACTGACTCCGCAGATAGCCTGCGCAACGTGACCGCTTTTAAGTCATTTTCTGCAAAACGAAAATGATTTTCTTCTTTGAAATTAAATACTGCAATATCGCTGAGAGATATTTGTTGCTAGACGATTGTGTCAAGCAAGCTGCCATGAAAGAGTGGTATGTACGACCTCATAAATGGCTACCTCAGAAATCTCCTGAACAAAACGCATGCCGTGAAGTGAAATGCTTATGACGTGAGGCGGCCTCATAGACATGCTCATCAGAAGGCAACCTAGGCCTAGACCATCTATGATGCTAAAATGTATACTAGTTAATCCTGTGTCAGGCTGAACATGATCATAACATGAAATACATGATTATAGTAAAACAGAGGTTCCGTGGCCGAGTCAGTCGCCTTATACGGGGCTCCGGCCTGGCCTACCAACGCTCTGAAGACTAAGGCAAATAGAACCCGCTTACGGCGGGCTTAACGGGTCGGAGCCCTTAGGGTCACCATGGCGTACCGCACGGTTAGCACAGCGGCGGCGCTCGTGCTCGCGGGCAATATCCCATGGGACCTGAAGGCAGAAGAGCGCCGCCGCCTGTGGGGCGACCAGAGCCTTAAGAAGGAAGAGGCACGGCAATACACACTGCAGCTATGGCAGGAGGAGTGGGATGGCCTGGCGGAAAGGGACCCAGGTGCCAGTCTTCGCAAGCTGGTCCCTAACATCAAGGACTGGCTGTACCGGCCCGGTGGGGAGCTCACCTTCCACACCACCCAGATGTTGACGGGGCACGGCGACTTTCAGTCGTACCTATTCAGGATCGGGAAGGCCCCCAGCCCCATGTGCGTCCACTGCGGCAATGGACTCGAGGATACTCCAGAGCACACAGCTCTGGCGTGTCCCGCATGGGCGGAACAGCGTCACCCCTTGAGGACTTTAATGAATACGCACATTTTTAATCTACGCGACGTCGTTCTGAAGATGACAGAATCCCTGGAACACTGGAACTTGACAACAGCGGTTTTTAACAAGATTTTACAAGCTAAGACAGCGGCCAACAAGCTGCGACTTTTGCGATTCCCTGCAGCTCCCAGGGACAACTTTCGCCAGGAGTAAGAAGACTCGCCTCCTCTGACTGTTTGATGCATGCGCAAGCAGTTCCCGGTCAGTTGGGGGACGGGGACATGACTGGTTTTTAGTGGGTTGGAGCCCCACACTACCGGCCCACACTTGCAGGGACTCCCTGCAGTGGTGTCCGTGTGTGCAACCGCATTTTCCAGTTAGTCCGCTTAAAAAAATAAAAAATAAACAATAAAACAGAGGTGCGGTGCGATAGCCATATCGAACACGCAGATCACAATAGGGTGCACTAAAGCGACATGTGTGGATGGATCATTGCTATTAGTTGTCCATGAATGCATAAGTTTAGTTTCTAGTTGAGTGCTCCATACGCGTTGCCATACAGCACGTGCGATAATTCAAACAACATGTCTATCGTAGCGAGTGCCTAATAAATATAATCAAGTGCGTAGGTGAGATGTGCTGCGGTAGTTTAATGTGGCTAACTATGCAGACTCAGCTTCCTCTGTACAGCGCAATCGCCTCATCTTGATGCCGTTACGACGCACGTTTAGCCTACCTATTGTACGCTTGTGATGTTCTTTTAAGCATTAAATGTAGCTTGATTGACGCCCAGTGGCACGCCTCATCATCACGCTACGTTATCGAGCAAGCGATACACGGCTTACACTTCGGAAGAGGACGTGCGGAAATAAGGCATAACAACCTATATGTGTGTGTGTGTACTTTTCCATGTTCTTATCTCAAACGAACTAAGTGCCTGAGTATTCGAATAAAAAGAGAGACAGAGAGGAGGAAGAAGAACGAGAAGCGGAGTGTCCCTCATCGCCGCTATACGGCAATGTTGCAGCCACTACGGTTAGTTTTGTCTTTAGCTTTAGTGGTGCAACTTTGTGCAGTACCATCATCCCCCGTCCATCTACCCCTCTGCTCTGCGGTCCTCAGCACAGATGAAGGGGAAGAAAAGGAGGAGGGAGTTTCACCTAGCCTGTTACGCAGTCAACTCACATGTGCTACTACTCCCTTTTCCAAGCGTCGTCGTTGTTCAGCGCGCTCCAGCAGCCACCTCTTCTGCTGATTGCCTCTTCTTACCTTGCTTTTGCTTTACGTACCTACGTACGAACGTACGTTCACCGCCCTAGTCTCTATCTAGCCCGTCATCCTCCTCGTCCTCATGGGCCTGCGAGAAAAGAGGGGAATTGGGCTGCTTTGTTAGAGCTATTGTCTCTGTCCCGCTCTTTCCCACCTCTCGTTTTCCTGCTTTGCGACTGCGACGACGACGACGACGACGCCGCAGCAGTAGCAGCAGCAGCAGCCGCCGTATTACCGCTGCTGTTTTTTCCACCATCGCCACCAACGCTTAACTATCTTCTTCCAGTACAGCAATAGGGGTAATAGCAGTCGTACTAGTAGCAGTAGTAGTAGCGACTTGGTTCTCATCATGCGGCCCATTCCATGCCGCCGCCTCGGCCTGCCACCGCTGCTGCTGCAGCAGTCGTGAACAAGGCAGAGCCAACAAGCTTCCACGAATTTTAGTTGGAATTCCTCTTGTCTTCTCTCAGCGGTAGGTAGAGCGGCCAAGCGACCAACTGCCTGCCTGGCTGTCTGCTGGCTTGCTTGCTTGTTTCGTTTCTTCCTGGCCGCCCGCCAGTTTTATTACCTCAGCCCGTTCGTTGATCGCGGGGCGCCACAAGGTCGTCGTTGCTGCAACTTGCCCATCACCGACGCCGGCCATGGCAGTGCCATGCCAGTGTAGCGTCGCCGGTCGACCGCATCTCGTCGTCGACGTCAAGAAGGGGGGGGGCGGCGGCTGTAGAAGCAGTCGAAGAAGTGGTGGTAGTAGTCGCTAGTAGTGGTGCTTTAATTTCGCCGGCGGGCGGAACGCTAGCTTTACACCGCCGAGCCTTATTGCTGTAGTAATAGTAGTAGTTTTGTTGGGGGTCGAGTGTTCGGCACCGCACTGCCGTTACTGGAGCGCACACATAGTGTAACCGGTAACCGAAACACAGCGAGCAGGCGGGAAACCTGGCAAGCGACCGAACGATAAAATAGAAGGCAGGAGGAGGAAAAGTAAGGGACCTAAGTCAAATGGGTAGGGAGGAAAGCGCTATGGTGCAAAAGAGAAGAGGCAGACGAAACAAACATGAGGAAGACGAAACACAACGAACACAGTAGGTAAAACCGTCACCGAACTAAAACGACGATGTCGACGACGACGGGCACGTCAAAACGTGGTGGTGCACACGAATTGACGTGTCAGTCGGTGGCTGTACGCAATAAACAAGGGAGGGACGGAAAGGGGGATGGGGCGCATCAGTGAGGTGCAGGCGCATCTCTATAGGGTTAGAAGAATATGAGGTAGCGGGGGTAGGTGGGGGGGGGGGGGGCTGGAGTAATAGATGGGGGTAAATGTTGGTTTTGGGGGTTGTGGTTGAGTGGTGGATGTGGGAGGTGTGGTGGTGGTGGTGGTGCTGCTGCTGCTGGTGATGAGGAGAGATCGAGTATAGAAAGCAAGGATCGAATGAGGACGAAGAAGAGAAACCCACACTGACTCAGAGAGACACCGAGAAAGAGAGAGAGATAGAGTGGAAGTGGGCGCGCGCGCGAGAGAGAAAGTGAAAAGAACACACCAAGGAAGAGAGCGATATGTACACAAGTAACTGCACAATGCGGCCTTGCCATTTGTCTCACCGACGATAACGACCAGCCAGCCGGTTGGTTGGGTAGGCTGCTCGGTCGGTGGTCGTCGCCACGCTGTTCTCTATTCTAGCTCTGCGGGGCGGCCGAACCCTTCGCCATTTTATATCATGACGGACGTGAATTACCACTCCTACTACTGCTACTACCACCAGCAGCACCCCACTTCTGCTTCTGCTGCACTACTACGTAATGTTTCCGCAGCTGGCGCGGCCACCGCTGCTGCTGCTGCGCGGAAAGATAGCAAGAAGGACTGGTAGTTGTGATGGGAGAATTTTCATGCGGTCTCCACTCAGGCGTGGACGCGGACGTAGAGACGGGACTCCGAGAGGGGTCGTCCCGTCAGCGGACGGGCCAACCAACCAACCACTTCACGTGGAGTACTTACTATTGGTCAAAGCACAAGACAATGAAGAAGTTGAAGAGCTCTGCACACCAAGGGAAACGAAGAAATTGAAGAAAAAAGAACAAGAAGAATATAAACGAAAAGAAGGCCACATAAGGCAAAGGAGCAGGACAAGAAAAAAAAGATTAAGGGGTGAGGAGGAGGAGGAGGAGCAACACAGAGGGCAGGAAGAAAACGGAAGAAAGGGAAACAAGAAGAGTGAGAACTACGGGTAAAAGGCCAAATAGCCCAGTGCGGACAAAAGCGGCGTCAGAGCGGTACCCATCGCATACTCACCCATTCAGGCACGCCAGGCACGCGGACACCCAAACCGCCACCCATTCACCCTCACGCGCTCTGACTTTGTGGTAGTCTTGCTGTTTGACCATCTCTGTACAGTTGCTTCTTAGATTAAGGAGCTCGGATGCCCCCGCCATCACTGCTCTTGCTGGCTTTGCATAGCCTTGGCCGTCCATCTGCGACGACAACGACGACAAACGGAAGGAAAATGAGGTTCAAAAGGCCACAGAGAGCAAAGACAGAAGCTTTAAGATACGTTTAGGAGAACAGAGTCTAGAAAAAGAAAAAGTGATCCAGCGTCTGGAGCATGCCCCCTAAGGGCTCATTTGCATCGCATTCGCGAAACGACGGCGCAGACTACGACGGCGCAGACTACGACGTCGATAGAGAAGAAGACCGTACATGTCAAATGTTGAAAATTTAATTTAATTTTGCCATCGCTGCTTTTGCTACTCCTAACACTGCTATGGAGTGCTTGCTATCAATACTGCCTCAACTGCTACGTATACTACAAGTAATATAAGAGAGAGTACTACTAATAATAGTCACCACGATAGCACGTGACTGAAAAAGCATAATGATGACAAAAAAAAGCTCTCGCAATGTTATGAACGACAATCTCCTATTACTTAGACTAAAACAGGTACGACAGTCACTAATTGCGGAAGACATACAACATCTAGACACCACATGAAGTGTGCGATGAAGCTCGAAACGATAAGAGCAAATTGTTCTAGAGTGCGACACAGCTCTAGCTGATGATCGCAGATTTGCAATTTGAAACACCTTGCAGTATACTGCCAATGATTACGGTTCCATTTACAACATGAAAAACGTCTCTGTCACCCGGGCAAGTGTAGCCCCAAATAGCTCTGCACTTACTCACCTCTGGTAGGTCGGGTGATATCGTGACGGCAAGCTGGAAGGATACAGGGTGTCAATTGCACCCATACCATGTAATAAGTGAAATAGTTACCTTGATTAGCACGAAGGAAAATAACACTGGTGATGGCAAAACAAATATAAGCTTAGAGCCACTGCGACTGCATGTCCAAATTTTAAATTCAAATCTATTCTTTTATTTCTATATCAGTAGACGATAAAAGGTCAATTGTCTGATCAAATCGATTTTGCCGGGTTTCGATCATATTATGAGCGACTGATAGCAAACAATTTAGCAATAAAACATTAAAATTCATACATGTATTGTATTAAAATTAAATGTTATTTTAAATGCCGTATTCCCCTAGAATCCCCACAACCCATGCATTATTGGGTTATGGGGCAACCCAATAATGGTCCTCTTTCCGTAAATCGTCGTGATGACCGGGTTTGCTTTCAGGATAGCTGCCAGTATCCCCAAAACTCGTGGGCCCACGCCCGCGGCGGCTAGCTTCTCCATGACAATATCCCTGGGGGCAGTGTCAAACGCCGCTTTGTAGTCTACAAATACAGCGTACAGTGCTTGGTGCTTGACGGTGACCGAGCGTTTCACCTCGTCTAAAAGTTTTCAACCTGAAGAAAGAGCGGAACAGTTTCATGTTGACGCATCATCATAGAAGGCTGACCAATAATTGGTTCGACGTGACGCTCGGCTGCTGTCCGTGTTCTTTAGAGGGTTATTGTTTCTAAGGCATGCATGCTGTTAAGTGCCCTACGGTCCATAAAGTCCGCAATGGTTGTGATGTTGGCCCACAAATAGCTGCTGAACAATTTTGGTGATCAATGTGAAAAGATAGCGTCGTAATATGGGTAGGTGATGGGGAAGACAAGGCTAGATTTTTAAAACCTTGCATGGACTTATTTATTAGAATGTCACTTTTCGATATTGTCACAAAGTTTGAATTAAATTACATGGGCTCATTAAGTCTTAAGAACGGCTTTTGTTTTCGTTAATCTTGAGCATATACAGACCTACCCTGTTGGGGGTGAAAAGTAAAGTTTGGTGTTACCGCTAACGTAGCTATTTACCGTGCGAGGTGATGTTTATTAACCTTCTTGGTAAAATCGAGCTTGTAGCGTTTTACTCCCATCTTCAGTTGTCGTATTACATCTAATTCTTTCTTGAAAGCTTCCAATGTAGTGCTTGTTGTTAACTCCACGGCCGATGGTAGGTCGCTTTTTTACACGGAGTACTGTGGCAAATTTCGAAGATCCAGAAAGCTGGTTGTTTCGCCAAAAACTCGCTTTATAGCGGTAGTAGGGTAATCCTAATGAATCAGTAGGATTATGCGAGACTTTTATGTATTTATTCCAACCGCAAATTAGACAACGCGGGTAAACCTAAATAGCTGTCTCCAACCATTAACCTCCAACCCGTTAGTTGAACACTCGGAAACTCCAGTTTTTTTGCAAAAGTGTTGAGTTTAGACATTTTCGAGCTGGGCCTAGACATTTACCGAAAACTCTAAACCTGTCAAGAAAATCAATCAATCATAATTTTTTTTTAAGTAGAGTATGTACAAGATGGTTCATGTTATTATTAACTAGCTTCATGTATAGTGCGAAGCACTTTTTAAGAAAATAAAAATTCGCTCTGCCTACTAAACTATATGACATGTCAAGATAATACGCATAAAACAATTCGGTACGGTGAAAGCTTGTTCTGTGGGCAAATTGATGGGCTGTTTTAAAATTTTGGGTTAGTTATTGATACTCACGAAGTTAAGCCTGTACGCACTGTTTCGTAAACCGCAAAAGGTAGTCATGGTTACAAGTTTGCGGCTTTGCGCAAATATGCTTCTTGTTTGCAAATTAAACCATGCTTTGGCTTAAAAAAATGAAGGAAGAATAAGATTAAAAACAGAAACAAATCTTATACGCTTTGGAACTTTAGGGCCAAACTGCCATGTAATTGTCGTAGCCCTGCGACATAAGAGAAGCACTGAGATTCTAGCCGAATGCCTTCCTGTACAACAGAAAACTCTCTTGGTATCCATATTTGGTTAAACAAGTGCAATCTGGGCCGAGGGTTTTAAAATGATTGCTTCGCGAACATTTCGTTGTACTTCTAACACACATTTTGAAATGTATTTCACACGTGCGGTGTCACTCCAGTCAATTATAGACATGTTCACCATCTCTTTCCGTAAATCGTCGTTGAACGTTCGCTTAATCTGTCTAAATTGTCCTATTTTTAGATGCAAAATGTGTTCAAGGTGGGTTTTGATGCCCTTAAAGCTCTATAGATACGTTGTCGTGAATGACCTGCTTTTAGCGTTGGTAATGAACTTTATAAAGAAAACGGATGTTCTTTTAAATAAAAAAGAGCTTAAGTGTTTGGGCGGTTCTACATTTTGTTTTCCAATCTTCGTAGATGCCATTGTTCATTCAGTCTAAAAAGACGCAGCGCTATTGCGTCGATATGCGATCAGCAGGAACTGATTGGCCAAACGGACTACAGCAATAGCAGACAAGTCGTGTTGACAACACAATATCACTTCCACGACGATTCCCTGAATATAGTGGAACTCAATAACCGACAGAACTTTCTGAAAAACCCCACAAATATAGATAAACAAAAATGCGCAAACTACAAACACTTTACATGCGCTTGTTTTCAGTTAATTTAGACCGGCTAGAAATAACTGTCGACGCGATGAGTTAATGAGTTGACCTGACGGGTGCCGGGAGAAAGGGTCTCGTTGCCTAGGTTTAAAACAAGTGAACACTCTCAGCAGTGTTCGGCCAATCGGTAGCCTCCCGAAACCGCAGCCGCAGCCGACAAGTTCCGATACCACCAACAGAGTTCTGACCCATAGCAGTTTCAACAGCAGCAGCTTTTAGACCCCAACAGGCAGTGGGAGCGGCAGGAGGCTGCCAAACGAGCAAACGAATCTCCTCGTTCGGCGAAACAGGACAGCAGAAGGGATGATTTCAGGAACGGAGCGCGGCCAGTAAAGGAGGACACTGGGGGGTTGCAGGATACTTTGCACGGAACACGGGAATCGTTGTCGTCGTTGGCGTCGTTGTGATCTTGTTCTACACCACCACCACCACCACCACCTGCACCTCTATCTCTAGCAGCCGTGCGTGATGTTTCGTTAACCGTCTGGGTGACGATCATCCTCAGTTTCCTCTGAGGGCCAAAAAGCGCTTCCATTGCTGCCGCCGGCCGGCCGGCATCACGGCCATGATGTACATATCGTCATATACGCCTCATCAGCTACCGATATCTCGCCTTCCGTCTTTACTCCCTGTTCCCCTGGCTGTTGGCTGCTGACAATGCTGGGGGATGACGACGAGGGAACGCGACAAAATGGTTGGGGCTTGAAGCGTCAATGGGTCGCTGGGTGGGGTGGTCTTGGTATCTGTTTATCAGCCATATCTAGCCAGCTAGCTTGTCTGTATTTGCCTCCGCCTTAGGCAGTGAACTCCGACAACGAAAACAACAGCAACAGCACCAACAACAACAACAACTGCAACAGCCGCAACAGCCTCATTTTTCCGAGTCATCGCGGCACCGCCGGCTGGCTCATGCCTGCCGGCCATGGTCTCTAGTATCTACGGGGGTGAGGTGTGTGTGTGTGTCTAAAATGGAGGCGAGGGTTATGTAGGGGGTGAGGTGTGTGTGTGTGTCTAAAATGGAGGCTGGGGTTATGTAAGCGGGGGTTATTTATGTAGGCAACGACAGTGATGACAACGACGCCGTCGTCGTCGTTATGTTGACACCGATCGACCGCGGTTTGAAGCGGACCCTACAACCGTCCGTCTGCTGCTGGAGCTCATCGTCGCTCTCTTTACGCGTTACTCTAATTCGGAGATGTATCTCTCTCCCTGTCTCTCTCGCGTTATAGTTCTCTATTGAAACCTTTACGGCTGGGAACGGAAGCCCGATATGCTACCGTCAAAACCGCCACTGCCCAAGCGTTAGTTGACTACCTCACTGACTGTAAACTCTGAACCTCCCCACCGGCTGTCCCCCCTCTCTCTATATTTCTTCCTCTTACCCCCTCTCTATCTTTCTTTCTCTCTCTTTCTATATATATATATGGCGCCTTATCCGGGAGCAACTACGACGACATCAGTAGCGGCTCTAGGCGCACATGGTTGCTATAAATTGAGTGGAAATCATGATGGCACACAAGCGTGTGTAGTGCTCGCTCGGGTTTGCCGGCGGTCCCAAGGGCTCAATCGGCTCTATAGGTGTTTCGCAATCGCGTGCGATAAGTACGCTCACCATCCATACGTTTGACCAAGTGGAGACTTTTGCATTAATTTTTGAAAGATTTATAATTTCACCGCGGACGATTGACTTGCCACGTTTTGCTGCAGAATATATATATATATATATATATATATATATATATATATATATGTATACATATATATATAATATATATATATATATATATACATATATGTATATATATATATATATATATATATATATATATATATGTGGGCTGAAGCATACTGGCTGTCTGTTCTCATCCGCTAGGTAACTGTCATTCTGTTCAAATATGCCATATGCTGTTCTCTTCAGGTAAGTGCCACAATTAGAAGATATATGGTTTATTTCGCAATAACATTGCATTTCAAGATGGTACATAATTTCAGTACAATTCATTCCTTTTATACAATTTAAACACTTCAGCGACCGTCCCACCCGGCGAAAAAGTGCAAAGACCGCCGATGCTTCTGGCAGCTCGCTGCGTGGTATTTAGCGCATATCTGCGAGCAGAACCGGCAACGACATTGATCGTCAACTTGGTGAAATCCTTGAGTCGAACATACCAAGTGATGATAGCCATGCACAATGTATCTTGTGTACACGTGCCGGCTAGTGCATGCCATTCCATCCCAAAGCTCCCTGGCGAGGTACACATCCAATTGCGCTACCTCTGCCGAGGCCTCGGTCACTTTTCCCTGCCACTCCAACAAAAATTGTTGAAGTGGTCCAGTAATAGGTGACCTAAGCCTGACTCTGATTGTTTCCACTGCCGGCCCGTAACCCGCTAGCAGGTACACGAAGCGGCTTTTTGCCGCCCGGGGTAAGCAAAGGACCCGCTTCATATATATTGTGAAGCATCTTTCTAGCTGCGCAAAATTTGCCGCTGAAAGATGGCCCCACACCCTGCCAAGGCTGTAGCTCAACATTGGCACAATCTTAAGCTCATAAAGACGCACGGCCGCACTCAAAGACAGTCGTCGAGGGTCTCTCACCTCTGTGTGAATAGAGGTAATAGCCGCTCGACACCTGTCGGCGATGTGCTGGGTAAAGGTCGTTCCCGTATAGTGTAGCCTCAGACCCAGATACGGGAAAGAGTTGACAAACTCCAGCGGTGTGTAAGTGCCACAATTCACATAGGCAAGCCTTATTTCTGAGTTTTATCGGAGCCTGGCGACGTTTATTAGCGTTGCTGAATCGCCGTACACTTCGTGCAAAGAGATACTTGCAATAAACAAATTTGGAATTTTGAACTTCGTTAGATTAATCGGAAATTTCTAATTGAAGCATAAGCTTGTATCTGCTTTAAGTGTTTGATATCATAGGTATTTTTGTGAATCGCTCTTGAAGTTTAAATTAAAAGGTATCTCCACGTCGTAACAATTAAACGAGTTGAAAATTGAATATACCGCGTTAGGGTAACGTAGTGAAATATCTTGGGACGCAATTAGAGTGTTTGCGTAAACGCAGGCGTCTGTGCATGACGGAGGAGGGAAGCAGGCAGTTGTATGCCCCGTCTAATTGACGCGACAGCACGTGTAAGGATATCATAGTGTTCCCATTGCAAAATATGACGCTCAAAAAGCAGTGAAGTGTTATCAGACTTACGAAGGCGGACGAAGGCGTTCAATTAGCACGACAGCGGAAGATTTGCGCGCAGTGGGTTCCGAAAAAGCTTCACAATAGTAACTACAACCGGTATCATAATAAGCTTTTTTTTGAGCGGATCACCGATGATGAAAGTTGGTGCAATCATTTTGCCCAATAGACAACGCGGGACAGCATGCAATGGAAGCGTGCGTCGTCACCTCACCCTATAAAAGCCAAAGGCGCTCCAATACGGACGATGAGCTGAAGGACCCGTGTCACAGCAGCAGAAATGTTGGGAGTGGGATTTCAGAGAATTCACAGAGAATCCTTCGGCTCGTGCAACACTGGGATTGCTGTGGTCAGGCCTCTGGTTATAACTTTAGAATAAAGACTTTTATTATGCCCCCAGTATCGTTTTGTACCTTTTCATTTGAACGCCCCGTAGAATTATTATATTTTTTTCGGATTTCAATAACCGAATCTCTCCTCCGCGTAGTTTCCTAAATCCTTTAAAACGCTGTGTAATATCCCGTCTAGATCCGTCGTCATGGTTATTAGAGTGTTTAGTACCCGAGGCTTAATGTGCTATTAACGCATGGTCGTGAAATTATACATGCGTGTTATGCTGCATTTGCTATTCCCGTTTTAAGCACAAACATTTCTGTTTAACCTGGTGGTACGTCTTGGCTATGTTGGACTGTCTGTAGGTTCGGTTTGTCTTTATCTGAAGTGTTAAACGTCTATTAGAGCTATTATCGACGCAGTGACGAATTCTTGAAGCTGAGATCAAACAAATGGATGCGTTTGGCGCTCCTGCTGTGTTAACACTGCTGCTTTGTAGAAATAAAGTTTTGGGCAACCCCTTTGAGTTGGAGGGGGGGGGGGCTTTACCACTGACCAACCTTAAATCTGCCACATTTTATCGGCATGCATTCCCGACACTGCAATGTAGATCTTAGCGTTTTTTAGAAGGTCGTCAGTTACTGTGGTCTCGAAAGTGGACCATTCCGTGCAGCTCTATATTCAAAAAGACCAGCTTATGTGGCCCTTCCGACGCGTTTCTTGCTCGGCACTGCTGTAATAGCTAAAGTAAGCAAGCATACAACAAGCGAGATGTCTCGCCCATTAATCGCACGGTGATGATAACGACGATGACGAAAACAAGCAGTGGAATCAACGCAATCACAATAAGGACCTTGCCAGCCCTTCTGAGGGTGTCTTCTTTCTGAAGATGGATCGCTTACGAAGCTCTGACTTTCCGTTTGCGTTGCCGGTCACCCGGCCCTTTGGTGATCGGCCTTCCTTTCAGCACGCATGCAAAATCACATCTAATTAACTCCGTTTCAAATAATCATAATAATTCTACACGAATCGGCATCGATTTGGTTCTGTTAGCAAAACGCAGTGTGAAATCTTATACTCATTACGTGTTTTGCTGCCAATTTGCCTTGCACGTTCATTAATAGATGAATACACAACGGCAGCCGGATTAGTCTAACAAAATACGTAAAAAAAAGTCAAGAAATAAAGAAGACCAAATGTAATGGAGACTTCTTGAGTTCCAGTTTAAAGTGACCGCGCTATCTAAACAGCTTTGTTGTTACAGCGATCGAAATACGCGAGAAGTACCGGTGAAAATGACAGTAGTAACTAAATTTCGTTGTGCTTGTCCCTACACCAACCACATCAGTTGGTCGAGCAAGTCAAGCGACAATTGTATTAGCAGATAACTCATCCGACTGGATATGGAGTGATGGACACGATATTCCTAATCATGCGGCTGTATTCTGATAACAAAGAATGCTACAGCACAGCAGCGGCCAAATTGTCATGTGATCGTCAAGTTTATTTCATGGAAATGTCGTTGGGCTCTCTGCTAGAGGTCTAGTTTTAATTTTGAAATGCTTTTGAGCAGCAATTATTTTTTCTATACAAGGACGCATATATATATATATATATATATATATATATACAGGTAGTTCAATAAGTTCTTAGAATGAAAACCGAGAATTTTCCAAATCATGTTTTTAAATTTTTCTTATTCGATATACTCCCCGAGAAGCTCAATACACTTTTCCCACCGAGATTTCAGAGCTTTCATACCTCTTGAGTAGAATTCCGCGTCGTTAGACTGAAAATAGGCATTGACAGCAGCCTTAACCTCTTCATTGCTGGAAAAACGCTTTCCACCGAGACTATTCTTCAAATGTCGGAAGAGGAAATAATCAGAGGGGGCCAGGTCAGGAGAATAGGAGGGTTGTTCAATAAGTTCGAACCTCAGTTGGGCCAGTTTTGCCGATGCTTGCCGGGACTTGTGTGCAGGAGCATTGCCCTGGTGAAACGAGACAACCTTCTTCTGCAAAGCGGGCCGTTTCACGATGAGTTCTTGCTAACGGCAGTCCAACAGTCTTGCATAATATTCTCCTGTGATCGTTTTACAGCTCTCAAGGTAGTCGACCAGCATTATTCTACGTTGGTCTTAAAAAACTGTAGCCATCACCTTTCCGGTCAATGCCGTTGTCCGCACCCTCTTCGGAGGTCCTTCATCAGGTGCACACCATTGGCAAGATGCTTCTTGGGTCTCGGGAGTGTAGTGATGAACCCGGCTTTCATCGACGGTCATGAATCTGCACCAAAAATCCGACAGATTGTTCGACATCTTGGCCAAATTTCGCTGTAAAGCCAAAACAGGCGCGTCTTTTTGGCCTTGGTTGAGCAAATGCGGCAGCCATCTTCAAGTTTTCGTGTAGGATAAATGCCTAAACTAATCCCTAATGCCTCCGCTATTTCCTTAATGTTCATTCGCTTATCTGTGCCAAGAATTTTTCGCACTTTCTCTACGTTTTCCTCATCAGTTGCCGTTTTTTGGCCTCCTGGACGTAGTTCATTCTCGGTGCTCCTGCGACCTCTTTTTAACACATTAATCCAGTTGGAAACAGTGGCAAAACATGGCGCAGAGTCACCGTACGTCTCGTCCAACCCAATTTTTACTTGGGTCGCATTCCAACCTTTGAAATAAAAATGCTTGATAACCACTCGAAACTCTTTTTTCTCCATTTTTAAAAATCACGCCGATACGTTGCACGGGAAAAGCTATCAAACGAAATCTCAACGGCCAATCACCATAATATATTGAGTGCTAGCAGTCGAAAAGTTTCAGTTCCTATTAGCGGTGAAAGCGTGCCAAAATTCGAATTCTAAAAAGCTCATTCTAAGAACTTATTAAACTACCTGTATATATATGAAATCATTATATATGCTACTAGGTATTTTTTTTAGATTTTCCGTAAAGCTATTGCCCGTGCACAGTTTTTTCATGTCATGGCTAATTTTAATCCACTCCGGATTTACCTTGTCTAAATTGGAAACCATGCAAACCAATTTAGGAGTGGCCGGTCTGGGTCTCGAACCCAGTCATCCCGAATGCAAGGCAAAGGCTTTGCAACTAAGCCATCTTGCTCGGTCTGGTAAATGTCATTCTGCCACATGCAGGCCAGCACAGGTTTGGCATAGTTTTAGCGATATTTTGACACATTTTGTGATTTGTTTCCCTCAATAACTTCGCGAGTACGGTATTTCATCTCAGGGACTGGTTCGGGGGCGTTCAAAAAAATGTGGTCCTTTTCAAACCTCCATAAATTAAGTCCAAGGGTTCATAGCCCGGGAATCTTCCTGCCAGTCAATGTCCCCTTTTGTGGAGATACACGGCCCGGAGCAGTTCCATCGTTGCGCCCGTTGTGTAGCTTGCGGACCCATCTTGTTGAAATCGCATGTCGTCCACAACCAATCCGTCCGATTCCCACCAAAAAAGTTCCCTATTATGTCCCGGTATTGCTCACTGTGTGTGGTTACAGTTTCTTCGTAACTGTAACCCAATTACGAAAAAAACGTTGGCTTTTACTTCTTCGTTTTCGAAGAAGTAAAAGCCAACGTAAAGCGACACCAAAAATTGGCTTTTTTCTGTGGAGAAAACTTGTTCGGGGATCATCCTAGGACTTTCAGAGCCCCAAATGTGAAAGTTTTGTCGATTCACATATCCATTAAGATGAGAGTTGACTTCATTGGCAAAGAAAAACGACTAGCCACTGCCGTCAGTGAACAGCCATTTTTGCAAAGCTTTTTACGAAGAAAAAACACACACGGTGCTTGATACTGTAGCGCTCCATTAGGGAATAAACCCATGACAGCCTGTTGTACATATGCTGCGAGTGGTTTCGTTTTGATGATTAGAAAACAAAGGGCAAAGGACTCGAAACACCAGCGTTCCGCTGCCCTGTATAGACATTTATTTCAGCACCGACTCAATGCATGTACGTAAGGATATGACGGCGGCTAATCAGATTGGTTTTGCCTAGCGTATTCGTAAAGCAAATCCGTACGCCACTGAATGAACCGTTACAGCGTTCACATACATGCGTCAGGTCGCTGCTACAAGCCATAGAGCCTACAACTACCCGGCCCTGCTCGATGCAGCGACGTGCTTTAAGGAAGAGCCCTTGACTGCACGGTCGGTCGGTGTACGCAGCAAGAAGCTCAAGGACAACAGCGGTGTCATTATTAGTGACTGCCGATAGAACTGGGTCTGGAGGAAGGGAGCCGGGACCGGGATGCCAACCCAGGACGCTATACTCGCACAATCTGCCTTTGCGGCTAGCTGTTTTCGATGCTCTCATACCCTCGTCGAGGGTCGCATTCGTTGGTGACATGCCAGCTAGGTACATGTCACAGAAGCCAAATGTATTTCTGACAGATGCATATATATATATATATATTTATAAGATAGATCTCAATAGGAGGGTGTTGCATAGTTGCACCGTCGCCCAAACAAAAGGCTGCTTGACGACGTGGGCCAATACCTATGAACGAATGATCCCGATCTGTCTGCTCTTTCTTCACCCGTCCATTTTCCTAGGTTTGCACGCATATGCAGTCGCTTCAATACGGTGCCAATGATCACCCACCTCATGATGTTCATTCCAATATATATATATATATATATATATATATATATATATTAATGTATACAAACATACAGATATAATAATATATGCGCCTTACAGAGTTGGCTCCATTTCGTTGCATAGACACGCTATACTAATAATCACCTACTCCACGCTAGCTAAATAAGCATACAAAATATGTGGGTACTTAAGTGTACAATTTCAACACGTGTTGTAATTGCAGGATCCGAGTGTGGTGGCCAATGGATAATGACTTCATTGTTTGCCACGTCGCAACAGGTAAATTGCTTTATGCGATTGCCGTCATTAGAACAAAGGGGTTGTCAAATTGACGAGTAGATGTGATGTTAGCTTTACCGCTATGTTTTGCTAGTTGAGAAAAAGAGCTCAAGGCTACTTAAGGTCGGGCGGGACCCCATCTCCGGCGTGATACCTCCGACGTTTCAACCATTGCCAACTGCCCATATATCTATCTACCTATCTATCTGCCTGTGTGTCTGTCCCGTGGACGAATGGCTGATCAAAGCGCATATACCCTGCGTTACCAAACCGCCTGGACACCGTCTAGGCAAGAAGTCCGTCTAGCCTGGCGTTGTGCCCCCGCCTGTCAGGGGGCAGGTCGATGAGCTCCAACGCCACGAAGGCTGCTCGGCTGTTGAAAGCAAAAAAAAGAGCCATCATATGCCGTTTCGTTTGGGCATGCCAACGTGCCCGCATGGCTTCAAGTCGGCATCATCCATCATCCTCCGGGTGGTTGCTGGTCTTCGGTCAAATGTGTGCTGTCGTGATTTGTATGCTGTCAGGACGTTACCTCGTTGCCTACTTGACGACGGCATGCCGGTCCCTTATTTCGTGGCAGGAAAAGAACCGACCGGTAGGGTATCTGCTGTGCTATGCTTTAACGCGTACTGGGAAATGCGTTGTTGTTACGGGAAGAAAGCTAGATGCTGCAAAGGCCAGACTCTCTCAGGGACACTAGTCTCTCTGTAGTTTTCGTTTGTTACCGGCATATTGGCATCATTGAAAGAGCGTTGATCTTAGGTTTACCTGTAGTAAATAAATACATATGTACCGGTTCGCCTGCATCGCTAAGAAGGCGTAACTGGTTACGCAGTTGATGCATTTTCATTTGCCTCTTTACGAATACATAACTAGACCTACGAAATGCTAGTTTACTGTATGGAAAGCATATTTCCTTATTTCTTCGGATTTCAGTCACTTTCAAAGATTCTTTATTCTAAAGCCAGCTGACGAGTAAGAACATGGATCGTGTGTCCCTTTTGTGTGTAACAATCAGCCTGTTTTCCTCTGGAAAAAAAGTCGAACTCCGTTAGCTACTTACGCCGCTACTCACTGCTCTGCGTTCACGTCTCAAGCAACAACAAAAGCGGTTATTATAGAAACCTCCCTTGACAATAGGCCCCACGACCGTTGTAGAGAAAACGGGCGAATATTGGCAATTCAACGCTGGCAGTACGCCAGCAAACGTGCGAGGATGAAGACCTGGAGCGCCATCAGCGCACCAATCGAGAATACTGGGCTGACGGTCCCCTGAGAGATGCAGAACGCAACTTCGATAAGAGGATAGATGAAGGGCTGTTGCGGCGTGTCGAAAGAGCCCCTTATCTCTGGCTTAGTAGGAACGCATTGAAAGCGCTCCGATAACGTGTCTAATTGAGTCGGGTATTCCGATTAAACACTTGAGGAACTCCTTAGGCTTATTGATTTGTCTTTAGATTTATTCCACCTTTGTGGGCATGAAGAAAACTATCTATATGGCAGTTGACCAAAACGTTCATACGACTTATTTATGTGTAACGTACTAAAGTCTTAAACATAGTATGACTACCGGTCTATAAAGCGGTTGAACCTGACAGCGTAAGCACATCTAGCAGTCAACCGTATTTACATTATGACATCTTATTTAGAGACATCTTATTTAGACATATATAGGCGACAGGGTGGAATGCACTATTGGCAGCTAGAATTTATAACAATTTAAGGAGCTTGTTTTTAATCCTAGACCATTCCCCGTCCCCTACCGGTCATTGTTATAACAAAAGATGTAGCGAACGATTTACAGATGGTGACATATATATATATATATATATATATATATATATATATATATATCTGGATGCGACGTGTAACAAAGCGCATATAACAAAGCTGTGGCATAATATCTCACAGATTTTAACCGTTAGATCAGAACTCGTATTTGTGGCGACATTTGATCTTTTGCAAGACGGAGGTCTCCTATTTAGGTTGGAAAACTTGAGTTAACAATACCGAGGCAGTTGTCAAAGTTAATAGTTTTGTGTTTTGTTTCGATCTTCTACCACAAAAATAGTGTCTATGTAGACAAAGTCGGTCGCCATCTTGCCTCCGTGGTGAACGGACGTGTTTGTGACCGCTCCGCTCAAGTCGGCAAATCTGTTCAATTTTTCTCCACGCTACGACAAATTGTGTTGTGTTTTTCTCGGTTATAGCGACACTGAGTTTGTAACATAGGAACTTGTGTGTTTTGTGCTTCACTTTTAATCGCCTGTGTTGCTGTTTCGCTAACTGTTCGTTTTGGCTCAGCCTTGTTTGCTGTTGAATTGTGAAAAATGATCGCTCTTAATTGTGCCATCTGCAACGAATCTACGTCCGTCGATGAGTTCGAATGCTGCTCGCTTGGCTGCGGCACGATCGGACATCCTAAATGTTTCAGTGACTCAGCCGCCAATTTGCAGAGTTTGGTGTGCGCGACCTGCAAGCAAAAGCCTCCTGCCGGTAACTATACAACGGTTATTCGGAGAATTGCGGACCTGACCAACATTGTGCTTGGTCAACGTCTTGAAATCTCTTCGATCTTGTCTGAGCTGACTGAGTGCAAGTCTGAACTCAAGGCCACCCGCTCTGAGTTGGCTTTACTACAGTCAGTTCAGGCTAGGCCAACCTTGCCCCGCCCAGTCAAGCCTCTTGGAACGCTTTCGAAATCTGGCGCGGTCAACCGAATTACTTGCAAAGATAGAACCTACGCCGCCGTCGCATCGGAAAATACTGTCCTCCCTGTTGGGGCAGACGTATCACCGTCAGCAGACGCCGCTACGTTTGTAAACACTCACACTAGAGAGCGCTCGCGCTCGATTAAGCGCAAACGCTCGGAGAGTAATCATCGCACCATTATTATCGGCACAGCGCCTGTAGCCGACAATCCTATCCCCACCGTTGCCCGGAACAACAGGAAGCGCGTTTTCATCTCTCGGATTGCCCCCGGCGTCACTGCCTCGAACGTCCATCGGAATATCGCGCCCAAGCTTAAAGGTTCGTTATCCGTCTGGAAACTGCGATCCAGATACAATACATACTCGTCGTTCTGTCTATTTGTGCAAGACGAGGACGAAAGTACAGTGCTTGATCCCAAGTTTTGGGCGTCGGGGGCTGTCATCAAGTCCTTCATTGGTCGTCTGCCTCACGAAAACGTGCTCGAGATGATGGTGTTGCTGCCACTGTCACTGACAACGACAGTCCCGCCAGCCAGCCCTCACCGGAAACCCCAAACGAGGCAACTGCAGAACAAATGATGGACGGTTAAATTGTATTTTCTTAAACACTCGTTCAGCGGCAAAACAAGGCGCCATTGATTCTATTTTTTCTTACAGTGTAGCCAATAATGTTGATCTAATTTTTCTGTGTGAGACCTGGTTCAACCAGTCCATAACGGACGCCGAACTCACTTTCAATAATATGTTTCAATGCTTCCGGCTGGATCGCGGGTCGAGAGGCGGTGGAGTGTGCATTCCTCCTCACAACAAGCTTCGCCTCTGCTGTTTTTATGCATTAAATTCCGGTGACAGTATGTGCCGCGCGCAACGAATAAACGAAAGCTGTGACGCAATCAATTTCTACTGCCAATTTGACGGTCCCGTAGTCATTGTTGGTGACTTTAATTTACCTCGAATCGACTGGGCCACTGCGGAAACCACCTCCGCTGATTCAATGGAAGCGGTTTTCGTCAACTGCATCGTTGAGAACAATCTAATTCAGCTTATCAATGGTCCCACGCATCATGCTGGCTCTACTATCGATCTTTTGCTGACCACTCATCCTGACACTGTCGACAACACCGACATCCGCGACCCAATCATCAGCTCGGATCACAAGCTTATCTCGTTCAGTCTCATAACAGACGTCTCTGAAACAATCAAAATGCTGTGTAATTTCAACTTTCAACAAATGAACATTAAGCTAATGGCCAACCACCTCAACCTCATCGATTGGAGGGTTTTCTTTCTAGACTGCCATGATGCTAATGATATGTACAACAAGTTCATGCGGTGCTGTCGTTTTCTGATCGAAGCCTTTACTCCTCTTGTGGTCGACAAGAAGCTCATGAAACTGCGCTCACACGTAGCCCGCCTCGAGCGAGTAATTTCCTCGCTCCCTGATCCCGCTTCGTCCACTACATATTATCGGAAACTCGTGAAAGCAACAAAGCGTCTCCGCATCCTTACCGAGATGAGCATAAGCGTCAAGGACAGCCGGTCCCTCTTCCGCTACGCGAACTCGCGCCTCACAAGCAACGAGTCTCCACCAACCCTGGAATCTAACTCACTATCGGCATCGACAGACGAGGAGAAGGTTGAGCTTCTAGCAGCTCATTTCTCATCTTTGTTCAACACGGTGCCAGTGACTTCCGTCTCACCCATGTCGACATCTTATTTTCCTACGAGCTACAGCGACTCACCTATTGATTTTAACGAATATGACATTTACATGCAACTCTTATCTCTGAAACCCAAATGCAGCCATACACCTGATGGCATCCCACCTATATTTTTTAAAAAGCTAGCTATATTTTTAGCGGAGCCATTAAAACTCATCTTCGAACGTTCATACAATGACACCGTAGTCCCAGACGTTTTCAAACAGAGCATTGTCACACCGATACACAAGAAGGGGCCCAAAAAGCGCGTTGAGAATTATCGCCCTGTGGCTCAGTGTTCCATCGCCTGCACAATTTTTGAAAAGATCTTAGTCAAACACGTAACTAACTATATGACTGTGAATAATTGTTTTGATACTTTCCAACACGGATTTGTACCTCGTCGATAAGAAGCTTATGATCAACCCTTTGACAGGGTTGATCATAAGCTTCTTATCGACAAGATGAAGACGCTCCAGGTTCATTTACAAACGCGCAAATGGCTTGCCGCGTTTTTACACAATCGGTCGTTCCGAGTCAAATGCGGGGAAGCTCTCAGTGAGCCACGACTGGCTCCGTCCGGCGTCCCACAGGGGAGCTGCGTCTCTCCTTTGCTGTACACAGTGTTTGTTTTAGACATAAAATCTTATATTCCGTCGAGTGTTAAATACCTACTGTACGCCGATGACCTAAAGATATACGCTCCCTTGGACTCTCCCTCAGCGCACACTGCGTTACAGTCTGGTGTCGATGGCATCTGCCGCTGGTGCATTGACAATGGCATGGAGCTATCAGTTTCGAAATGCCTCGTTTTGAAACATGGCTTCTTTAATCTGGAGTATCAGCTTAACGGGACAATTCTGCCCACCGCTAATGTTGCTCGGGATCTCGGTGTATTAATGTCAACAGATCTAACATTTTCTGTGCATATAAGAGAGCTAGTCAAAACAGCATCTACACTTGTGAACACGCTGTTCCGTTGCTTTATCATCAAAGACCCAAATGTGTATATTCGTCTGTATAAAGCAATTGTGCTATCCAAACTTTTATATTGTTCACCTGTCTGGAGCCCATACTTGTGCAAGCACATAGGCATGCTTGAAGGTATTCAGAGAAGATTTCTAAAAAGGCTCTGTAAAAGATGTAATATTGACCCGAATGCTGTAAACCTTCCATCGCTCTCGTTTTTACTGAAGAACAACGACACGCGAGCACTATCGCAACTTTCAAGTGCCGATCTTATCAACCGTTTTTTCGACGTGACAATGAATAATCGCAGAAGTCAAATAATGTTTTTACCAAAATGTATTCCAAGACTTGAAACAGTCAATAATATGTTCGCCTGGCGTGTAGCCAGAGAATTGCACAACAAGAAGGTTTTGGGGGCGTCCTTGCCCACCTAGGTTTCCTTCTTACCCTTTATTCGGTAAATAAAGGCGTTTTCTATTCTATTCTATTCTATTTTATTCTATTCAAAGTGCTCCTAAAGCCGTATCAACTACGGGGATAGACGTTTAATATACCCTGTCCTCTGATATATCACTCTTGTATTTATTTTTACGAGCATTAGAACACTAATGAGTAACTTAAAGTATCTAAGAGGACAGTAAGCATTCAGTGCGTGTTAGTAGTCACGCACGATACACCGAGATTGTCTCAATTGGCCTGTTGTCCGACCGATTTCAAAGGCGTTGAATCCAATTTGGGACAATCCTTTGCTGCGATAGGTACGCTAACCGGTCGCATAATTCGGCCGCCTTTCCTTCAGAACAACGCCGGTGCTCTTGAAATGCGGTGCTTGACAGGTGTGCAAAATTGGATTAGATTGAAGCTGGATGCTTTGCATCATCGACTTTCGAGACTTTATGTCCCGACACCGGATCTGTTTAGTACGAACTGACGAACCTGCTCAAAACCGAGCATGAGCAGATTGCGTAGAAGCAAAATTATTAATTCGCTGATTTTACACGGCCCGACCAAAGCTCTCTTATACCGTCATCCTAGCGTCGTAGTGCACTTATTCTACAACGCTTGCTTTCTTCAGACGTAGCGCTATCTACTCTGCTTACGTGTTGATTGACTAGAAAGCTCAAAGGGGACTCGCGGTAATCCTCCCGCTCTTAATTAAGAGTCGGATATTGTTTAGGACATGTACGTTTATGTAATGTATATTGTCTAAGGCTACACAAGACTGCACACCAAATGAGCATCACAAATTTCAGATTTTAAGACGCGTATATTTATATTACAGGTTCCGGCGTGTTAACGCGACATTACAAATTGATTGTGTTGCCAAGACGTTTGCAGCTCTTCAGGACGTCAGGCTCGATCGTTCCGTTGAGCTAAAAACTCGTGCAGGACCATAGTTTATGACGGTTCACAGCCTTTGCGATCAGCCTGTAGTTGCCATACGGTTCGGTCGAGATGAGGCCTCTGTATTCCTACCCTATTCGTACAACAATGAACCACCTTTGCAGTATAATTTCAGTAGACTCTCTCTGACTCGATCAGCAACATATTACAAATTCCTGCATACCCTGCGGACTATGGGAAGGTTTTTCGTCCTAGCTTGGAACGAACTACTTCATATGTATAGTATCGAAGAGACAATATATTGAAGTGATGAAAACATATTATACTCGTTGTCATAATAAAAAAAAAACAAATAAAATCCGACTCGAATATATACATAAATATATACAGGGTCTCCCAGGAAGATTTCGAGAGCGATAAAATAATTGTAGAGCTCGTTAAAACAATTATTTTTCCAGTGAAACATGGTCTCTGAAAAGTCTTGTTTCGGAGTGAGTGTAATATTACTAAAATCCGTGACACTGGTGCTGTTGCCCGACATAAGAGCACAAAATGAGACCTTGGTAGGCTATGGAAAAAGTTACATATGCACCACGGGTCTGCTTGGATTTTTTTAACGGACGTTAAACCCTACGCAAAAACAAATATATATATATATATATATATATATATATATATATATACACGTGCCTACATATATAAACGGACATTTTCGCACATGCATAGAGACATCCCGGGAAATCCCAGTTGCAGCAGAACCTGACGAGGAATTTGAGAAGGCTCTAGTAGCTTCTCTAGAAGCACCCGTAAGCTTCTAGAGGCTACTGGCCAAGCTAAAAGGAATAAAGCTTTCGGTCCCGACCTTGTCCGAAACGAACACCTCAAGGACACCCCTTATATTTGGCCTATTCTTCTTGCAATATTCAATAGATGTTTAGATGAGGGCTATGTCCCGGAAGAATGGAGGGAGTGCATCCTTAGGGTCATCCCAAAAGGAAAGGGTGATCCTACTGATGCCCGATCCTAGAGGAGCATTGCCAAGAAGAGTTGTATTTATAAGATTTTGGCATCGGTGCTCACAAAACGCCTTTCTATATTCTTTCATCACCGTAACATATAACCACAAGAACAGCATGGATTCCGTCAGGGAAAGTCGGTCATAACAGCATGCACGAAGTTATTATCCGATGTGAAAAGAAGCCTGGAACTTCATAAATCAAGGGGAAGGTTTCTATATGCCTTATTTGTCGATCTGAAGGCCGCTTTTGACACTGCTCCGCGAAATGTTGTACTCCAGAAGCTTGCCAATGCAGGTGTTGGCCTCAAGACACTAACCTTAATCGCCAGCATTCTTCAAGCAAACCCGATAATCCTTGACGATTCGATCTGTGAGCATGAGCCCGTTATCCAGACCACAGGTGATGCTCAAGGTGATAATCTTAGCTTACTGCTTTTTTCTACCCTTCTCAGCGATCTGCCGCCAATAATTCACAAAGAACACGATACGGTCGGCATCATACTATATGCTGACGATATCGTCATGAACAGTCGTGACAAGTTGGAGTTGCAGCGAAGCATACGCACCCTGGAGGGGTACTGCGAAAACAACAGCCTTAAGATTAACGCCGAAAAAACAAAAGCTATCAAATTTAGACCTGGGGGACCGCTTGCTCGGTCCGATCGCTTGAAACTCAGTACTGGTGCAGTCGAGTTCGTTATTGCCTTCTGTTACCTTGGGGTTAACTTTTCGATGAAGGGCACAACCTTTGGACAACACATCGCCGAACGAACCAGAAAAAGTCTAGTCGCGATGTCTACAATCGAAAAGCCCCAACAATTATCCCTGACCACACTCAAAGCACTTTTTGACCTGAAAGCACTTTTTGACCCTTTGCTTCGGTGGCGGCCTACGGCATCCAGGTCATATGGGAACACCTCAGCCTATCACAGCTAGAAAAACTAGATAAGGTTAAGCCTACGTTTTTCAGGCTAGCCATTGGGTTGCCACGAAATGCGAAAAACCGTCTAGTTTACCTTATGACTTCTACTCAACCACTTGTAGAAGATATGGTAACTAGATTCCGTCTCTCAGAAACCGCTGCTCTTATTCAGTTTAGAGAAACCTTTATGAAGAAAGTTCGAGCAGTTCCCGGAAGCTTCTTTAATTCGCCAGCAATGGTTACACAGAACTGGCAGAGACCACTACAACCCAACCGACATCTCGTGACCCGCTGTTCACTTCACGGGTTTCACCATAAACTCTGCCATCGAAGAGGTTTCCACGATCCTGATGTCGGCTGTGTGTGCCGTTTATGTAACCAGCCGTGCCCTATCTACCATCTCGATACCTGTCAGAGAGCTATTTCTCTTACGCAGTTAGCTCGATGATATTTTATTACTTATCTATAAACATGTGTTTTATTACAATGATCTATATATACATACCATACATATGGTGCAATAATTAAATAATGATGATGATAGAGACATGCACTCCTCGTTCTGTTCTTCATCACGTATCATCATGACCATGGCCACCATTATCCTAGTCGTTGTTGTTGTCGTCGTCCAACATTTCTGGGTTTGCGACCTGAGTTTGCGGAAGGATCAAAACTGAAACTTTGTTGGTAACAATGAAAGCAGAGCGTTGCTTGTGTACTGTCGTACGATGCGCTCGTGTGAACGTGCTGTTTCGCCATCTGTTCGTTAAAATTTGGAGTTTCAAACAAGTTACTCAGCATCTCAGAGATTTGGGGGCGCTCCACGCGCAGTATTATTTTCGTTGTGTTAGTGTTCGTTTTGTTGTCGTTGTTGTGATTGCTCTTTTTTATTGTCGTTGTTGTCGATTGTTATTGTTGATTGTTTGTCGTTGTTGTCCATTGTTATTGTTATTTTGTTGCTGTTCCTAATGCTGTTATTGTTTTTGTTGTTGTTGCCGTCGTTGCTGCCATCAAAATGGTTATAGCATCTTTTGTCTTTCTGTACCTTTTTGGTGTTGCCGTCATTGCGTATGCGTGTGTGCGTGGGCGTTGCTCTCACCTTGGTATTGCCCCTGTTCGAATAGATGCAAATGTGTGTCAGAAGAAAATCAAAGTTCCTGACGCCAAAACCCGGATCTGCTGAGGCCATCAACGAGATGGAGACCAGCTCACATATTCTGGTGCAGGTTTCCCGTCCTACCACATCGCAGAGAGAAAAACTTGCCGAGCCATCTTGCAGAGAAGGGGAGCTGCTGGGACATATTACCGTTGTGAGAGCTCCCGTCGAAGTCGGGAGAGGTGCGGGGTGTGGGGTTCCGATGAAGAGCGCTCGGGTACCGGGCAAAAGCCTCGTTCCTGGTACAACGTTGTGAGTACGAGGATGTAGGGCTCGACGCGCGTAGGCGCCAAGCCCACGGAGGTATTGTTGTTGTGTTTGTTGCTGTTGTGGCACCTGCAGGAAAGAACATGACAGCACGGCAAAGAAAAATAGATTTCGGGAGAAAAATTTGGGACGTAGGCAGGGTGCTCAGGGGCAACAACATCAACAACAACAGACATCAACTGACAACAGGGGGAGAGTTGCTGAGATAGGCCCATTTGATAGATGTATGGAAAAATCGAAAAGTTTTGTAAAGGCAAAGAGCTTAGTCGAAACGAAAGGGATAATCTAGGGTTTCCACACGGGCTGCTTCATCGCAGAAGCTACCTCTTATTTCTACTGTAACTTACAATAAAAGTTCTTAATGCTGTTTGTCCAAAAGCTGCAACGTGTTTCATTAAATTATTAAATGCACTATCCTCGCTTTTAGCAAAAATAAATAATAGTTTAATTGTTTTTTTAAACTGTAGTATAGGTTGGTTTGCATGGTTTCCAATTTAGACAAGATAAATGCCGGAGTGGAGTAAAACTTAGCCATGACATGAAAAATCCGTACACGGGCAATTGCCTTACAGGAAATCTAAAAAAAAAAAGCAGTATGCGATGACGCATGAATTGGTACGACGTCGAGTCTGCCGTCCAAAGGTTAAGGTTCCCACCCACTCGCTGAACCAGCGTAAGGAGGCCTGGACCTTCCATTGTCTTGAATCCCATGAGACAAAATTTGTGTGAAAAAAAAACGCCAGTATATCTTGTTTGCCACCGCCAACCTGGAAGCATGACCTTCTCGGTCTGCACGTGTACGGACGAATCGAAGGGGCTAATGAGACGGTTACAGTTGCGTCTTAAGCAAGCATGCTGCCACGCTCAAAGGGGATAAGAGTGAGACCGTCAGTTCGTTTTGCGACGTCTCTGATCTCGGTAGATTCAGCAGTTCCAGTACACACGGTAAGGCGGCAGATGGCAGTGCTCGACTAAAGGTATTACGTAGGGCAGAGTGAGGTGCATGTCGGACTGAACTCAGTGCGTATGACGGGCCATGAGGGGCCAACAGGTCCACATGATCACTACAACGACTTCGCTAGGGCACGACTAAGTCGAGACCAAGCCGCAGTCCTGCGCGTCGTCTTGTCGTCTAAAATAATCCCAGTTTGCGGGCAAGGTAGAGCATGTAACCAAGCTCAGGCCTCCGGACTACTAACAGTTCAAATCCTGACTTAAAGTATAGTTATATTATGGAAATCTTAACGCACGTGACTGCGGAGTTTGGGACCGCCTTCGTTTCGAAAGTATATGTTCGCTCCAGCATATTCGCTGCTACACATCTCAATGTCCTACGGCACCAAGAGGCTAACACTTTTCTTCCCTGCTTACTCAACAAAGGTCTTCGCACTATATATATATATATATTTATATACACATGCATGCCTAAAGGCTGCGCCATTATCTCCTTTCTGCGTTGTGTAAGGCTCTAAATCATAAAACTTTATACTTGCCGGTACTCTGAAACGAATGTTTTTATCTGCAAAGGTGGATGCAAACGCATTTTTCGCAAGGCCAGGTTAATTCAGAATAAAGCGCTGAGAGACATGTCCACCAGGCGACGTAGAAGCTCACTTAGGGTTCTCTACGTGGCGCACAAGTTCCTCCAGATTGACCTGCTTTACAGGTGTGGGGTGGCAATTATAGGCCTTCAAATTACTTATGGGAGGATTTAACTGATATTTTCCGTTAGTCCCTAAATGCAGTAAGTGCCATAACGTTCAAAGTTTTTTTCGGCCTTTAAAAAGTCTGGAACTTTTTATATAGTGTTTTTAATGAGAACTTTAGCGTTATGGGATGTAGTTTCGTCAAGAAACGCCGTTCTAACCATTAAATGTATATTTTATTTCTCTCGCACGTAACACGTTGCATTTGCAAGATGTTTAACATATACACGGATATATAATACATGCTACAGTTTATGCATACATATATATATATATATATATATATATATATATATATATACGAGTATATATCTATTCATTGCAACCATCTAACTATCTTTTCTCTAGGCTTCTTAGCGTCCATTCCACTGGGAGAGAAAATTCAAAAACCGCCAACGCATCTATCAATTTGTCGCGCGATACTTAGCGCATTCCTGCGAGCAGAGCTGCTTGCAGCATTCGTCCCCCATCTGATGAATCGCCGAGTGAAACGTGCCAGGTGGTGGTATCCGTGCATAACGTCTTTTTTGTGCACATGATGACCACTGCATGCCATTCCGTCCCATAGAGTCCTAATGAGTTGCACTTTTGTATGAGTAATCTTTTCTAAAGCTTCCGCCACTTCACCTTGCCATTCTCGCGCAGAAATTACTGGCGAGAGACAGTGCCTAGTGACTTCAGCCTGATTCTAATTGTTTCTACTGCTGACCGGAAATATATGAACATATGAATTGCTATAAAAGTTTAGGTTCCAAAGCTTTCAAACCCGAGCCCGTGCTTCGAATTCCTTCTTTTTTCACATATTGATAATGACAACAATGACAAAAAGCTTTCTTAACACGTTTTCCTACAAACATACATACACACACCTAGATTCATTCTCTAAACATCTCGTGCGGGTTGTGGATCAATTTATAGAGCGGTGTAGTCGAATCAATGCGGTCGTGTGCGCTGCGTACCATTAAACGGGGGACGTCAACCAAATGCAAACAAAAAAGTAAAGCCATTATTGTGCTCTCCATCTCTCATGATTGGATTTGGTGTGCCGCCCCTATAGGTCTGCCACATCATAGAACCCAATACGGCGGTACTCGGATATACTGAGCGCCGTCCTGGACACATATGACCGAGTCATCTATGTCATTTGTAAGTGGCTCAGCAAAAGTGTGGCAGTAATAGGGTCGTTATAGGAGTAGCAGTTGTATACGGTCTAACTTACGGCCTCGCTCGAGGTCGAAGCAGTGCACTGCAGGTTTCCCTTATTAGAGACGAGACGTAGGGAACCCGTTTCAGAGGGCGCGCACTCACCACCTTCCTCAACACACGCGTTTGCTTCCTTGGCGCCTGGGTAAGCCGAAGGAGCGCTTTGGGCTAATCAGCCGACGCTGCGCTGGGAGACGGACTAGTTCTGGTTGCGGGTCCCGACCGTCCGTGCGAAGAGGGGGCCTTTCTTGGATCCGTAAAACAGGCCTGGCTTACGGTCTACGCCAAGGCCTGGCATTGGACGTTTCGGCAAGCGACCATCACGTGAGGCCGTAACAGCAGGACGTTCGCGGGCTGAACAGTACGACCCCACGGCTCTTTTTTAAATACCGCGACGGGTATTGCTAGTCCCGCCGCACTCAGTTCAAGCCGCCGGTGAGTGCATCAGGAAAGCTAATAAGATATGTCTAACGAGCCCCCCCCCCCCCTCCTTCCCTTCAACGTGTAGCCTTAGAATGATCGATATCGACAATGTCAATTTCGACTGCGGTGCTGTATAGCAGAGGAAAGGCAGACAGAGCACAGGAATAAAATTGCAGACTGATATACTTTCGCGTTAGGGCTAGGCGCCATTCGGGTTGCTGCCAATGTCGTCTCCGTCTAACAATATGCCGACTTTCTCCATTTGCTTTCAAGGACTATCGTTCCAGGTTGGCTGTAGACGTTTTACCTAACTTGAGGTGGAGTTTAACAACCAGGACGACCAGAACAAGGCGGCCTCACAATACAGTTTTTAAAAAAATGGCTATGCATGCGCTACTCAGGCGCCTCCATAGCTATTTATTTAACGTCTTGCTTTGCTCACAACGTATATTTACTTGGCAAGGCACTCGTCTTAAAATCGAGCCTAGGCGTACACGGATGAGAAACATGGTGTCATATCTACATTTACGATGCTAAAGCAGTACCGAGCGCCATCAACGCATAGCGTGGGCATTTTTTGTGAATAGAATTTAATGATTCATTCATATGTTAATAGGCGTTGTGATATGCGTTGTACCGAGCATTATATTTCTAAACCTATCGCGTCTATAGTGAAGGCCAGCTTTGCTCTCTACTACGACAACGATTCAAAGGGCAGACACACGCTCTCACGGTGTAACTTTAAAAAACGAAAAAATAGATTGTAAACATTCTTCTACACTGGTGCTTGGAATCACTTATACTTACTGTAATCTTTATCTGCCCTTATGACTCTGCCACATCATACCTCGAGTACAGCAGTATTCGACATACTGCGCGCCGTCTTGACCATGCATTTGCATGTATCGCGATACATCGAACAATCGTCTGCTTCGTTTGACCAAATATCAAGGCCGCCACTTGAGAATATTGAGAGATATGAGACTGAACGGGGCGGTATTGTGGTTGTTTTTGCTGCTGCTGTTGACGTTTTCAGCCTAATCAAATTGCACAAATGCGGACATTCCTCGTCATCGAACAGTAGTTGTAGTATGGCAGTACATTATCGCTGCCGATCGCAGCAACGACTGCCGTTTATTCGGCACGAGTTTCTTCTTCGTTTCGTGCTTGCTCTGTGCACAAGGAGTGTTTTGGCCAGGCCTGTAGCCCGGGCATAAATCTCTCGAGCGTGGTGGTTGTTCAACGATCGCCATCGTCATTCGTTCCATTCCAACTGCTCGTGGTGACGTCGGTAAGGGTGATGTTGCTGGAGATGGTGATGTTGCTGGAGATGGTGATGGCGTTCGTGGTATTATTCGCGTAGTCCACCGTCAGTAGTGCTACGGGCATCACCGGCGACAAGTGTGGCGACCGGCAGGCGACCAGCCAGCAAATCGACCAGCCGGACCAACGCTGTGTCGCAGCAGCAGCAGCAGCTCGCGGCCACCAACGCGGCTTCACGCGGCTTCATGCGGCTTCATGCACGGCGCCCGCGCATAGGCCTATCACGCGTAAAGTTATCGCTGGTACCGAATGCAAATCCAGGGGAATAAATTCTCATTCTCTACGACGACGCTCTCGACGTCGCAGTCGCTTCGGTCGTGGCCATCATCACCATCATCCGCATCATCCTCATCATCCTCATCATCATCATCATCATGATGATGGCCTGCAGCAGAGCCTAGTCAGAACTGTGTGTGTGTGGCCTGCCTCCTCGACTCGGCAGGCCACACGGGCCCGGAAACCCTGTCTACAAAGCAAAGGCGGCGTTCATTCGGCGTTCGGCCTACGGCTGCCGACCGCGCTTTGCAGTTAGTTGTTGTTGTTGTTGTGGTTGTCATTGTGGTTGTCATTGTGGTTAATGTTGTTGTTGTTGTTGTGGTTGTCATTGTGGTTAATGCTGTTGTTGCTGTCGTTGCTGTGGTTGTCATCGTGGTTAATGCTGTAGTTGTTGTTGTGGTTGTCATTGTAGTTAATGTTGTTGTCGTTGTTGTGGTTGTCATTGTGGTTAATGTTGTTGTCGTTGTTGTGGTTGTCATTGTGGTTAATGTTGTTGTCGTTGTTGTGGTTGTCATTGTGGTTAATGTTGTTGTCGTTGTTGTGGTTTTCATTGTGGTTAATGCTGTTGTTGTTGTCGTTGCTGTGGTTGTCATTGTGGTTAATGCTGTTGTTGTTGTTGTTGTTGTGGTTGTTATTGTGGTTAATGCTGTTGCTTGTTCTTGTTGTCCTGTCAGAAAAGGCTCTTCTCGAATGGAGAAGATGGGCTCTAGTGATAGAAGCGATCTTCTATAGCTTTCTTCTTGTTGGCAGCGCCGGCCGCCGTCGCGTCACGCTGCCGCCGCCGCGGCCGCCGCTACTGCAGTTGCTGTCGTTGCTCTGCGACTACCCCCTACATTGTGAGATACGTCGCTCGCTCGAACAAGCTGCCCCACGAAAACCCCTGGAGCGGGCAGGCAGGGGGGCGTCGTGGTTATATTTTAGTGGGATGTCGTCGTAAAGTAGCGCAACACGTTGCTTGCCTCCAGCCAGCAGCCTCAAGTAGGGTAAGATTTGGTCGACAGGAAGAAGGAACCGCAGACGACCGGACGCATATCTCTTACTATATATATATATATATATATATATATATATATATATATACAAATATCTCTTACTATATATATATATATATATATATATATATATACAAGTGTATGCATATACATCCGCCTCGTGCGTGCATGCAAACGAAGCTGCACGATCCTTAGCCAAGCATCGGAATTCCCTTCGCTTAGCCATTGCTCGTCGTGTCGCGAGTGTGGCAACCGCCACGATGGTTACTACTGCTAGCGTCGCAACTTCATATCCGCGACTGCCACTTTCACCACATAAATACTCCTCCAACAACATCCGCTCAAAGAAATGAGCATGATCTACAAGCGAGACTCGGCCGACAGCGTAACACGTCTACTAGTATTCGTACCGCTTCGTACTAAGCTGAAAGAACGAAGAAAAAAATAGAAAAAAAAACATGCAAATTGCGTGCAAAATCAAATCCGAAAAAGGGTGTACACACCATCCTGAATCCTGGACGGCGCCGACGTACGTTTGAATGTTGGACGTTCGGATGTTGCTGCGGTTGATCGCGATACAGCCAACCGTCACTTAATCTTTCAACAAACAGTACGTAACACATACAGAACGAAAGAAAAAATATCGGTTGATTCCAACATCAACAGGTCACGATCGTGAGAGAAGAACACATTGCAGACCAAGCACGGTTTTTTCCGAATGACAGCCATCCACCTAAAGAGATACATATATATGACAAGCAGTAAGTAACACCTTTCGAACTACGAACCCAGTAGCATGTTAAGTTGCACACGACGTGTCACTCGGCATGCACCTCGGAGCTCCATAGACAGCCACATGACAGTCTTGAAACAGACTTCATCCATTCATAGTAGCCCTGGGAATAGATATCTAAGTGTTGAAGTCGCCGATAGCACTTTCTATCTTGATATTTCCGTGTTGTTAAAGTTTTGCCCGTAGCATGCCAGGATAATGTATTTTAAAAGGTTAACTATGGTTAGACTCTGTTGGACTATAGTTACTGCAACTGGTTACTGGCGGAACTATGGTTAGACTACTTGGATTGCAGCGGTGGCCGTAGTTTTGTTGTCTCGTGATATCTCGAGGGCTGACGACTTTCGCCTTTTACCCAGGAGCTGCCGGTGTAAAGCGCGTAGCTGTACGCTGTCGCAGCGAGGCGGCGTATAGCATGATGCTATACGCAGCCATCGCAAGGCTGCTCAAAGCATGATGCTAAATAATACCCTCGCCTACCGTCTAGGAGACACTCCTCTGTGACGGAGACCAGAGGCGCCCCGTGTGCGCGAGAGCAATTTACACAGATCTGTTATAGTTTTGGTGGTCTTGGCAACAATCTAGTACACATGTGAGGGATGTGTCAGGCCCATTAATTTCCGATAGGAAATATTGCCACTTTTTATGCGCGTTTAAGAGCAACGCGTGCGGAGGAGAGACGGCAAAGTCTTACAGCGTGCTATTTGTTGTCGTCTCCAGCTTACTGGCGTTATGCGGCGTATTCATATATAGCTAAATCGTCCGCGTAGGCTATTAATTTCACATACAACTGCTAATGCTACTACCACTACAACTACTTCTAAAAAATAAACTTTTCGGGCTTACCCTCAGCCAAGATTTAACGTCTACGGTACTGCTTTTCCCATTACTTCATAGACAGACCCCCCATAAATACAAATGTGCAACGGTGGGATTCGAACCCGCGCACCTATGTGTCTTCTCCGGTCGCGAGGCGCAGGTGAATGCACCACGCCACGGGCTCGACACTCCTATTACGACTACTATTATACCACCTCTAGTACAGTGGCTTCATTCGAAGTGAATTTCATCTACCGTTTCGTCATCGTTTCATCTCTGCCTTTCGTTCTCAGTTCGGTGGGCTATTGGCATTAAACATGGTGACGTCTGATGCATCTAGCTCTGCCGCTCGTGTGTTCGCAGTTGTTCGCTACAACCTTGCAAGCAAGGCAAGGTAGGAAGATGGACAACAATAGAGACGGACAATTTTGGGCTGCACATCCCCCCTCGCCCATCACCCACTGGTAAGAGGGCAGCCGCATTAGAACAACATTGCCCTACCAATAAGACGTCGGAACCCAAACAAAGTAGGAGCCAAAGCGAGGGACCGGGAATCGAGCGACCGGGATATTTCGGACGCCCAAGCAGGCCCGACTACCGAACAATGATGAAATCGATAGACCACAATGAAACCACCGCTGCCGACCTCGCCACCAGCCACCATTGTTGCTCCTTCGGGGGCCAAGGCGAGTTGAAGTCTCCTCGTGCGGCGGCGTCTGTAGATTGGGGGACCTCATTTTCTTGCTTTCTTTTCGTCGGTCACACCGACTGCTGATAGCGAGCGGCATGACTACATTTCTTTAGACTTCTTTTTCCTCTCTTTTCTCTCTATCTATGTTGGACTCAAACCTTGCCACAATATATATGGTATATATTAGTCTCTCTCTTCCTTGCCGCGTGCTTCTCTCCCTACCTGCCCTACGCCCACCGGCAGCAGCTCCGAAATACAGAGTTCCGCAATATCTGAGCACTCCCGCGATCAGTGACATCATACGTCGAGTAGTCTAACGTTGAAATGCACTGCATTGCTTATAGATAGTTAATATAATTATGCGTACAATATATTGATAATATTTATTTGTTTATTATTAGCATTATTCGTATTAGTGCTATTATTGTTATTGTTATTGTCATCAATCGATTCAAGTCTTCTTAGAAACCAGCGGTTCGACAGTATTGCGAATGGCTGAAGAAATGGGGCACATCTCTCGGGACTTCTACACGATGCCTACGATGCTAGATTCAAGTTTGGTGCTCTTTTGTCAAGAAAACTGGCATATCGTAACCGCTATTCGGTGCACGGTATTCACCACAAACCATGCTTGCACAATAGGCTTCACGACTCTGATCCTGAAGTGTGTGTGCATCTACTATAGACCAATGTGCTTCGGATACCGTCACCATTCAGTATGCTATAATGTTTCATGCCAAATACTGATATCATTAAAATGCAACTGTTATTGTCATTACTATCATTGTCATTGTTCATTTTAAAGATATTCATGAAACAATCATAATAATTAAAATTTTATCGGTCAGCAGTATTCGTGCCACCATCTGCCATCCTTAAAACAGCGCGCATTAAGACCCGCCCTTCAAGTATGGTAAATTATTGTAGCACCATGTGTCTAATTTTTGCATAATAGTAGTGAAGCTGTGTATCGCTTCGAATTGCTTTTCCCAGCTGACGATGATTTCCTCAAACAAAATCTCAAAAACAAATAAGGGGAGCAAAGTTTTTTCTCAAAGAAACAACCTGAAGCGGACAGCTTTTATGGTCTTTACGCTTATCCCCAATTATTTTAGCGTTTGTCTTCAGACAGTCCTAACGCAAGGTTTAAGACCTAAATGTATGTTTGATTCTCTCTCTCTCTCTCTCTCTCTCTCTCTATATATATATATATATATATATATATATATACAGGTGCACACAAATAAGCCCACTTACTATCAGTTCTAAGCTGCTAAAGTAGGTTAATTAGGCAACTATCAAGGTAGCTGTTGTAAATTCGTTGTAAAGGTATACTAGGCGATTTGGCCAGCTGATCTTTAACACCCGTAGTGTCTTTGCTAGATCATACTGAGTAAATCGCGTTCTTCTTGAGCGCACTTGAGAGGCCTGAGCTTGAGGGTGCTTATTGTGCGCTGTTGTTGCCGCCGCCGCCGCCATGGCCCGGGCTGTCGCTGAAGTCATTGCAATTCGCAAACTATTCTGTTGGCACAGAGGTAGGACACAGTTCTTAACGTTGCGGTTTCATTGCTTGCTGCCTCGGTTGGCACTACCTCTGCAGGCAGTACAAGCAGCAGCAACAGCAGCTGCGGCGCTAACTACTCGCTAGCCCAGCTCAGCCCAGTGTAGTGGTTGCAAATTCGGTGCTGCCCCGCTTGAGAACAAATCCCCTGACGTTCTGACGATCTTCGAACGACGACAACGACGACGACGACCGTAATGAACAGGGAACAACTAGTCAAAGTCCAGCAACGAGCGCGTACGTTGCTCCCGCCAACGGACCCCGCCCTTCGAAAGCAGAGCAGAAGCGGACAGGTCATAGCAGGATTTAGTTGTTAAGCTTCTTTAGCTTTAGCGGCGCAGCGGGCCGTCATTATCGGGCCGATAACAGCATTGACGGCGAAACCGGCCGATCGCGTCGAAGATGACGAAGACGTCGACAACGACGACGACAACAACAAAAGCAACAGAGCGGAATCAGTGGGATTTGTTTTTGTTCCACCTCGCGTCGATGTCCGACGTCCATTGCTTTCTTCAATTGTTCAGTACTTTGCTTTCTCACTCGCGACCTTCTTCCCTTCATTGCATATACGCATGCCCTTGTCCCGGCTCCCATATTCACATACCGCCGCCCTTTGTGACGCTCTGTGTAGTTGTAGCCCTATGCGTTGTTTGGCGTTACCTAGCCCCAGCCTTCCCAATCGTTCGTTGTTGTTGTTGTTGTTGCCGTTGTTCTCGTCATTGTTGTCTCATCTCTTCTATCGTCATTTGACGACTTTAACTTCACCAAGTGTCTGTGTACTATTCCTGCTGCAGCTCTGGATTACCACAACGACAACAACAACAACAACACCAACAAGAACGACAACAACAACTACAATAACAAGAACAGCAAAAACAACGACGCCGACCGGTAACGCCACCGCCACTTCCAAGCACAAAAGCTAGACGCAGACGAACAAAAGCAAGCGCGCGCCCGGGCGCCCGGCCGCAACCAGCCGTCAGGCAATGGGAACCGAGGAAGGATGGCGACGACGACGACTTGAGAAGGCGGACCAATTAACACAGCAGCAGCAGCAGTAGCAGCGAACGCCAGGGACAAGAACATGGAGAGAAAAAGACGAAACACTGCGGCTAACGACGGAAGAATTTAATTATGGCCACCGGTCGGTCACCCGCTCGTCCAGCCGGTCGCTGCTGCTGCTGCTGCTGCCGCTACTGCTGATGCCGCCGGCGGCGGCGGTAGCGGGTCAGTCGGCTGGTCAGCGGACGTCACCGACGACGATAACGAAGCCACTAAGTTCAGGTTCATGCTGGCACGCACGCACGCTCGCTCGCTCGCTCCAGAGCCAACATGAACCACCTCTGGCTCTGGCTCTGACTCTGACTGCGGGACAGGAAACGAAGCCCCGCGGAAACTGCCCCGGGACTGGGCACGAGCCTGCCCTTTCAAGACCACCTTCCTTCGCCCACCCCTTCGACGCGACGCGAGGTGGTATGTAGCAGCTAACGTCAAACGCTTGGCTCGTCAGGACTCCCTCGCCAGGCAGGCAGGCATGTTGGCATCCTATTTCCAGCCAGCCAGCGAGTCTGCCTGTCTTTCTGTCTGCCTGCCAGCGAGCTATCTATCTAACAATCTAGCTGGCAAGCTCTTTATACCTTTATTCTCTCTGTCTCTCTCGTTCGCTCTCTCTTTGACAGAAATACGCTGGCTATAATTTGCTGCGCTGCGTAGCCTTTCGTTTTCTCACATTCTACTTCCCGCCGTCCCTCCTGCCGTACATATGTACATATATATGTATACATATATATATATATGCATATATATGTATGTATATATATATATATATATATATATATATATATATATATATATATATATATATATATATGCATATATATGTATGTATATAAATATATATATATACTCGTATCGAGCGGGAAACACGTTTTCGCTCTCGTTCTCGCTGCAACGCGAGGCTTCTCATGTGTGGCTTATTCTAAACGGAAACGTTTGCCAAAAAGTTGGCAAATTCAGGTGTCTCATCACAATGATTATTATTGCGCCCATAGTTGTTGCCGTCACTCTCATGACCACCATGGGTGTCAAAGCACCTCGTGTTCGTATTTATGCTAAAGAGAAAGTTATTTACTTATGCTAAAGACGTATGTTAAGTAAGTATGAGCCAGATTAACTATATATGTAAGTTAAAAAGTAAGTTACCCTTCTGGATATTCAACTAGTGCAAGAATCGTTGCCATGCAGGCAAAAGCTTGAAACAAGAATAATACAAGTTAATTTTATTATCAAGACCCTTTTTCCCATTTTAGCAAAAAATATTTTAAATATGAGTCAACTTCCCGTCACCTCTGATATACTACGGCCACTTAATTAAAGCAAATACGAATTTAAGACTACAGACCCAGCGATAAAACGGATGTCGAGATACATAGTGTAGATTGTAGAATCACTAGGTGATATGAATAAAGTGGTACGTACTCATCATACCGTATTACGATACGTTTAAAAACTGACGTAATGTTTTGAAGAAATACTTTCTTTGTTTCTTCTCAACAGACACCCAATCTACTTCCCTTCTACGGCACATGATCCAGAAGTTACAAAATGAAATAGGCCGTGCAGTGTGTACATTGGATTACGCACTTAAATTAAGCAGTGTGTGCACTGGATCACACACAAATTATGTAGTGCGACTTATTCGCGGTAGTACACCCAAGCCTCGCCCAACTTTTTCAAAATGTAGGCTATCCCTCGTCTCCGACGGGCTTGGAACATATCGTAAGACATATCTTTCTTGCACCGAGGCCGGACATGTTGAGATTATTGAGGTTTCCCCAGCATTTCTATAGCAGTATGGCCGCTGACTCCCAAGGAGACTCGCATTAGCTAACCAACCCGTTGTTTAACAATGACAAACTAATATCACCTTTATTGCGTTTTCTAGGCAGGGAAGGCTTCTCTCGGCTAAATATCATGCGCAGAATGCATAAAGTTAAAAAATGATACTGTTTACAAACTGCCCTCTAGACTGTGTGCAGAAGAATCCGGGTTTAGTGGGTTTGCGAGTTTCACACTAGTCACGCAGGCTGCTAGTGGCGCATGTGCATCATGCATTCCCGAAACCTCCCAGAAAAAAAAATGACAGTTGTACTCGACTTTCAAAGTGCAGTTCAAACTGCAGACTTCCGTCCTCACTGATTTTCTAAGATAAGTTCGCCATAAGAGCAGTGCTTTTCAATTGGTTTATCTATATATGGTTCGATATAATATTTAGTTCGTCAAAACGGCCAGCACAAACTGGCCAATCTATCTAACAGGCTATACGGTTGACAGCGGTTGTAGCTCATGACAATGCTGACTCTTTTCTCATCATCGTCTTGTATATAAGTCTATTGGATTTGGGAAAAAATTGTGTAATCCCGAGTGCACCGACATTATTATTTAAAGGAGGCAACATAATAGAGATAGATAAACAAAAGCTCGACTAACACAGATGAAACAAGACCTTTTAGTTCCTCCTAAAGCGGAACGTATGCAGCCGCGTATCAACGCATTTTAAGGTGAGCAGCAGCCCGATTGAACTGGTTAACTTCTTCTTATATATATATATATATATATATATATATATATATATATATATATATATATATATATATATATATTGTCAAGCTAATGTCCGTGTACGTTTTTTTCTTGTCATGGCTGATTTTCAATCCACCCTGGCATTTACTTTGTCTATATTGGAAACCATAAAGACCAATTTAAGAGTGGCCGGTCTGGGTCTCGAACCCAGGTCTCCCGAATGCAAGGCTTTAAGCTCGTTATTTTGCTTTTGATGAGATAATCCACAGTCATACACTACATTAGCCATTATATATATATATATATATCATCATCGTATTTATTTTACTCATATTGAGTATGCATATAACATGAACAATTATACATATTATACAATTATACACTCAGCTGCTCGCGGCATGTTATTCGAGAGAGGCATTGCAGTGATCTCTTCGCAAGGGCCAGGCAGGCAGATGCATGAAACTTCGTACACGCCTGAGAGCACAGTCGACAGACGTACTCGGTGTACTCTTCGTGGAAGCTCGTATTCGAACAGACCAGGTGATGATAGCCATGAACTATGTATCTGGTATAGACGTGGCGATTGTCACACGCAAGCCCAGACCAGAGGTGAGAGGCCCTGAAAACATCCAAGTCTCCGACCTCTCGTCGGACTTGTTCAACTTTATTTTCCCATTTCGAGATAAAGCTCTCGAATGGTACTGTACGCAGCGTCTTCAACCTTAATCGAATTATCTATTTTTATTTAATTATTACAACTGGTGCACAGCCTGACGTTAGGTACACAAAGCGGCTCCTTGCCCGCATTGACAGGCAAAGTACTCGCTTCATGTACATTGTAAAACACCTTTCAAGCAAACCAAAGTTTGCCCGAGTGAGGTGTTCCCATACTCTGTCAAGACCATACATCAGCGCCGGAACAACCTTGAGGTAGAAAAGCGCCACTGCCGTCGGGACGGACAGTCGCCGGACATCGCATATTTCTCCATAAAGAGAAATTAGGGCTGTGCGCGCTGTCTCGACGATGTGAGCAGTGAAGGTCGTCCCAGTATAATGAAGCCGAAGCCCCAGATACCGAAATAAGTTAACGAATTCCAAGGATTGGCCGCCTTAACGTATAACGTCTTTAGCAGACAATCGACCTCCTCTTCTAAATTTCATAGCCTTGGTCTTCATGGCGTTTATTTCCAGCCCTCTTGAGACAAGGAACACCTCCGCCAGAGAAGTGATGCGCTTGATGGCACCCAGGTCGTGATGAGCGACCATCATGTCAGCTGCATACATCACAACTGTGGCCTTCTGGAACTCTTGTCGAATATAATCAACAAAATCGGCAAGCAGAAGAGTGAAGGAGACGCAGCTCAATGGGTCGCCTTGCGGGGTTCTCACATTTTGTCTTACCTGCAACACTTCCTGCTCACCTTGTACCAGTAAGGTGTCCTCATCAAAGAAACTGGAAATTACGCTCAGAAGAGAGCCACCAACCTCTGCGTATCGGAATGACTTCACCAAGAGATCTCGAGGTGTTTTGTCGAAAGCCTTGACGCAGTCTATAAAGACTGCATACAAATGGCCTCCGGGCTTTGCCACAGCTCGCTCTATCTCTGACTGAAGCACATGGATTGCATCACGCGTTCCTCGACCTCTTCGAAAGCCGAATTGCTCCGGTGGAAGGGTCTGGTCGACAACGTACTCGATCCGTTTTATAACCAATTTGAAGAAGATCTTCTTCAGCGTCCTTTCAGACGCTATACCGCGGTATAAGTTTGGGTCTCGTCTGTCATCACCATGCTTACCTTTATATAAAAGAGAAAGCCTGGCTATATGCCAGGCTTCTGGCATTTGTTTCCTCTTCATGATCTCGTTGAAGAAATCACAAAGATGGTTTGCCAAAAGTGGCTCAGACTGCACCCAGTGCTCATAGTTCACTTAGTCTGGCCCCGCACTCTTTCCTCTCGGAAGAGAGTGCAGAACCTGACTTACTTCTTCTACCTCAAAGGGCAGATTCATAGTATCCTGCTCTAATGTGAGCGGGTGCTCAATCATTGGAGCCAGGCGTACCGTCTCGCGGTTATATAGAAGACCGGTCAGGTGACTCGTTACCTGTTCGTCGCTGGGCAGGTGGTTCGCCTCCCTACGAGGCCGTACGACGTAGGCTGAGGGCTTGCGCTCCGCTCTTTCGAGCAGTCGGATTTCCTCCCGCCTAGCGTATTCACGCTTGTGGTCAAGGCATAGCTTTTTGTAAGCTTTTCTACTATTGAAGTAGTCAAGCCTGCGTCTGGCTAGCAGCTGTGGTGGTGCCTTTACCCTCGCTTGGCGCAAAAGCTCGAGCACCCCACGGTGGGCGAGATAGCAAGCCTGAGAAAACCACTGTCGTGATCTCCTCTGCCCCGGTCTCTTCCACCTGACTGCACTTCTCATGGTTCTCTCTAGCAGTTCACAACAAGTATCCACATCACAGCCCACCTTGAGGCTACCAACCTCTAATAGTGAAAGGTCAACACGCCTCGTGGCAACCAGGTGTGACTCGCCTTGCTGCTTAAACCAGATATCTGGAATATTTGCGACTGCTGACACCGGTAGGTGCTTCCTTGCAGCCACCTCGAGAACATCGAAGCTTTTAACTTCGCTATCGACAAGGTTGTGAAACAGTAGGTCAATGGTGCTGCTTCCGTTATGACTTATATACGTGTGGTCTTCGCGTGCATTTGCACATCTCAGACCAAAGTATTCCATCAACTGGAGCAGCACCTCTCCTTTATCGTTAGTAGCCCCACCATCAATACGGGCATATATATATATATATATATATATATATATCAAACATTGTCGCACGGAAAGTTCATCTGGTAACAATGACTGATTATTTTTGTGCTTGGTATTGCTAACCCAGTTTAGTACATTAATTGCTTTGATCATAATTATCTTAAAAGATGGTTCGAGGAACACACATTTAACCGCTGCTTTCGTATCCCTGTGTTTGCTCAAATGAAATTAAATCCGCACTATAATAGTAACAACGGAGCCGATCAAATTGTAAATTGGAATGTTGTGATACAAATTGCTACGCGGCATAGATGTATAAGTAGATCGAAAAAGGCGGCCAAAACGGAAAATATGTGTAGCAATTCAAACATCAGAAGATGCAAGAAAATATGCTCTGCACAGCAAGTGGTTTAGTTTTCAAATAGTCTGGTTATTATGTGACGTTATTTCAGCGAATGTAGGCCCATTACTTGAATATGTGCAAAATACGTGAGATTATGTATAACTGCAGTCACTAATATTAACGGTTCTAACCGTTACTTGAATAAGCAAGGAAAGCGGTATTTAAAGCACGAAATTTAACTGTTAGGCCCAATTATCGAAAATCAATGCACAGAACCCACAAGCCCCATTTGTATGCTGGAGTGACTCAAAATTGCCAGGACGGATTGAATTAACAATCTACACTCATGGGGGGTCAGTACGACAAATGCGTTCATAAGTCAACTCACCCTAATATTATGATTGCAACATTTTATAAACATAGCTTTATTTACCAGTGGTTGGTTTACATATTGCGCATACAGGAAAAACGTATATAGACATATCTGTATATTTACCACGGTTCCAAAAGTCAGTCAAGACGAGACGATTAACCTGTTAAGGCTAGTGCGGTGGAGTCTTGGTGCTTTCTAAAAGTCATCCCAGAGTTTAACTCCAATAGGTGGGCCATATCACTTAGATAACGTAAGGAGCGGTGAACGCGATCATCAAGTGGCAAAGACTTACGGCAACATCTACTGATATTTTACGAGAGTCTCGCAAACTCTGAAAGGAGTGTAGTCATTTCTCAATTTATTTTAATTGTACCTCAAAAGATGTGCACCTTGAGACAAGAACATTCACTCCTAGGCAGGAAAAATTTGAGACAAAATCTATAGTTCTCGAGTTTAAACGAAGTTCATCGCTTTCAGCCATTTTCCGTCAAAATGTCATTGCCTTAATTTTAATTATATTGATCTTCAATTTGTTCCGGTCTACGTAATGCTGCAAGATTACAAGAGACTGCTACAAGTAAATTGGCTGCGGGACTTTAGCATCAAGTCATCTGCATACTTAAGGGCGTCCACCTGAGAGTGTCGACCCTGTATCTCCCTAAGGAGGTCGCACTCAAGCGCCGAAAACAGCAGGGACTAAGGTTATCACTTTGTGCGACACCGGTGTGGTCTGAATCATCGCCATATGTTCAGCAGCTCCACCACAACGACTTGTTCTTTATGTAAAATGCTTATGTAAATTAGCAAGTTCAACAAAGATTAAAGAAATCCCAAAAAGTGTTAAGTTATCAACTATAACCGTTTGTGCAGCCGTGATAAAGGCCACTTCGAATCTGCGATCATTTCCACTGAAGGAAACATATTTTCGTGTTTTGTCACAGACTTTGTCTCTGGACCCACTTCTTAAGTTTTCACCGCGGCGGTATTCACTTTAATAACATTTTTCGCCATAGACCACACACTGTGCTTCAAAAAGTTTGCGAATGGTTGAATGCACTCCAGAGCGGTGCAATGTGGTAAGGTTAGGGCGTCAGACTGTTTCTTAATAACGCTTCAAGAGGCCTGCTTCAACATATATTATAAAGCTCGATCAAACAGGGCATGAACCCCACGTGACCTTATGCTCTCCGCTACATAAGTAACATTTACTAAGATGTTCTAAAAAGCCACATCTTCTTTACGTCAGTTTAGGAACATTGCAGTCTGCGGCAGAGTGATTCATGTTGTTGGATCTAAAGCATTGCGTTGGGGTCGCAATATGATAAAATTCCATGCTGCTTTAGGCCCAAGTGGATCTCTGATTGGGAGAGATTGCCAGTGAATGTTAAGATCACGAATTCAGTTACTGATATAATGTTGCCCATTGAATGTGTTGTTTAAATTAATTTAGCTACCTTAGTTACTCCTAATTATTTAAGTGTAGCTAAGAGGGTAGCTTCTGAGATGCACACCGGATAGTTTGCTCTTCACAGAAGAGCGTACTTCATCTTGGCAGCTACTTTAACATCCGCTAACGGTTGCAGCAACAGGAGGTTGCCACTGTCTTTTTCGGCATCAACAACAACTGCGAACAACAAATCCCCCTTTTGAAATGTGCGGTTCCTCAATTATCCCAAAACATGGCCCACGATATAGTCACAAGCCTCGTTAAAATTAGTTCTGTAGCTTGTCACCTATGACAAACAAAAACTTTTCGGTGTCCCCGATCTCCTTATGCGGAGCACTATAGTAGATATAGTATCATCAGGCTTACCCTTCTAATCGCCCTGAGCTTCAGCTTTTGCTTCGTTCTTCGCGTACACACTTGATCCGACAGGGTTTTCATGCAATACACGTAAATCATAGACGCGCGCGTTTTTAACGGGACTCGATGCAGCAAATTTTGTTCATCCTTTAACCGGGCGACATGCGCGGCCGTCCGTCTCCATGACTCCAACCGTTCATTTGCCCGGCAATCTGCTGACATTAATACCAATAAATCATTTTCTCTTATTGATATTAGTGCGTTTCGCACTTTATAACCGTCTTCCAAAGTATAAACAAAGCAAAATAATTAATTAAAAATTTATGAGAAATTAATCTGGTTTCCCAAGTAAGTAGTTAGCGGCGCTGCCGCCTAGGCTACGGCACCTAGGTCCCTCAACGAGGTCACTTGTGAGTTAGCCTTTCCCACTAAGACAATATCGCAATACTAAACTACTGAAGCACCACTGAGCATACCAATACTCAACCACGCAGGCGGTCACCGCAACACCCTCTGAGAAGGTCTCACTCAAACCGCGGTGAATATACTATTTTGCAGGAGCCTCAGCTCAACACAACCGCGCAATTAAAGTCGTGGAGTACCACTACTCATACATTTTCATTCTACTAAATTACTTCTACCTTTGTTATATGTATATTTATCTGCAAATTTTAGGAAAAAAAACCGTCAAAAAGCTATATATATATATATATACCAAACGTATTCATTGGTACGCATATAAGTAAAAACTCAGAAGTGTTTTCTTGCGGTATGTTGTCGAACGATGAACTTAACCTTTGATTCCCAATAAATCACCCGCAACCCCCCTTTGGAAGGGCGTTAGGCCAACAGACCGATCGCGGCTAATCACAAGCTACGCCAGTACACCCGGCCACCGCAGAAGCCGAAAGTATACGATATGGTAGCAGACCTATTGAACTTAGTGGGTCGCCGACGGACACACTGAGAATAATTCAGTGAAACTGCGAAGGTCCTGACCAATCGTTAGGTCTTATGCCCACTTCAGCGTTAAACGGAATCGACGTTCTGGTGCTCACGGAGACGTGGTGTCTGATGCCCCCCAAAGTCCAAAGATATTATGCAGCGCACTGTCTCGCTTCTCGATCTAGTTCTTTGGGCCGTCCCAGTGGAGGTGTGTCAGTTTTCTACAATAGCCGACTAGGAGACATGAAACTACTACTGTTAGAAGACAACTGCGTGGTTATGGAAAGTCTACGACTGAATTTGATTGCCATGTATGTGAAGCCAGCAGCAGTTGAGGTCACGTTCACACTAATAGAGAAACTTACGAAGTGCGCACTAAAGAAAGACCGTGCTCACCCCACGGTGACTGTGGGAGATATGAACGCAAGACTCGACAGACCCACGGACGCGAGGACTGAAGGACTCACCGAAACACTGTCGGATATGGGCTTCTGGGTGGCGAATGACACAACTTTGTTAACATTTGAAAGTGCAATGGGTAAATCAACTATAGATTTATTTGCTTCAAATATGCCGAAACGAAATGTGTGTTTTGTGGGAATAGATCACCAAATGAGAGAAGGGGCGGACCTGACGGCGCATAAACCCGTTGGTCTGGATATCACGGTCCCAGCCCGCCACGAGCGACAGGACAAACGGAAACCTCTGTCGAGAGCACTTAAAGCAGACCGCCTACAAGAAGCCGTAGAAGTTCTCGGCAACGAGAAGGCAGAGCAAGATGTAGAAAGCTACAATGAACTGCTCACCCGAACACTCAAAGCATGCGCAGAGCATGTGAAATGGAGAAGAGAAAGGAGTTGGTGGACTCCGGAATGTAACCAAGCGAAGGCCATTCACTACCAAACAAAGGTGCTGGAACGCATAAGGCCGGAAATGAGACTCCTATTGGCAACGACGAGGTCCATTTACCGACGAACTCTGCGGATTGCTAAAAGGCAACACGAGCAACAACTGGAGACTCGACTGCTTCAGAAGACCGAACAAAATTCATATTTGTGGCTTCGCAACACCTCGGAGGGGAGGTCTGCATGTCCAATTGAAAGCGATATACTCTATGGCCACTTTAGATCGATCCTCAGCTCACATGACACAGTGCCAAGGGCAGTGCCCACTCTCATGTCGGTCTGGTCAGAAGAGGATCTGAAATGGAGAACTCAACTGGACGAATACTTCACCGTCCAAGAAGTGGCGGAGGCACTGCGTCAACTCCCGAGAAACAAAGCACCTGGGCCAGATGGCATCTGTAATGAGTATCTGCAGCAGGCAGCCACAATGACCGCACACTGGACCGCGCTTTTTAATAGATGCATTTACAACGGTCGACTATCATCAGCGTGGAGACAGTGCGCTATGGCACTTATTCCAAAGGGCAAGGGACCGCGGACCGAGCCCTCTTCTTGGCGGGGCATTGCCAAGAAAAGCTGCGCTTACAAACTGCTTGCAAGCCTCCTAGCCGCTCGTCTGACGTCGTTCGTCGAATACAAAAAGGCATTACCAGACGAACAACATGGCTTTCGTGCGCAGAGGTCAACACTAACTGCATGTGCAATCCTCCTTGCAGATATAGAGCAAACCCTGTCACAAAAGGGACTGTTTGCGCACATATACAGCGTATTTGTGGATTTTCAAGCCGCGTTTGATTCAGGCTCAAGAGCTCGAGTCCTGCTTAAACTCGCCGAAATCGGGGTCCCAATACGGATGCTGACGTTAATGAAGGCCGTGCTACAATCCAATCAGATCATCTTGGACGAGGGTGTAGCGGAGCACCCAAGCATAGAACAAACGACAGGCTTTAAGACGATAATCGCAGCCCTTTGCTTTTTTGTTTACTGGTAGCCGACTTACCAACACGTTTACAGACCCGACACCCAGCTGTGAAGATAATTATGTATGCCGAGAATCTAGTACTCTACAGTAGCAGCAGATACCATCTGCAACAGGCGCTGGCCACTTTGTCGGCGTACGTGAACGTAGTAGGCCTTGAAATAAATATGCAGAAGACAGAAGCTATGAAGTTCAGGCACGCGGGCAGGCTGGCCGTGACCGATACACATAGGTTAAATGGACAAGACCTGAACTATGTAAATAAGTTTACATATCTCGGTATCACAGTGACCCCTTCAGCCAAGACCTTCGCTGCACATATAGAGGAGAGGTCTCGAAAAGCCTTGATTGCGGCGACAACCCTTAAGAAGCCCCAGATGCTCTCGATTAAGGCAGCGCTAGCTCTATTTGATATGAAAATAGCGCCAATTGCATTTTACGGGATTCAGCTTGTATGAGCAAAACTAAGCTCGACTCAACTTGGCGCTCTCGATCGGGTGAAACCAGCTTATTTAAACCGGGTACTAGGTTTACATACGTCAGCACACAACCGCCTTACGTATTTGCTGTGCGATAATCCACTAATCGTGGAACAGATCAAAAACGGTTTGCGCTTCCAGACACTCCTGCATACAGCGAGTTCATACGGCGATATGAAGAGAAAATGGCAGAGATTGACCCACATTTTTATATGACAGATGCAATGGTTAGATCAGACTGGAAGGACACGAGCAGGACAAACAGGCACATGACCGCCCGCTTTGCTGTGCACGGTTTTCACCACCTTCTATGTCAGAAAGACGCTTGCCATGAATCCTGTGACACACGTGTTTGTAAATATTGTTATGGTATATGTGTAAGATATCATGGCAGTGAGTGCAATGCAATCCCTCTCTAACAAAGCTGCACTGAGTGATTTTTAATATTAATACCATTACGAGACTGTAGTGATATCGATCGTACTATTGTATATTTTACCCAACCTGGTGTGTAAATAAATCATGTGATTCCCAATAAAATCTACTTGGACTCGACTTGATTTAGGCTTCAGTAATAAAAATGTATGCACAAAACCCGTATGTCCGCTGGAATGCTTTTACCTGTGTAGATTTTGTAAGGTCATAGGCAGCGCAAAGGCGGACACTCTTCTCCGGTCTCATAAAAAGTGTCAAGTTCCTTATAGAAAACACAGCAAAGTCTCATTCAGGCTTGCACGCAACTCACGCATAGTCAAACTAGAAGTAATGCTGCACAGCCGCTCAAGTAATCACCTCTTTTAAAATCAGGCACTCCAGCTAACACAAAACATAGATAGAAAACCTAGATAAATCAATCCTCCGGGCCTTTATCTGCTAACAGGAAAAACAATGTAACACCAAAAACAAAAACTATTTTTTTGTTTGACACTGACTGCCAGAACCTCAAAATCAGCAGTTTGCATCTAGCACAGATAGCAGACACACAAAGACGTTTCCAAAATGCACGTAAAATGTTCTCAACTGCCCAAATATTTCAGCTGAAATATTTGGATCGTTTAAATTAAATTATTCTACATAAAACATTGTAACTCTTCCAAAGGGTGCGCCCGTAACGTTAACAATGAAGCTATCTAGAGAAGGAATTCTAATAGATTGTATGATATGATGGCGACAATCAGACTTCACTACCTATAGTAAGATATACTCTAGCTGAATACCGTAACATGACCGGAATAATCACAGTATCGATCCGCGGGTTTCGCGGTAGATGACCGAAATGCTATTAGGGATAATGCTTCAGCCCCTTTCTCTGTTTGTCTATGGGGTTCTCTCTTGAGACGGTCAGTCCATCCCCACAGTCGGCCCACTCATGCGCGCTACGGTATAACGCACTCCGTCTATCTAACTATCTACTATTTTTAGCGAGGTTGAGAGTTAGGTTCCCCCTAGCGGCAAATAGAAGGACATTACTACCGCTACTGCTTCTGGTGCCGGAGCGCCGTCTTAGTGACGGCTGCCCGACCCGTCCGAATTCCCCAAGCGCTAAACTTTGCAATCAACCTGTCATGAGGTGCCGTATATATAGCGCGTTGCTTCAAAGAACGGTCCAAACACACATATATATATATATATATATATATATATATATATATTTAGAAGATGGAAGAAAAAAAGGAAAATCGTAAGCTGATAGAGCAATTCACTGCGGTCTTTCTACATCAACGTCGGCTAGCGAGCGACAGCATTTTAGGCCAAGCAAGGCACATATCTGCAATTTCGCTATTATAGGCACGAATTGAGGCCGTAAGTACTTCGATGACTTAGAATCAACCTAGCCGAGATGATCAGAACATTTCTGCCGCAAGTAGGGCGGTTCTTTAAGTGGAACGTTTGCCTGCATCTCATCGTGATGGCTTTCTGTTCTGCTGGTTGTTTGTGCCCTCTTCTTCCCTTATATTTTTTTTACATTTGTCCTGCCTCTTTGTTCTGTTTTGCCTTCTACTGGAGCAATTGGCACACTTGTCGAGTGCTACCTAGAACGACTGTTGTTTTTACTATACTACCCGTACTACACCGGTGTGCGAAATTATTCGAAAGATGCTTTGCCGGAAAACAATTAGTTTGGTAAGAATAACTACCCTATTTGCGACATCCTTTATGTGCACAGTGATGGAACGGCTACAGAACCAGCTACGCCCAGCTAATTAGTTAGTTAGTTTGTTAACACTGCTTTGCCTTGTTTTAGTGTCAGTCCGAAAACGGGGCCAATGCAGAGAGACAAAGCGAGAGTGGTGAAGAAGGAAGGGGGTAAATAGATAGAGAGTGCGAGCACGCACATGGACAGTTAAATATAATGAGAGGTATATATATTCTTCTATATATACTGAGAGAGAGAGAGAGAGATGAGTAAGACCTTTTGTTTCGCAAGCCATGACGGAGGACCCGGGCTGCGTTTTAGGTCCGCCAACAGCCGTCGCTTACCCAGCAGAAAACTCGGTCACAAGTAGCTCTTTCGAAGAATAGAGATAGGTCGAATGGAAACGTGATGATCGCCACGCATGTAGACATGGGAATAAAATGGGCGGGCGAGGGCCTCCTACTACGCAAGGGCCACCACCAGCCTGCCTGGCTACCTTATTTGGTAGCCCAGCGCGTGCGCACCGTTCGGCATCGAGACAGCCTGTGAGGTGGGCCTGCGTGGTAGGCCTGCGTGGTGGGTCAGCTAAGCGGATCCACGGCATCAAATGTCGGACAGAGAGGTGACTGGGCAGCACAACATTATCATTGGCTATATATAGAAGAAGCTGCAGAGCAGTTCTAGTCGTCGTAGTAGTAGCGTAGAGGTGGAACAGTAGTTGTAAGAGCAGTTATTGCGTCAGTAGCAGAATATTAGTAGTAGCCCAATGGCTCCGTCGAAGACAATAGTGGGCTGTGGTGGTTGGGGTGCCATCATCAGACCACGCCACTGACTTGGCCATATCCCGGGCTGCCTGGCTGAACGAGGCGGGCCGGGAGGGGGAAGGGCTGGCTGGTCTTTCCCTACCGGCGCCTACACATCGCCGAGGACGCGTTGAGTCCTAAGCGGATTTATCCCTGAGAGTTAAGCTGCGCAACGGCCACCGTCGGCTGCCAGCTAGAGCTGAAGGCTCGAGGCGCACAGGAGCCAGCGACGTGGTCCAGGAGCCTGCAACGAAGGCGTAGTAGAGCACTACAGCGCCGCAGGAACTTCAATCCGGCCGCGCCACGCTGCCACCTAGCCAAGCTGTAACGCGCTCACAGCGCGTTGATCCGCCAATTAGACATAAAAAGCCCTTCACCGCCACCACAACCACCACCATCACCTGAAGCACGGTGCACAATCGCTTTTCCTTCTACTTGCAGTTTTACGTTTCTTTGTTCTCTCCATCTCTGTCTGCATCTCTGCCTAAGCATTTCCTCTCCCTTTCTTTTTGGCGTGCTTTGTTGCTTTCTTTTGCGCTTATTTCTTTCTCCTTTCGCATTTTTTTTGTCTATTTCGCCACCAAATCTGCAGGTATTTTGCAACACCCCCAGTAAGGCCAGCCGTGTGTGGGCAATTTCACTCAGACCAATTGTGTACAACGTGTGCTGACGTCTGTGCCCCCGCTGCCGTGTGGGCCCGTGTTGAATATTCCCACCAGGGCAAACGGATTGGGAATCAACAATTTAACCAAACGCATGACGTAGACGTTACGTAGACGCTAGAATTTATACAAGTCGAACAAAAGATATCAAATACACGTTTTGTTGCCTCCTAACGGCGTCATTTATAAGTACATTATTCAGAGGACGGTTGAAGAATCGTGAAACCTATGAATTGAACCGGTGTCATGCCAGCATACTGACGCATCTTTGTTTCCGATTAGCCGGAACGCTAGTCACTAATCCAGTGCCAGCTGTTCGCGCAAGTTCGCGTTTCGTCCGTGCGACATTAGGGAAATACGGAGTGCACAAATTGGAACAATGTAACATGCGCAAGTTATCTGTCCATATTCTGTATGAAGATATTGGATTGCCTTTAGATTGGCTCCTGGGCCAGCTCGTGAGAGCATTGGTCCCTGGTTTATGACAGATATGTGTGCTAATGAAAAAACACCAGCTAATTCTTATTAAGACAGTGGTCACATTTTAAATTGTCAGAATAACAATTAAACTACTCGTTCAACTAGCTTTCCTTAGCGTCAAACATCGATGCGGCACGATTTAGATTGTAGGAGTTTATATAATTCCTTAAGAAGAATTAAGAGTCTTTGGACATACCAAACTCCTGCGGAGGCTCTTTCCAAGAACCATGAGTCCTTGTGTATGGTAAGAACTTTTGACATATTTTGTCTCGGAGAAAAAGACGGCCACCTAATAATAATATATATATATATATATATATATATATATATATATATATATATATATATATACGTATCTGCTACAATGTACGCCTATATCTGGCCAGCTGGAAGCGGACTGACAAGATGATCGGCTATTGATGCATAACTTGATTGGTCAAAGTTGCAACTTTCCTTGCCATGCATTATGAAGCCCCGGGCTAACTGTGTCTATTCCGCTGTGCATGTCTCGAGTAATAGTTAATCATGCGTGGCATACAACTTAACGCAAACAAGCCCGTCTTGATTGATGCATATATTGATGTGGCGGCCAATGCAAAAGTGTATGAATGAATTTGCGAGAGGTTTCCAGCGGTTGGCTTGTGGCGATGTCGTCTAGTGATGTCGGCAAATGTACTTGTTTTCTTTGTCATCGTTATCGTTGTCATCTTTGCCACTGAATTTCAGAGTTTCAGGTTTGTCGTGCCGCACCTGGCCAGCCGACCAGTGTTACATTAGGTACTACACTCGGAAGCCGGCGCCGTTCATTACAGTATTCGTAGATGAGCTAGACAACATATTGATGCGCTGAAGTTATGACGATAATCTCATGAAAGCTCGAGGTGCTGGTTAAAAATGATTTGTTGTTTGCTATTTTGTGTCCTCTAAGTCTGGCCTCTGCGTTGTCAAAGACAATCTCACGCTGATGATCCTGAATCGAGCGGTTAAGGATAGCTGCGCCTTGGTGACATTCTGCCGGTCAGACGAGAAAAAGGTGCTTCACGACACTCGTCTGACTGAGCTAAATAATTTAAACAGATAAACAGCTTTGCAGTGCAAGTTAAATATATGCGAACGATTTGACTACATAGTTGGCATGAGTGCCTTGAGAAAAATATTTATGTTTCTTTAACGTTTGCTATCATCTATTCGTATTGTATTTAAATGATTTGTCCACATATATCAATGGGCTTAACTGGGACAGCGAAAATATTTTGTTCTTACTCTATGATGTATTATGGGGCTCTTATGAAAATCGCCCAGATATTTATAGCCCAGATCTCTATGTAAGCGCCTTAGAGTCAGGAGGGACATTAGAGCGCGCTATAAACCTAAAAAGGACCACCACACTTGATTTTATTATTGGAACAATAATAATTGGCAACGTGGTTTATTATCGGAACTGCATTTTACAATGCTTGAGCTGTCACTAAAATACTGGTGTGAGTGACGAAATCATCTAAACCAACGGACGTACGTGACATCACAACTAGCAACTACCTCCCCACAGAAGAATTCTATAACAAAGAATGGGCATAAAATGTGAATTGTAAGCAATCAATAGGCTCTTAATTGGGACCCCAAGCGCAGTCTACTAACCTGACGAAAAAATATGACATTGATTTTGCTAGTGTTAACGACTAAGCCAAACTCATTGAACGTAATTTTGATCTAATCCACCAGGTCAATATACCTCTTGATGAGCTACCACTGATGGATTATGAATTCGAAAAAAGGTAGTCGTATCATGGGCATACGTTATCGCTTTACCTAACTTGTCACTTCCTATCATCAAAAATATAAAATGACACAGATCACTATCACTTTCCAATCATTTGAATCCTCTGCTGTACAGACACCAATGCACAGCAGGAGAACACCTCACAACCAACTCGAAACACCACAGTGAAGGGCATTCGAGTAACTGGAACGACTACATCCGTTGGACATCACGATCAGCCCGCAAAATCAGCTCCGTTGAAACAAACAAGGAACATGGCGTCACCGAATTAGCCAGAGCTCAAACAAAACGATGGTCTCGAACCAGCGATGCAGACTTCATGTATATACACGGGGGCGGATCGAACAGTTCTGATACATATTTATAAATACACTAAAATAATATTTATTTAATCTTCCCAAGTTGGTTTCTTCTTAAATAGTTGGTTTCTTCCATCCACTGTAATGCACTTGTGGCACCTTTGTCCCCACTTTTCGAAACATTTTAAACGCATCTTTCTAAATCAAGTTGCTCCTGCGATCTTTCTTCATCTCCTCTATCATTTGGAAACGTGGTCTCTTTTTATCCATGGGAACAGGAAAAGGTCACACGGAGCCATAGGGAGGTTGCGGCGAATACGGAGGCTACTGAACTATAGAAATCGAATTTCTCATCAAACATTCCGAAAGCAGTAACGATGTGTGCGGCGATGCAATGTCTTGGTAGAGAATCCAAGTATTTGCCCAGACTTCAGACACATCTCCGACCACTTGGGTCGGACGTTCTCGCGCCATCTCCTGAAAATTTCGGGTAGTATTCCTTATTGACTGTAAACCAAGGTGACAAAAATTCGTGGATAATTCCTTTGTAGTAAGAAAGAGCAAAAGGGTCAAAAGAACCTTAGTGTTGGATCTGCTCTGTCTAAATTTCATTAATCGACTCTCTACATGGAAGTACTGCTAATAGAATTGAACGTTCGTTTTAATGTGGTGACCATATATCCATGTCGTGTCTCATATGATTATTCTCTAAGGCAGTCCAGGGTCCTGTGCTACAGCCTGAAGATTGATTTCAATGACGTGTAGTTCGTGGAAGCGCTGCAACTATGAGAATAGACACCTAATTGCACAATTTGCTGTACATGGCTTCTACATGAAGATCTGTATTCGAAAAAAGTTCCATGAAATTTCCTTGGTGTGCTTGTGCAAACTCTGCGGGAGACAGTGTGACTTATATCACCTTAAACAATGCGATAGAGCAGTTCCGTTGACTCGCCTTTTAGAACCGTGATAAATATATGTATATGTGAATGTGTGCTTTCTCTATACGTGCAATATTGTAAACCAACCATCGGTTAATAAAGCTATTATTTATATTTCATATTTATTCACTCAGGTTGATTAGCGATTATAACCACAAATACATCACTTTAACAACTATAAGGACAGTGAGTCAAGACTATTACCGGGTGATCTGCATTTGTATGGATACATACACATACACCTATACATATACATATATACACACATATATATATATACATATACATACACATACATATAAAATATATAAGCTACAAGACCCCACAATGACGGGCTAATTCATTTAAAGATTGCACAAGATTGCATTTTGCGGCATGGTATCTTCGACAGAGTTCACCGCAGCGGCGGCATACACAAGTCTCACATGGATCATGGAACTCAGAGCGTTGACATAAAATGTGACAAAAGCCGTGTACTGTAAATCGTGTTATCACGTGCCTGTTGCTACGCTCTGGCCCCTTCCACTCCGCATTTATCATCGTTCCGGTATTGAAGAATTTCGGGTCAAGTTCGGAAAATTGTGCCTCCCATTTTCTAATGCAGTTGTTAAAGGCTGCGGTTTGCGGAAGGTTATAACGGCGCCTTAGGTCTTCTATAAAAAGTGGACAGTCTGCTAATAGGAAGACGAGGCGGTTGCGCGTTGACGTATGGAGTCCCAGAGTTCGTTTCAGGAAAGCTGCTTTTATCTGATTCAGCTGGTCGAGGTTTCTAAGAGTCAGGTGCGCCCATATTAACTCCACTCCATATGAAGCCACGGGGGCGATCTTCAGGTCGAAGAGGCAAATGGCTGTGGCGAGGGACAGGCGGTGCGGGCTCCTGATGGAAGATGCCGCTATAAGGGCTTTCCTGCATCTCTCCATAACATGCACCGAGAACCCCACCCCATTCGACGGCATAATTAGCCCCAGATAAGGGAGCTTATTGACGTAGGCGAGAGAAAAGCTACCGATATGAAGAGACTCGTCACGTGCGACACTGCCCCCTCTACGGAACTTTAGTGCCTCCGTCTTACGAAGATTAATTGTTAACCCCAACTCTGTAACGGCTGTGTTGAGCCTGGCCAGCGCCTGTTGGACCTGGAAACGGCTACTTCCATAGATGGCTAAATCGTCTGCGTATAATAAAATCTTAACGAGATCTCTACAACCCCGAATTTGTTTTGGCAGGTCCTTCAAGAGGGCAGAAAAGATAAGTAAACTCAAATTATCCCCCTGGGCAAGCCCGGTTGTTTGCGAAAACGCCGGCAGTTCCGACACTCCATCGTCGATTGTCACCCGGTTTTCCTGTAGGACCTCTCTTATGAGGTTCAGCATCTTTGAGGGAACGCCGACTCCTGCCAGAATGTTGAGCACACGATCGCGTGGGGCGGAGTCAAAGGCGGCTTTGAAGTCGATGAATACCGCGTACAGAGACTGCCCCGGCCGGGAGAGGGTTTCTTTGACGTCATCCAGGAGAATCCCCTGCACGCCGTTTGCGTGGAACGTCTCTTCCGAAATCCATGTTGTTCTTCAGGAAAAACGTTCGTGGCCTCCAAGAAGGCGCTTAGTCTTTTCGTGATCAAGCACGACAGCAGCTTATAGCACACGCTCTTCTTTGCAATGCCTCTCCAGGCCGAGGGGTGAATAAGGTCACCATTGCCGTTCGGGATCACCAATAGAGTCGCATTTCTCCATTGTGTTGGGAGAAGCCCCGTCTTGAGGCAATCGTTGAACAATGCTGTCCAACACGGAGCGAGCACAAGCCAGCTTCTAAGGTGCTTATTCCGAACGCCGTCCGGCCCCGATGCTTTGTTGTTGCACAGCCCTTGAAGAGCCTGCAGAATTTCCATGACCGTGAAGTCCTTCTCAAGTTTGCTCTGATGTCTTGTCGTTTCTTCGTCCCAAACAGCAGCGAACAATAGTAATTCGCGGGGGATGGTGTCCCTCGATGCAAACATTTCGGTGAAATGTCCGACGAGGGTGACGAAGCTAATAGGACAGGAGGTCTGCCCACCGCGTGTAAGCCACTTGTATGGAGCTTGTTCCGCGTGTGCGAGAAGGATAGCCTCCTGTTGTTCGAGGTATAGTTTCTTCTGCTGAGTGTATGTCTTTCGGCAGATCGTTCGGAAAACATCAGCAAGCGGCTTAGCGGCAGGTTGCAGCTCTGACAACAAATGTAGGGCCTTCTGTGTCGCTCGAGCAACGTGACAGTTGTGGTTGAACCAAGGGCGATGTTTCTTTTTCCTGGGGGAGCAAGTAGACGATTGAAGGATCTCCACGAGGCGATCAGCATACTGCTCGACGTCAATGGTATCAGGAATCGGCAGGACCTCATGCAAACGTTCCAGTAGAGCCGCAACGTCCAGATTACGGGTCCGAGGAACTCGTCCAAGGGCTCTTGACGTGTCGTTATGTACCTTGAATTCTAGCGCAGTTGGGATATGTGCTCGAATAAGGCCGCCTTCACTCAACGAATTCCTTTCTCCAATATAGTTTACTCTTTCCTCGCTTAAGCTAACCGCAAATAAATCGATGACCGAGCTCCCCGAATGGTTGAGGAAGGTTGGACAAGACGCTGGGGTAACTATCCAGCAACCATAGTCAGCTAGAGCATCACGTAAGGCTGTCGTGCGACTGGAGGAGGGACAATCGAGACAAGCGTTGAAATCTCCCGCGACGATCAGAGGGGCAGCAGACGGAAGCGTGGCTTGAATGCCGCCGACCAACTTTTCAACGAGTGCGAGGGTAGGTTCCGAGTCCGCAGGCTTTGCATAGGCCGCTAGAATTCGAAAGCGGGAGCCTCTTAGAGCCATGCAGTGGACGGTGTAGAAACCTGGGTAATCAAAGGGCGCGGTCGCCCACGTCTCCGTCAGAACCAGAGTATCCACATCATCCAGAGCCGACGGTGCGAGCAGCACTACGGTTGCAGCGCCCTCGCAATTCCACTCTACTATCTTTAGCGACGTCCACGGCTCCTGCTCCGACCCCTGCTCCGGTGACGGCCGGTGGGTTCTCTCCGATTGTTAGAGACGGTGCGTCTGGTAGCGGGTTGCTGGGATACAGCCGCTAGGGCTTGGCTTAGGAAGTCCAGGATTGTCGGAGATGCCGGAAGCTGGTACCAATTCTTCGGGCCTGACCGATCGGTCCCGATGCCCGGCCCGGTGCGGCGCGGGTTGACCAATCCCGGTGTTTCTTGAAGATAGGCACGACCGGCAAACCTGACCTTGCTGTTGGACCTGGCATCCTTGACCGGGGGGCGGAGGCCCTGACTCTCGTTGCACTGAGACGTCGCTCTCGATACCGGATTCGGTTGGGGCGCGGATGTCCAGTTTTCTTTTTTCGGCTTCCTAAGTTTCACCCCTAAAAACGCTTGATTCGTCTGGCAATGTTATATGCGATCTTTTTGGCGATTTCCCCCTTGTACGAATATCGGCCGCTCTCGACCACTTGCCGTTGGGTGATAGTGAGAGGGAGTACTGAAAAGAGAGCATTGTCTTGCACAGCTTTAGCTGCAAGCATATCGTTGGCCGCCTTACAGTCCTGTCCGAATAGAGAGAGGTACGGACAGGACATAGAGTTCAGACCCCGGGCGAGAGACGTGCACTTTTGCGGCCAATGCTTCAACCGCTGCCACAAACTTATTTTTCTCGAAATCCATACATTCGTGGTATCCCGCTTGCAGGAAAATCGACACTGGCCTACTGGCAGCATTGATGTGCTTCTCCGCCTCTGCCACTATGCTATCGATGTCCTTTCTCGAGGACGGACGCGCCGATCCAGGTGTCCCATTAGAAAGAAGTTCCTTAAGAGCAGGCCCAAGTGGACCAACGACACTGTCACCCAGCACCAACACGGATTTCTTCGGCGGGGGCAACACTGTGGCATTATCTCGACCGTCAGTGGCATCCATAGGGTCCTCGCGCGGTTGATCGGGTGGCATTTGGGCTTGGTTACGTCTGAGAGCAGTAATAAAGCTATTATGTATGTATGTAGATTGATTTCGGACATTTTCCAACGGGCGATCATTTGCTGGAAATTCAACAATTTCGAAACAAATTCCGCAGTCAATCTTCTAATGCATACAATAGTTATCAACATTTTTATAACTGGTCCATACGATATTTTCAATTCCTCAGTTATCTTCCTAATAGTTTTTCGGCGACTGTTGAGTACGATGTCACAAACTATTTCAACGATTTTTTCTGTTATTGGCGTTGAGGGCCTTCTTGGCCGTTGAACGGCGTTATTTTCGGTCTCTTCACGTCAGTCGCGAAAACGGCGGTACCGCGTACACACAATTTTTCAGGGCACTCCGTAACATTTTCATCACTTTAGAACGTATGAATATGTTTTTAACGCAGAGCTTTGCAGATTCGTTTCTGTCCCATTTCCGGCTCTTTAAAAGTCGTCGTTTTCTTCACTTATTTGAACCAAACTCAAACAATAATCGCTAATTGGCGCATAGGTTGGTTCATCCATACTTGATGGATGGCCCTCACTCCAGGCAATGGGAGAAAACAATCTAATCTGAGAGAACAATTCTGCTCACTGCCTTTATGCGTCGTCTGGTGGGCTTGTCATCATCTCTCCCGACGCTAAGTTATGTCATTTTACGTGTGCCGGTGATTACCTAAAATTGGCGGCATCGTCTTCGTTGTGCACACCGACCGCCGTCATTTTTTGCTTGCGATCTTGAAGTGGAATTCAAACTATAAACGTCGCCACTGATTGGCGCTAAGCTTGGTCTGTGAGTAGCTGATGAAAGGCGTTTTAACGCAAAATATACCGAACAAGACCTTGCCTATATAGTCAAAAACTGTTTGACAAAAATTAAGGAGAAAACATAATTCGGCGTATTGCGTAAGCACACGCTACGATTTGTGCACCTCGATATACACGCCTATTGATTTAGGAAACCCACAAATCGTGATATGTGGTCATGCATATATTCATATATATATATATATATATATATATATTGCTGTACTCATTTTCGTTGTCTGGTTTAGACTGGCTTTGCGCAATGCCTTCAACAAGATTGAAGCGAGCTACACAAGATTTGGCAGGTGCTTTATAGACGGAAAGCTTCAGACACTTGCTGCCATCGCGGTAGCTACTGGAGGCAGTCCTAGCATTTTTTATATGGATGGATATATATATATATATATATATGACCATGTGAATAATTCTGCCCAAAGATGGGCATGTCAAAAGGAAGTTTTCTCTCTTTATTTTTCCTCCTGCTTCACTTTGTTTCCTCAGCCTAGCGTTACTTAGCCCTGTTGCAAGTTTAGCTCTGGCCTTCTTACCTCCCTCTCTCTCCTTCTCTCTCTCTCTTTTCTATTCGTCGGTCGCTCTATTCGGACTAGACGAGAGCAGACAGACAAGTAAGTGGCTTCCGTAAACTCCATCATACACAACAACAGCAACAACAACAACATCAGCAGCGGTAGCAACAACAACAGCAACAGCAAACGCCTGCTGCAACAGCAAATCCCGGAAATCCTGAGAATGCAACCGCGGGGGGGAGGTTAGGGTTGTAGAGCGGGGGGGGGGGAGGTTAGGGGTGTGAGGGTGAGGGGGTAAGTGGCGCCGCCGCCGTCAAAATCTCCCCAGCCCTCCTCGCCGTCGCTACCGCCAGCGTCGGCGATTTCGTGCTTGCCAGAGCAGACAGACGACGCCCAGGTTCACCATGGCTCTACAGCCACGGCTCCAGCGCCGTCACAGATGTTCTTTCTACCCGCGCCGCACCCCCCGGACCCGCCCGGACCCCCCCGGACCCGCCCGGACCCCCGCCTGTTGCAGCGATTGACGTGCCGCGGCACTGGAAAGACCATCCGGCCAGCAGACACGCGAATGGACCGACCGAATCCAATCGAACCGAACCGAACCAGCTAGTCAACTTACCGCCCAACTCCCGACCGACAGAGCAGAGCAGAGACCCACAACCCAAGACAAGCAGAGAATAAAGAAGAAGAACACGACAGCCTGATGATCGTCTACGCACCACGGAAGCACACTCGAACATTGCCTGAATGATTGAGTGGCAGCTGACTGTGTACTGCTGACTGATTCGCTCGTCCCTGCGGCGTCGGTGGTGTGGTTCTTCAGTGTGTTGGTTGAGCTAGGTTCGATGCGCCCACTCGATGCAGACAGCATCGGCAACAAGAAAAATGGCAACCTCTACCACAACAACAACAGCAACAACAGCAACAACAACAACAACAACAACAGCAACAACAACAACAACAACAGCAACAGCAACAACAACATCGAACGCACTACAACTACTACTCATATAAACAAACGTCATAAATAAGCACAACTACGGTGCCATAACGACAACAGCAACAATGGCCGCTGCAGCAACAGCGACCGCAACAACAATAACAGGTGCAGGAGGATCGACATCAGCAGTAGCAGTAGCAGCAGCAACGCGACAAATAGAGATTTGAGATTGACAACATTGAAAACAACACTAACAACAACAGCGATGGTACTAGAAATTTTCGATAGCGGCAGCACCAGCAATAACAACAACAACAACCACAACAACAACAACAACAACAACAACAACAACAACAACAACAACAACAACCACCACAACAACAACAACAACAACATCCACAACAACAACAACAACAACAACAACAGCAACCACAACAACAACAACCACAAAAACAACAAAAACAACAACAACATCAACATCCACAACAACAGCAACCACAACAACAACAACCACAAAAACAACAAAAACAACAACAACATCAACATCCACAACAACATCCACAACAACAATAACAACAGCAACAACAACAACAACAAATGATAAATAGCCCTTCTTCTCACAAGCTCCTGTTCGATGTCGTTGTCTTGCTCAATAAAAACACTTTGCGTGGCCATTGTCTTGTTTGATATATGTTTTTCTTTACGTTGCCATTTGCGTTACACGTTTTGTTTGTGGTGAGCCCCTTAATGGGGCCTTGATCCTCTCGTTTTTTGTTGTGACTACCTGATTTTGCGTGATTTTAGTTAATTAGTTGCGCCAAAAAGTTTGTTTCAAAATGCTCTTTATATATTCAGCTTGTTTGAAAGTGTTCTATATTTTCGTTGTCTGCGACACGGCATAATCACAAGACTGTAAACAAGTAAATGGTTTCGACAGCGTCGCTGTCGCTCATTTCGCTTATTCTGTCTCTTATGTATGACATCGGCGAAAGCATAGACACCATCTAGAAGGGTTTCGTATATGAAACTCTATATACAATCGACTGTTAAATATCTTTTGTGCGCTCGACTTCTCATCGGCGCACACAGCACGGCAGTCCGCTGTCGTTGTGAAACATGGCTCCTCTAAGCTAAACTACTTACTCAACGGGCCAACGCTGCCAGCGGCCAATGTGACGCGGGATCTTGGAGCCTCAATTTCGACGGATCTAAGCTACTCCGCACACATTAAAGAACTAGTTAAAACAGCATCCATACTTGTGATTATGTTGTTCCGCTGTTGCCATTGCCAAGAAGCCAACGGTGTATCTTCGTTTGTACAAGTCGATTGTGTAATCCAACATTCTTATACTGTTCACTCGTATGCCATCCATATTTGTGTAAGTACATAGGTATTATCTAAGGTGTGCAAAGAGGATTTTTAAGGAGACTCCACAGAATATATGACCTTGAAACGAACGACATTATATTACCGCCCTTAATCGACACGCTTAGAAAAAATGATAGACGGCTTTTAGTTTGTGCTATTAAAGTGTTGTTAGTAATTTTTTTTGAAGTGCAACCGGACAATCGCAAAAATCAATTCTTGTCAATGCCCAGATGCGTTGCAAAAATGGAGCACATCAATAGTATGTTCGCCTACCGCGTGGCCAGGGATATTCACACTTTCATCTGCGACCAGTATTCTCTTGCTCT